>VWZD01003905.1:41063-278664 GCA_013396695.1 Sakesphorus luctuosus | reverse complement strand
TCTCTTTCTGCACACTGAAGTCTGAGAAAATCATCTCACAATACACACATTACTCACAATTAATCTAAACATATGTAACTACTCAATAAAAGCTACCAAACTTCTATTTGCTAAGTCAGACAAGAACATTTTGTTCAAAAGCTGGAAACAGGTTTACATCACTAGCATTTTGTCATGCAATGTGAAAAAACCATTCTTACAAGCAAATTTGTACTGTATAATGATGGCAATTTAATGGCAGATATTAAAATTCATCTTTAATTTCTAAATATTTTCTTGCTTTACTGTCATCGAGAGAGAGCATGGCAGGAGGATTTACTGCACAGTGCTCATCTACAGGAACTTTTCTAAACAAGGACACCTATTTTTTAACTGCAGTTATTATAGGCTGTAATGTGCTCCATGTAAATTAAAATAAAGATATTCAAAGTCGTTGTAGTGGGAAGTAATTTCATACCTGAGATTGGATGTCTGAAATTTTTGACCAAGAAAATTCAAATTCACTGAGTGGTACCTTAAAAACAAAAGAAGAAATGAAGCATCAAAATTATTTACACTGTAAATAGTGAATGTGTTTAAGACCTAAGACAAAAAGACTTGCTAGATAACAGATTTTTTTTAATACCACAGTTGTGTCTGTAAAGTGCCTTTACATCAACATGACAGTGTTATCACTTCCTTTAAGCTGGAGTAATAAAGACGCTCAGTTTGACACCTTCTTTGACCACTTTTGCTTTAGAAGTTACACCACTTTAAAAGTGGCAAAACAAGGCCATAAGGACAGCAAGCAAAAAACTCTGTGCAGCTCTATCATATTAAAATTATTACATTTACAGGATGGCTATGCTTCTTTTGGAATTTAATAAATTGAAACTGATCTTTGAATAGAAAAAAAAAGTTTTTAAATTTAAAAACCTGATGCACAGTAAACAAAAATACCAAAATCAACATTAAAATGTAGACACAAGTTTACCCTGGCTTGTTTTAGGTATCGTAGAAAGCCCAGTTCTTCTGGTCGTAAAATGAGCAGAGCGTGTCCTCTACCATTTATGCCTCTGGCAGTTCTCCCAACACGATGAATATATTCCTTTGGGAAAGAATATACAACAGCAAGTTCAATCGGTCTTACAAACATGTACTAATCAAACTGCTTCACAAAAAATATCCCAAATTTAATATTATTATAATGTAATGTATCATTCATTATTTTTTAAGACTTATTCTTGTTAATGACACATGGACGAGGGAAACCAAGTGCTGAAGATGCAAAGCAGGCTGAGACAGAACCCCTGACTAAAGTAATTTACCTTTCACTAAGGAAAAAAAAATCTTAGTCTGCTGTAGTTGAAAATTAAACCTTGGCTTTGGTGTATTTGCTATGTACATTTGTCAAAACTTCAGAGTTTTCTGAATTTCACTTGTGTACAGTAGACATGTATTCAAATAAGAATACTGATCTTTTACCAAAAATCTAATTTCAACTGAAAAAGCCATCAAGAGTCAGAGATGCACACATAACTCACACACTGCTCTTGAAAAGTGTTTTTTTGTTTAGCTGATTAGATCTTAAAATAAATTCACAGCAAAACCAATGTTTTAAAAAGATAACAAAGATCTCAGTTAGGACCAGCATTTCTCCTAGGAGGTGGTGAAAGAAATCAGTGGCTGGATATGACCATGGCTGAATCCTGACCTCTGTCAAGGAGCACTTTCAGTTTTTCTCTGCAACTGTTTGTAGTTAAGATTTGATTTCTTGCTGTCCAAGTTCTCTATTTCCTTAACTTACCTTTGGATCATCTGGAGGGTCATACTGGACAATCCAATCAACTTCAGGAATATCCAATCCTCTGGCAGCAACATCAGTGCACAGCAATATTCCAGATTCTGCATTACAGAACTGGAAAAATGTTGTAGTGCGTTTGGTTTGTTTCTGCTTGCCCTAGAAGGAAACAAATACACTGAGGATGAAAAAAACCAATGTGCCATCTGGTAAACCTAATTTCTTGTTTTGCATATATGACTGCCAAAAATATAAAATAATTTGGGATATCTTTCCAAATCATGGTATTGTACAGATCAAGCAGGACCATTTCACAGACCTGAAGTGGCTACATGAAGTGGCATCTCCCAGAGGTTACAATGTATCTCCCAAAGCATTAAAAATCAAAAATTGCATAAACATTCTGTTTACAGGGGCTGCACAAATGTCTGAAGTTCAGAAAAATGACATTTGCAAGTCTAGCAATATGTTAGATAAGATTCCAGGTTAAAATGCAAGCCCTCCAAAAAACTCCAAAACCATACTTGTAGCAGTTCTAGCAAAGAACAGCAAAAAATTGCCCAAAGAACAAAATTAAAAAGGACGTTTGTGTTCAGTTATAATTGTTTCATAGACTTTCCTTTGTCCTAAACTATGCATTTTGTGATTTTGACACAAGAACTGGTATGGCAAATCCAAACATGATTCTGGCCTTAGAAAAAGCACCAAACACTTCAGGGATCAGACTTTGGATTTTTCTGACAAGAGCTTTGCTCTACAAATTGAGCTTTAGAGCTTGTGAAAGGCAACCTTTTGGAAGAAAACAGAAATCTTTCTACACACAGAGCGTAAATTAGTATCAGTGTTCAGCCTGGTTAAAATACCAAGTTTAATTACTAAAGTGTTGTTATTATACAGTCTTTGCTTTATCTCCTTTTTCTATAGACTAATCAACACCATCATCAGTTTTGTGAACAGGATGTCTGTTTTTCAGAAACTGGACTGAAATAAACAAGGCAAATACAAGGTCAGAAACAACTTTCAGACACACTTACGTGAATGGCCAAAACAGGCAGATCAATATAGTTGAGTAATTCATAGTGGTACTTCACTGACATACATGAAGAAAAAAATACCATCAGTTTCTTCTTCCGGTTCTTCTTGAGGAACGTGAAGAGCAAAAGGAATCTTTTTTCAGAGGGACACACTACATACCCCTGGAAAATTTCAAACATTACTAAATAAGAAGTAGAAAGGAGCAAAATTCTGCTTCAGCAATACATTAAATCAGAAAAGTGCAACGTTGTGAAACAAGTATGCCAAATAGTTAATGCAATATATCTGAAGCATATAAATCTTTAGTCACTAACATGGAAAATACAGTTGGAAAGACAACTGGAGCTTATGTATGTAACAGGAATAGACACGTATAAACACCTATATTATTATTTCATGAAGTTTTATATCATTTGTCCTGTAAACATTGACTAGATGCATCAAATTTACCATAGTTTGCAGTCTGAATAAAACCCTTTAGGAAACTGAGAGCTTTTGCCCAGTAGAATGGTAAACAGCCTTTAGACAGTGTTTGCACAACCATGTGAAAAACACACAGGGCTTGGTGCGTTCACAGATCACACCCCTTCTAATATTTGTGTTTTACCTGTTCAAGACCATCTACGGTTGCTGTCTCCTTGTTATCATCAACCCCAACATACAGTGGCTCTTTCTTCAGGGAGATCTTTGCCAGATCTTCAACCTTTCTGGTTTGTGTGGCAGAAAAAAGCATCGTCTGTCTGCGCTCTGGAAAAATGTGTATTTTGAAAGACAGCCTCATTTTTTAAAGGAGAAAAAGTTAGAAAAAATCTCTTAAATGCAAATCACTGCGAGCAAGTCTCCTACTTTTTTTCAACTAAATTCTTATTAAAACATACTGGTAAAGACAAACAGAGAGTGGTGTAAATGTACTATAAATTGTACAGGTTGTTTACCTAGGCTGCCCCCACCTCCACAATCCTAACAGCTACAAAACTGCAATATTCTCCCTCTCTGGGAAAATGTCAATATCATTTGCAATCCAATTTAGACACAAAACAATTATTTAAATACAGATTGGGCTTGTAATTCTACCTATAAATTGATTTCATTCCCTGAATATTAAAATGCTTTTCTTAAAAATGTAAAAAAGTCATGCTAGAGACTTGTGCACATTATTACTGTTTGTCTTGCAAAATCAACCTAGAACATACACATTTGTGTGTGTCATTTAGACACATGGCAGTACGTCTGAACTGAGCCTCAGTGACCTCAGTGGTCTCACAGCAGGTGTAGGAAACCTCCTGCCTGGCTGTCATCTCTCAGCTCAAATACACATCCTAATCCTACAATATCTTCTTGTTACACAAGTACATGGAAAATGCAGACTCAGCCTGTTCCATTTCACAACTCCAAGAACATTAGCAATGGTTCTTGATGAACAATCAGTGCCACCATCTTTGATTTTGTTTTTTATTTCAAAGAGTCTTTTTAAAAATATAATTCTGTTCCTAACAGGACAAAATTAAATTCATGCAAAGAAAAAATTTCTCTATCAACTCCCACTTCAGAAAGAAGATGTAATTTTCTCAATCTTCCTTCCCTTTCTCTTTTTTAGCACTGTTCATTAACATTCTTCACAGGGTGTTATTTATTAAATTTATACATCTGCATTTTAATCATGCAGATCCTAATTTAAATATTTAAGAGGTGGAAACTCAAAATATTTACCGCTGTTTTTTTATGTACTATTTCCATGGGTTTTTTTCCCCCTGCATTTTTAAAGCTTAAAGGGAGAGAGCCTTGTTGACTCTGAGAATGTGTTTAATACATCAATTACAAGGAATATCTAAATGAAAAATTAGGCAGAGAAAAATTTAAGGTAAATATTTAAGCTACTGGATTTGGGGGGGGAATGAAAAACGTTTGAACTGCAAGACAGACCTTTTTCCTTGTATTTAAGCCTTATTAGGAAATAATGAGTTGCAGGAAATAAACAGGCAGAGGAGGATGAATGAGAAGATGTAGAAATTAAACTAAATCTTATATGAACAGAATTATATCTCTACAGTGCATATGAAAACTCTGTCCTTCAGATAAATTATTCTAAACAAATAATACAAACTATTAGAGAAAAAAGACAGAGTAAGACAACTACTATGCAGTTAATTTACAGAATTATAAAAATTAATGACTTTTCTTGTAAGTACTTGACCCACAAAGAGAATATCATGTTAGTCAAGTGATTTCCAGGAAAGACAGATTATTTTTGTTCTTACTTGGTAAAAGTTTTATGATCTGTTTCATTTCTTCTTCAAATCCAACCTCCAAGATTCGATCTGCCTCATCAATTACCAAACACTGCAAGTTCTTATACATGAAACCTGGAGTGTTCTAGAAGATTAACAAAGTCAGTCAGACAGGGACAGCAGTTTTATTACATTTTGGTAACACAGATTAGACATCAGTATTGTACCTACCTGCATATGATCCAGCAGCCTTCCTGGTGTTGCTACGATGATGTTGATTCCATTTCCAAGCTTCTGTGCTTCTGCTGATCTGTTACTGCCCCCCATTATCAGACCATAGGTGTGAACATGATGATTCATAAGTTCTTTAAGAACTCCGTAGGTTTGCATAGCAAGCTCTCGAGTAGGAGACAGGATAATAACACCCGTTCCTAAAAAACACATCCATCAGAGAGCAGTCAGTTACAACCCATCCAGTTCCCTTCTAGCCACATCCCTAAGTGGCTGAGTAAAATTCAACTGTGAAATGAAGAGCCTTACCATTTCTAGGCATGAACTTCAGCTTGTAGATAAGCTCTACCGCAGGAATGAGAAATGCAAGTGTTTTGCCACTGCCTGTTTTTGCAGCTGCCAAAATATCCCTGTACAGAGCAGAGTTAGAAAAAGTATTTAGATAGAAAAATAAGTGATTCTATTCTATGATTCATCTATTTAGCTTGCTAGAAAAAATTATACAACATTTGGGATCATTAGAGTGATTAAAAAGACATATTTCTTACCTGCCTTCCAGGAGAGGCTTAATACTTTTATGCTGAATTTCAGTCATGTGTGTAAACCCCATGTCATTTATGCCTTTCAGTGTATTCTCACTGACAGCACCAGCCAGAGAAGCAAAAGAATTGTCTTCAAAAGCACCTGAAGTGAGAGAGAAAATGAAAAATATTTAAACTTATTTCTTCAATACCATCCATCCTCTGAGATTTCCCTATTAGAACTGACCTCTATGAAAAAAATCAAAGGACTTTTTCTTATTCCATTCTACCATAAAATTCAAAGATACTGACAAAATACTCTGTATTAACGTGGTCCTACGAAAACCACACAGAACTAGTAAGAATGAACATGAATGCACTGCTTCTCATACCAAACTTACTGTTGTACACCTCCATCTTGCTCTTCATGGACTCTTTCCTCTAAATACACCTGTATATAGGTTTAAGAAAAAGACTTTCACTAGTAATTTTAGGATTAACAGGTGTACATAATGCAAATTTCCAAGAACAGTAACTGTGTGGCAGCTGAACAACTGCCAGTGTCACATCACCTGTATTACAAAGCTCATTTGAAAACTGCAACTTACTCTGAAAGAAAGTCTTAGACCTTGGGTTTGTGCACATGCATGGAAAAGAGAACACAAGATACCTGTTAAACCTAGTGGCAAACTAGGCACTTCATCCTCTTCCCTGTCCTCCTCTTCTACTTCTTTCTTTCCAGAATCTTGCTTATTGTCTACATCTGCAGATTCATCTTCTTCAGTTTTAGCTTTTTTAGTTTCTGTATCTACAGTGTTGTTTTACAGAAGACCAGTCAGTTAGAGATATAAAGGACATGTTAATCATGCAAAGGTCTTCCACAGACTGCACCTCCTTTAGTCTCTAAACCATGTACAAAGATCAGGCTTTTCAATGACATGGAAGGGGTTGTAGAAGGGGAGGCAAGGGTTCTATTGAATTTTCTGAGGCATAGAGAAAAAATTCCCAAGTTCCTTCCACATAACCCACTTTGCACAATAAAACAATGAAGCTTAATGTATATTATATGACATATTCTGTGAAAACAAGATAAATTGTCCTTAAATAAGTTACAAAATTCTTTCCCATCTGTAATGCAGACATCAAGTTTCTAACAGAGTTTGTGCTCAGGACATGTGAAATGTAAAGTCTCTGTATCTGAATGCTCAGAGCACAAAAGCACCTCTTCACTGGCATAATCACAATGAGTCACAAAAATCAAATAGCAAAGGAATAGAAGCTTTGAAAATGCCTGTTTATGCATGCATACATATAAAACTATATAAAAATCTTGCAATATTTGCGGGATGCTATTTTTTGCGTAGTTTTCCAGTATACTTTCTTTTCATGATATACAGATGTTGCCAAAGGCTGGACCTGTTGCTAAAAAGCCGTATTGGCTGCACAGCCAACACGGAGACCTGTCAGAGCTCTGCTCTGTATCAGAGTGTGCATTTGCACAGTAAACATGCTAAACACCCGAACTGATTGTTACAAAGCAGAATCCTGTTAAATAACAATTAAATTGGCTGCCACTGGTTTAGGACGAATCAGAGCTCGAGCGCCATAGCTGGAATAAACCAGGTGATGCTGAAGGCCTGTGGAGCTTTAAACACACACCTGGCCGGCACATGGCATGGCGAGGAAATACAAAGGAGGCGCTTTTGGGGTGCCCAAAAATAACTCAAATCTGGGGGACAAGGTGTTATTTGCTAAGACAACGCACCATCTCCTGCATCAGCCGCCGTTTTCCTCTTTTTCTTCTTCTTTTTTTTCTTCTCCTTGTCCCCGCCGGGAGGTCCGGCCGAGCCCGCAGGCCCCGCGTGGTCCTCGGGGGCCTCCGCCGCCTCCTCCGTCTCCTCCTCCAGGGGTCCCTGGGAAGGTTCCTCGGCCGCCTCGGACACTGCAGAGCACGGGGAGAGGGAGAGAGGGGAGGGAGAGAGCACAAAGTCAGTGACGGCTCCGCCAGCGTTCAGCCGGGCAGACTCCGCCGCTCCCGTACCTGCCCCTTCGGCAGCCCGCAGCTTCAGGTTGCGCTGCCGCAGCTTCAGGTTGCGTTTGTGGATCTTCCTGCGGAGCAGCCGCATGGGCAGGTTGCTGGCTCCCGCCGGCACCGACATCGCGGCCCCACTGTGCCGGCACACGTGGGGGAGTCGCGTCCGGGACCGCCGGAACTGCCGCCCGCGGGGACCGCCGGAACTGCCGCCCNCTTACTGTTGTACACCTCCATCTTGCTCTTCATGGACTCTTTCCTCTAAATACACCTGTATATAGGTTTAAGAAAAAGACTTTCACTAGTAATTTTAGGATTAACAGGTGTACATAATGCAAATTTCCAAGAACAGTAACTGGGTGGCAGCTGAACAACTGCCAGTGTCACATCACCTGTATTACAAAGCTCATTTGAAAACTGCAACTTACTCTGAAAGAAAGTCTTAGACCTTGGGTTTGTGCACATGCATGGAAAAGAGAACACAAGATACCTGTTAAACCTAGTGGCAAACTAGGCACTTCATCCTCTTCCCTGTCCTCCTCTTCTACTTCTTTCTTTCCAGAATCTTGCTTATTGTCTACATCTGCAGATTCATCTTCTTCAGTTTTAGCTTTTTTAGTTTCTGTATCTACAGTGTTGTTTTACAGAAGACCAGTCAGTTAGAGATATAAAGGACATGTTAATCATGCAAAGGTCTTCCACAGACTGCACCTCCTTTAGTCTCTAAACCATGTACAAAGATCAGGCTTTTCAATGACATGGAAGGGGTTGTAGAAGGGGAGGCAAGGGTTCTATTGAATTTTCTGAGGCATAGAGAAAAAATTCCCAAGTTCCTTCCACATAACCCACTTTGCACAATAAAACAATGAAGCTTAATGTATATTATATGACATATTCTGTGAAAACAAGATAAATTGTCCTTAAATAAGTTACAAAATTCTTTCCCATCTGTAATGCAGACATCAAGTTTCTAACAGAGTTTGTGCTCAGGACATGTGAAATGTAAAGTCTCTGTATCTGAATGCTCAGAGCACAAAAGCACCTCTTCACTGGCATAATCACAATGAGTCACAAAAATCAAATAGCAAAGGAATAGAAGCTTTGAAAATGCCTGTTTATGCATGCATACATATAAAACTATATAAAAATCTTGCAATATTTGCGGGATGCTATTTTTTGCGTAGTTTTCCAGTATACTTTCTTTTCATGATATACAGATGTTGCCAAAGGCTGGACCTGTTGCCAAAAAGCCGTATTGGCTGCACAGCCAACACGGAGACCTGTCAGAGCTCTGCTCTGTATCAGAGTGTGCATTTGCACAGTAAACATGCTAAACACCCGAACTGATTGTTACAAAGCAGAATCCTGTTAAATAACAATTAAATTGGCTGCCACCGGTTTAGGACGAATCAGAGCTCGAGCGCCATAGCTGGAATAAACCAGGTGATGCTGAAGGCCTGTGGAGCTTTAAACACACACCTGGCCGGCACATGGCATGGCGAGGAAATACAAAGGAGGCGCTTTTGGGGTGCCCAAAAATAACTCAAATCTGGGGGACAAGGTGTTATTTGCTAAGACAACGCACCATCTCCTGCATCAGCCGCCGTTTTCCTCTTTTTCTTCTTCTTTTTTTTCTTCTCCTTGTCCCCGCCGGGAGGTCCGGCCGAGCCCGCAGGCCCCGCGTGGTCCTCGGGGGCCTCCGCCGCCTCCTCCGTCTCCTCCTCCAGGGGTCCCTGGGAAGGTTCCTCGGCCGCCTCGGACACTGCAGAGCACGGGGAGAGGGAGAGAGGGGAGGGAGAGAGCACAAAGTCAGTGACGGCTCCGCCAGCGTTCAGCCGGGCAGACTCCGCCGCTCCCGTACCTGCCCCTTCGGCCGCCCGCAGCTTCAGGTTGCGCTGCCGCAGCTTCAGGTTGCGTTTGTGGATCTTCCTGCGGAGCAGCCGCATGGGCAGGTTGCTGGCTCCCGCCGGCACCGACATCGCGGCCCCACTGTGCCGGCACACGTGGGGGGGGCGCGTCCGGGACCGCCGGAACTGCCGCCCGCGGGGACCGCCGGAACTGCCGCCCGCGGGGCCCGCCGGGAGCGCCGCAGCGCCGCCTCGGGGCCGGCGGTGACAGCGCCGCGCCCGCACACACACCGGGGCCGCCNCCCCCCCGGACCCTTTTCCGCCCCCGCCGCCGCTCCCGGAGCCTTTTCCGGCCCCGCCGCCCCTCCCGGCCCCGGTGCCCCTTGGCCGCCGGGGCGGGAACCAGCACGGCGTTCCCTGAGGAGTGGGATCGCCATCCGTGCCACAGTACTCGTGTGCCCCCCTCGGGGGCCTCCGCCGCCTCCTCCGTCTCCTCCTCCAGGGGTCCCTGGGAAGGTTCCTCGGCCGCCTCGGACACTGCAGAGCACGGGGAGAGGGAGAGAGGGGAGGGAGAGAGCACAANCCGCCGGAACTGCCGCCCGCGGGGCCCGCCGGGAGCGCCGCAGCGCCGCCTCGGGGCCGGCGGTGACAGCGCCGCGCCCGCACACACACCGGGGCCGCCCCTCCCGGAGCCTTTTCCGGCCCCGCCGCCGCTCCCGGAGCCTTTTCCGGCCCCGCCGCCCCTCCCGGCCCCGGTGCCCCTTGGCCGCCGGGGCGGGAACCAGCACGGCGTTCCCTGAGGAGTGGGATCGCCATCCGTGCCACAGTACTCGTGTGCCCCGTGGTATTGCCTCCGCTCACGGTCACGGGTATTTAACTCCCACGGGAGAAAGAGACAGAATTCATTAGGTTGGAAAAGACCTGAGATTGTCGAGTCCAACCTGTGACCGAACACCACCCTGGTAACCAGACCATGGCACTGAGGGCTGGGTCCTCCTCAAACGCGCCCAGGGACGGTGACTCCTCCACCACCCCGGTCAGCCCATTCCATGTCCAATCACCCCTTCTGTTAAGAAATTCTTCCTAATGTCCAAATGAAACCTCACATGGCCCAGCTTGGGACTATTTCCTCTTGTCCTGTCTTGTTGCCTGGTAGCAGAGCCCCGACCCCACCTGGCTACACCCTNCAGAGCCCCGCCCCCCCCTGGCTACACCCTCCTGTGAGGGAGTTGTTGGGAGTGATAAGGTCACCCCTGAGCCTCCTCCGGACTAAACACCCCCAGCCGCTCTCACAGGAATTGTGCTCCATACCCTTCCCCACTCCTTTCCGCTTTTCTGGTCTCACTCCAGCATCTCAATGTCCTTGAACTGAGAGGCACAGAACTGAACACGGGGCTCGAGGTGCAGCCTCATCAATGCCAAGTACAGGGGAGAATCTGTTCCCTCATCCTGCTGGCCACACTGTTTCTGACACAAGACAGGATGCCACTGGCCTTCTTGGCCACCTGGGCACAATCGTGGCTCATGTTCAGCCATTGTTGACCAGTACCCCCATCAGCACGACCATCCTTCTCTGCTGAACCACTTTTCCAACCACTCTGCCCCAGCCTGTAAATTGGAACTTCCAGGCTTGCAGGATGCCCAACACGGACTCTGGGGATAAAGGACACAGCTGTGCCTTCAGTGAAGACCTGCATCTATGGTAGCCACCTGGTAGACACTGCTGTCTGTTCCTCCTGATGAGTGCAAGGAACATGGAAATGCCATGAATTTGCACCATCCTGGCAGTGCTATTGCATGGCCAAATAATAGACTCACGGACTGATTTGGTTGGAAAGGACCTTAAACATCATCTAGTTCCAGCCCCCCTGCCTTGTACACCTTCCACTAGACCAGGTTGCCTAGAGCTGCATCCAGCCTGGCTTTGAAATACTTCCCTGGATGGGGCAACCACAACTTCTCTGGGCAACCTGTTTTAGTGTCACCCGGCGGTCTGGGAGCCCGTTATTTCCAGGGCACGTTTCCTTGCAGCCCTATTAGGTAGCGCTTTCCACCTGTCCAGCTGGAGCTCTCAGGAGCATGACCTTTCCTCCTAGTGTCCTCCCGCTTTTTGACTGTGCATCCTCTTCCGAAGAGTATTCCCCGCGGCTGAATCGCGGCATCCCTGAGCTCCTTCCCGACCAGCAGAGGGCACAGACAGCACAGGGATTCACTACCTGAAAGCGGTAACCAGCGCCTCCTTAGAAACCTAACTGATGACAAATTCTGTACAGTTCAGCCTGTGATACCTTGCTGTAACGCAGAATAAACTGCAGAACTATTTCTATACTAATTTCGAAGTGTTCATTGCATAAAATTTTCTTTAAAGATACTGACGTTAGGGATGAATCAAAAGTAATTTTTCACCGTATGTAATTGCTGTCTTGCAATTAGGGTTATACAGATCACCAGGGTGAGAATTAAAGTTGTTTTGCCACAGCTTCAGACTGTGAACCATGTGATCGTGTCCAGATCTTCACAGACTAGATAACAGGTCTGGCCATGGGCTTATTAAGTTGAATGGATAACAGCCATCCCCATCAGATGCATTTGAAAATAAACTGATCCATCTTCAGCAAGATGGTACAAACTCCAGGGGAACTCAGTTTTACTGCTTTAATTTTAAGGAGGTAAAACTTCCTTACTGCAACTCAGTGTAATTTAGGTTCTGGACATATTTTCTTTGTGGCTACCTCATACTGTGTTTACAGAATAGATTTTTAAGTAGACACGGGTTTCTCTTTGTAGTCTCTACTGATTTATGTGTATGTGACAAGGTTTACTATTTGGATCCAGATTTGACCCAGGCAGAGCATCTTTCTGGAATATGGTCGTTGTGTGTTAAAAGTCTGGACAGGAGGGAGCTGACAGTAATACTCACACTGAGGGAAGACAAAATTATGTCCTTCAGGCATGACACAGTCTATGTGTTCCCATTTTAACCAGTAGTGCCAGGATCATCACTACTTTAACTTTTACTAAGCTCTGCCAAGAATTAGGACCTGGAAACCCTGGTCAGGTAAAAGCCTAAATAAAGATCTCACCTCAGTATCCATGCTGGGTCCTGGCTCACTTGGCAAGTCTTTGTGAAATTGCATTAGTGTGGCACGAGGCCCAGACTGATAAACTGTCCCTAGAAGTTATGTCAGATTCCACTGACCAGAATACATTGGCTGTGTCTGTTGGTTACTATCATCATGGTACACAAGGAGAACTTTGTAGATACAAGTTGATCTTGCATCTGTGTAAACACATGTCATGGCATTAAGTACAGGAATTTAGAAATGGCAGATTTCATTAGGGGGCAAAGTATCCTGTGCTCCAACATTGCTTTTGCTCAATATCTTGTAAAATAGTTTGCTTAGAGTTAACAAAGAAGTTTGCTTCTCTGGAAATTTCAAAAAATGTTTTATGAGCTTCTTTCTTTTTCTATTTTTTTTTTCTTCAAGCTGTAATTGTGGAAAATCACAAAAAAGAAGACTCAGGAGGTAACAATGATACTTTTATTGTGACAGGTCTAGACAGCAATTTAAACCACTAACTCATGTTAATAGTTTTTCTCTGAATTTTGGCATTTCTTAGATACCATATGAATTCCCCCTAGTACATGTCTCATTTCTGTCCAATAAATTCATTCCTAATTGCTTGAGTTATCAGACAATCGTTACTAACAAAAGGATTTTTTCAAATGGTTATTGAGTTGTTGTCAAAATGTCTCAAATTTTCTACACGTGATCTTGCAGGAAGGTTTGTATGGAAACATGTTTTGTGTGAGTAAAGGCCTTCACAGAACTAAATAAATCCATATAAGTTACTCTGAATTTATCTCTGAAGATGAATGTTTTTAATGGGCTGGCAATGTCAGTATTTTATCTCCCAGAGTCAGTTCATCCTTAGAGCCAATTTCAAAATATTTGTTTCTGCTTACCATTAACTAACTTGTGTTGATTAAAATGTAACACAAAAGTAGTCATTGATTTCAGTTGTATTATTTCAGGTAGATGGTTATAATTTGTAGAAAAGGTACCAAAATCCCATCTAGAAAAGGTCACGGAACAAAATCGTGTAGTCATTTTTTGATACAAGAGCTGGACTACAGAGTTGAATTAAGGAGGGCAGAAATCAGAGTGTAAAAAAGTCCTTTTTTGATGTCTTAGGTTGGACATGAAAAAAATCACAGCTGATGTAATTTTTTAACATCTGCATCATTAAGCTAAAAGTTTTGAACTGGAAAACTATGAGTTATCTTTTGATCAATAACAGATTAAAATTTTCCATGTTAAGCAAATTTATCTGTCAGACAGTAATACAAACGGACTTGGTTTAAAATCAAATGCTAGTTTTTTGGTGGTGTTATTTTTTTAATGTGTCTGCTTTACAGAAGAAGATCAATCTGTATATATATGCAAATGATGGATACAAAGGAACCTGCAGAAATAATCAATTTTCCAGTTTCATTGAGCTATCTAATTCTGAAATCTGGGTTTTGACAGAGAAAATTACCCAAACCTGAGCTGATGTAAATAGTGGGGCTACAGATATATTCAGATACATCACATAGAGAATGGATGACTTGATTTATAGAACATGTCAGTGTTAATAGGAGTTAGAAATTGCTGGTACAAATCATATTTTCATGGGGTATCACTGAATATCACTGAATGTGTGAGGGAATTTAAACTATGGCTTACAGGGAGAGTAAAGTATCCATGTTTGGAAAAAACAGGCTAGGCTATCATAGCCACATTTTTTAGGGGTTTTGTTTAATATTACTTTAAAATAATGTCTCCCTTGTGCAAGAAGGAAGTACTGTCTCACTTATGTGACATCATCAGCACTGCGTGAACATGGCAATATAGCTGGATTGAAATCACATTTTTGATTTTTTTAGGAAATTTCTCATTCAGCCCTTATTTTGTAACTTGATCTGAAACCACTGCAATTGTTCTAATGCAGTGTCTCCTCTTTCATACACATAGAGGATAAAAGTCTAAGAATTGCCACCCAGTATAAAATGCTGTAATTCTTTCTTGCAGTAAGAGAGGCCATGCTTTTCCTTGCCACTCAAATTTATGCTAAGGTCAGTGTTTTGATCCTCATCTCCAAAATACACCAACACTAGGGCCTAGTTTATCTAAAATATTTGTTAAATCTATCAGAAATAAAGAAGAAAGTTGCAATCATAGAATCACAGAATGACTGAGGTTGCAATGCATCTCTGGAGATTTCCTGGTCTAACTCCTCTGCTTGAGTAGGGTCAGCTAAGAGCAAATTACTCAGGACCCTGTCCACTCCAATTTTGAGGTTGTCCAAGGGCATAGACTCCACAGAAGACTCCATCTTCTTTACTCCCTCCTATCGGGTGTGGATGCATATTGAACCTTCTCTTCTCCAGGCTGAACAGTCCCAGCGGTCTCAGTCTCACCTGGTATTCCAGATGTTCCAATCCCTTTATCCTCTTCATGGCCATTTGCTGAGCTCTCTCCAGAATGTCCCTGTCCTTGTACTCGGGAGCTCAGAGCTGGACACAGAGCTCCAAAAGTGTCTCACCAGTACTGAGCAGAGGGAAGGATCCCATCTCTTTGTTTGTCACAGTTGTTCCTGTGGGATTTTCGCTTATAACTGTGTAAGTCTTTTCCTTAAGAAAACTCTCCCATTTCCAAGATAGCTATATAATAATGATATATTTAAGACCTGCACACTGCAAATAAAAAAAAAATTTCTTAGAAAACAAGGTGCTATAGACATTTTTATACTCACAGTGGCAATGAGAGAACAAAAACTACAGAATACAAGAGCAGTGCATAGTTTGTAATGTACCACAAGGTAGGAGGATACAAGAAGGATAACGGTAGTGTAAAAGTATGCAAGGCACAGAGCTGAATAGTTGAGATTTTATTTATTTTATTTTATTTTATTTTATTTTATTTTATTTTTTACTTTTTATTTTATTAATTTTATTTTATTTTATTTTTAATTTAATTTTATTTATTTTATTTACAAGTTGTTTCTAACATTTGTGATTTAAACTTACAAAGTATTTTTGGGGTACTTAGAAGCTGTTTTTCTGAACCAGATGAAATAATAATCAAACATTTTCTGTTCTGTTTTAGGAGGCTGTTTACTGTTGTTTATTTCCACTGTTCCACCATCTCTAGTAAGTGTTGATAAATATCCTGTTTTGCACATGACAGTAAGATACAGCCAGTCTTATTAAGACAGCATGTAAATTCACAATATTCTTTCTTTACATACAAAGATCTATTTTTCAGTATTTTCCTGTTTTTAAAAAAAATATTAGTGAAGGTTTTCCAAAATGCTGCAAAGGCTACAAATAGGATCAAGTGATTTATTAACAGATTAATCAAACTGTAGCAACTAGTGTAAAACCTACTGACTGATGAGTTCATAATTGTTAAAATAATAATTTTCTCAAACATAAAAGGCATTACTTTTACAGTGGCCTCATTAATTTAAAGAATTCTAGTAAATATATTACTGTCATCTATTCAAAAGGTATGTCTTTTATATTGCTTTATCATTTACAGATCATCATTTAAAATAGCTCTGTTTAAATAATATAAAGTCACAGTAAAAAGAATATGAAATCTGAGGCAAGAAGTGAAATACAGAGGGTCAGCAAAAATTCTTTGCAACTCTTTTGAAGATGAAATTTGAAGGGAAGGAATGTTCTGGGTGCATGGTAGCTGGATGGAGAATGATCGGTGGCATTTTGTGGATGAACACAAGATGTCACCCTCGCTGTGAGAGAGCTCCAATACACATATGCCTTAGTTGAAAAAGAAAAAAAATGAAGGATTGAGGTTTACCTCTTATTTTTTTTTTAAAGTTGTGCTACACGTGTCCCTTCGTTTACTCATCCTACACTCTTTGCTGCAAAATTTTCTCCACCTTGCTGAATATTTTTAATTAAATTCTCTCATGCCATTTATCATTTTTAAAGTGTTTTAAAGTAGTTCTGAAACTTGGAATAAGGTTTTCCTTCCTTGAATGGTAGCCCTGTGTTTCCTATACTGCAAGTGAAAAAGATGATTGAGAACAGTGTGATGTATTTTCTCAGTTTTCTTCAGTCTCATTTATTTTCATACATTTACCTAGAAGTCTAAAAGTTTATAAAGGATGCAAGGGTAACTCTTGTGAAAAACTTCAGATATAATCAAGGAGTTGAATTGCTACATTTCTTCCTAAAATATCTAAACCGTGTTTGTGCTGAAGAGTAATACTTTCTTTATGTAACAGTTTGAAATTCCCTTTATCTTTTCTCTAAACAATACAAAATTCTCCCTTTGAGGAAGAAGGGATTGAAAATCTTGAATTAAACAAAGCATTAATTAGTCAATGGTGTTAGCATTCTTCTGGTTATGGATGGGAGTAGATACCTTAAATATTGAACTCCTTGAGCTCAAGCCCTTGATTTCAGTCAGACAGCATGCCTCTGTTCAAAGCAACATTTATGCTCTAAATGTTTTTCTTTTTTCTTGAAAACATCTGTGTAGAACACATGAGGATAGAATTCAATGCCTTGTAAGTGATCATTCTCATTTCATTTGTCTCATCCACACAGTGAGAATATCTTCATCAGTAAGATAAGGATAGCAATACTCCTTTACTCCTATGGCCTGTTTGTGTTCAGATAACAAGGCCTTAAAGCAAGAACTATTTAAAAAAATGTTCATATGGGACCTGCAACAGAGAAGGCATGTGTGTATCAGGCAGCTCGGGGCACTAATGTGATAAAGTGCACTACTCTTAACTACCAAAATTTAAACATATGAGTAATAGTAAAATACTATTTTATTCCAAAGCATACATCTTACAGGACAAAATTCTCATCAACCTCAACAAAGGAGGAAACTAAACAGTGAACATAGAACATGTCAAATAATCTGTGATACCTCCAACTGACTGACATTTTAGCCCATTCTTGAATACCTTCAAGAAAATATCAAGTGAGTTCATTTTCACATTTTCCTTGGAGTGGCTCACCCCTTCCATGCCCAGTATTAGTATTCTCCTAAATCCATACTTGTACACTACTCTTTTGCTTTACATAATTCTGCATGTCCTTAAAACCAGTGCAAGTTACTTTTACTCTTAAACCCCTTTCAGATTGCTATTTAAAGGAGATTTAATATTCCTGAGAATGATTGATTCTTAGTTTGTTATGTAATGTTAGTTTTTTTGATGGAAATTTAGTGGAAGCTTGGAGAGTCATCACTCCAGAAGAGAATGCTCAATAGCTTGTGTTATTGGGCTGTGAGCTTTTACAGTTCAAGCCTTTATAAACTGTGTCAAGCTGTGATAGTTATAATTATTGCACACGTTGGCTTAACCTGTATCGTGTAGTCATAACGCATTAGCCTTTCCAACTTTCACTTGCCTGTCCTTTATTAACTGTGACATTTTCCCTTATAGGTTCCGAGCAAGCACGACTTTGTGATCAACGTGAGCTTTAACTAAACTCTTTTTTCAAGGAAGACTGTTGTTGAAGAAACCAGGAGATGGCAGTCTTTCTTAATGGATCATGGTTACAGTCTATAAATTCCTTTTCTTTTGTCCCAGAATAGGCAAAAATTTAAAATGCAGTGAGGGAAGGGCCACATTTCTTGTCCTATTGGAACAGGGAGTCATTGCATGCTTGACACCTCTGGTATCTTCCAGAGGCTTTTCTTTCAGGTATCAGATCTTGAACAATCACATAAATCCTAGTGGGATTGTGGTCTTCTCAATCTTCACAATGACCTTAGCGCAGTTTTCTTACCTGGCTGTTTCAACACACCTGAACCACAGTTCTCTGCTCCCTGGTAACACAGAGGAGAAGTCAGTGACTAGCCAGCCCTCCTGAGACTGTTTCATTCATCTGAAGGCAGACTCTGTCAGAGAAAACTGGCTTAGAGACAAACCACAGTTCATGTATGTTTAATCAGTAAAAACATAGTAATCCAGAGACTATATGATCTAATCTGTCTCTCTGCTAGTGTATCCTTCAATTTATCTGTCACCATTCTTGGGCAACTCAACTCCTCTCCAAGTTATCAAGATGGTTTTAACTGGCTGTGGAGATTTTGGTCTGTTATGTAACCTGACAAAAGGCAATGTCACATCTGTTCATGATATCACTGTACTGATGTGTGATTGTCTATTCTTACTAAAGAACTAATTGCTGCATGGCAGTATTAGACACCAGTTTCTTTTGAGCTGCATCTTGCAAGCATGAGCAAAACCTGCTTACCTTTCTACATGTTTTTCTGTAGAGTAAGCACCAGAAACTGACACAAGAGAGCACAAAATTGGCTTAAATTCAATCTCTGTCCTTATTGACACAGTGCAACTCAAACAGAGCTTAGGAAAACCATGATCTGCCTTCAATTATTTACTAGAACCAGTGATAGATCTAATTCTAACAAAGTAATTATCTTGTATCTCCACAGTCATTATGGCCTTTGGACTTCCAAAGATGCCTCTGAGTAACTGTACAGAGATCATGAGCACATTCTATTCATAACCACATCAGGCTTATACATTGTTTGGACTAACACTTCGTCTACTACTGGGGCAAAATCTTGCTTTGTACCTTGCAAACTTTTCAAATTGTCTGAAACAACCCCTTATTGACTAATAGTAATATGAATACATCCTTTTATGCAGTGCTGAATAAGATGAGCAGATATGGAAGCTAGCTAATGTTTATTAAGTGTTCTGATTGCTACCTGAGTTTATTGCAGAACCAAGAAAAGAGAGAAAATAATAGCTTGTTCCAAAGATCTCCAGCTAAATTCTTGCTAGTCATATTTGTCTGTATTGTAAGGGAAAGGTTTTTGGTTTTTCAAATTAGTGATACTAGACCTCCATGTCATATTTTTGTGTAAAAGTACTTAGCCTTTTTTCTGTAGCTCACCATGTTCATTTTGATGCATGTTTCTCAATGTCTTGGCACTGTTTTCCTGAGCATTCATGCCTTTAGACATCCTGGTGTCACAGCAGAGCTCTATTTTTAATTTGGCATGCAGGAAGAAGAGCTGTTCCTATCTAGAAGGCAAATGTCTTTGGACTTGTATGCCAGGATTCTGTAGGTGAGAGCCGTGTATGTGGTAAGGAGTATCTGGATAAAGGCTTGGAATATGGATACACTGAGAGTGAAAAACGCCTTGGCGTGGCAAAATTACTTGATGTATGAATGACCCTCAATGTATTTACCAAAGTTCGTTATTTTGTCTGCTTCACAAAACCTCAGAAACAGTTTATCTTAGCTGTGTGTGTGACACTTCAGTTGCTATGCAGCTTCGTACTACAGGCCTCTAAAAGCTATGCCCAACATTTATCTTAATCATTTGCCAGGAATGTTTGAAGGCATAATGTCTCATTAATAATTGTTAAAACATTGAGTCGTTCAAAGAGAGACATTCCATCTTTACTTACATAATGGTAAAACACAGATCATTTACCAAGTATGCAACAGCACATCAGAGATTGGAGCCTTATTAGAGGATATGCATTAGTGAAAGAAGAAAGCATTTGGTGATTGAAACACTGTTCAGCCATGGCATACAGTCTAGTTCTTGCACTCCCCCATTCTCTGACAGCTTTTAAATTGATAGGTGTAAAGAAACAATGTTAATAACATAACCAAATTATTTCAGTGTCAGTTATAGGACTGGAACTCAGAAAATACACGTGGAGCTTCCACCTCTGCCACAGACATCCTGTGTGATTGAAATAAATCATTCATGCTTGCACTCCTGCTATCTGACCACAGACAATGACAGAGGTCCTGCATTGAAGCACTCACTTCAAGAAGCAGTTCAAATGTCTCAGTGGAGTCTGTCTCTCTTCGTGGACTGTTGGGAGTGCAGAGTGAACAGGCTCTTAACAGTCCTGTGCAGTTTTGGGAATCATGTTGGATATTTATCTGGGTTTGTAGGTTATGAGTATTACCAGGTTGAATTGAAATGCTGTATTTCCTTAGAGGTTTCTTCATACCCTTTTGCAAAGAGTTCAGTAACCATTATGCTCACTGATCCATGATAAGAATCAATCCTTGACCCAGATCCAGGTTATGTAGGGAATCGTATCTCCCCAAATCAGAGACAGGGTCTGGCCTAGAGCTGTTCCCACGTCCTTCTGCTATGCCCTTGGCCTCTCAGAGAGCCTATCCTCATTCAGCCCTGTCTGCAGAAAACATGAGGGAAGTCTGGTTTCAGGTTACTTTGCAGCAGTTTTTGTGCCTGTGCCTTCATTGCTCTTCTGGAGGGCATGGAGTGAAAAAAGGGTTTTTTTAAGTTAGATTGACAAAATGGAAAAATTTTTATTTTGTTTTAGTCTCAGAATGATATTGTTTCTATATAATTTCCATCCTTGTATTAATAGTGGATGTTTTTTTAATGTTAATGGTGCAGCATCATTGGCACCTGAGAGCCCAAGACTGCCACCTTTTCTCCTGGCACAAAGCTCAGTCCTTCCTTGGCACCGCTGGGGCTGGGAAATTGGTGGTATAGGTGCTGCAGTGCTCTTTAAAATAGCACTCTCTATGTTGGCAGCTCAGATTTAGTACACACATAGATTAAGGCCTCCTCAGAACAGATGTGCTCTTTGAAAACACCATTTTCAGTTGTATTCTGCATTCATGATCTTGCAGTACTCTGACATTGGCTGATATTGTACAGCTATTTCTTGGTTACTATGAGACTTTCTCTGGACTCTGATTGCTTGGGATAAGAATTTATCTGCAAAAGGAAAGTCATCTTGCTGTACCACAGAATTAGTGTTACTCATTTTTTTCTGACAGAAGATAAAGCATTGAATAAGTCTGGCACCGCAGGTGATGCTGAGAGACACTGGGAGATAGAACAAATTAAATTCTCAAGCCAGCCTGATTTTGGTGTTTACATCTTCCAGGGAAGGTAAACATCACCTCCACCATGCACTTCTACACATTTACACCTTTTAGAACTTTACAGCTTGTAGGTAATTAACTATCTTTAAAAAAGATATGCAAACTAATTGTAAATAATTTTTTAATTCTATCATTTCCAACATCTTATTATCTTTCTACTGAACAGCACAGCTTTAGCAGACACCGACCTGTGAGGCAGCAACTGTGGACCTGTTAAACTTTTCTTCATTATTACTGTGTTTTTTCATTAGTTTTAAGACAGATTCTTTGAGTTTTGTTTTCAAAACTATCTTACAGATTTGCACACGTGACTTTAAGTGGGAATAATTTGAAAAATCCCAGTGTCTCTACCTGACTTCTGTGATTTTGTCTTTTTATTTTACACTTAAGGTGCAGAATGAAGAACTCATCCTACTGCAAAATTCTGTCTCTCTCTTGTTATATTGAACCTAATGAGAAAATGTTTATAATTTCAGCATGCAATTTTCTGCTATTCTCAGACAGCTTTAGTGGGATAAGCAGTACTCAGGCTGTGTTTGAGAGATACACTTTGATTAATAAAGAACAGACTAGTGAGGTAGTGTGAAGAACTGTATAAAGTTAAGATTTTCCTATACTATTGGAATGGAAATAGGCTCTTGGGTAAAATATTTCAGGAAACATATCCAGTAGGGTCCAATTTAAAGAAAGAAGTCCACTTACATGCATAAGTACAGGTGTCTGACTTTTCCTCTCTTAAAGAATTTCCCCCAAAGTTATAAAGTAAGAATAATTACTCTAAGCAAAATTTTCTGATCACTTATTCTACTAGGATTTCCTGGAGTACATTTTCAGATTGTGGATTATGAGTGCATTTCTCATTATCACTAATGAGAATTTCACTGCATGGTATAATTTTACTGTGCTATTTTGTCTGATTTGTATTACACCTGTCAGTCTGCTTTCTCCTGCTATTTCATTAATATTTAAATATTAATATTTAAAGGTCAAACTTAGCCTTCAGTGATATTAAAATATATTATTCAGTTTCATCTGACTTGAGGAGAACATCACTGGGACAGTGTTCACTAGATAGGGAAAAAGGCAATCACCATACTCTTTTCTGCCTTTTTAATACTCTTTTTTCCTTTTCCCTCAAGTAGAAACTGGAAAGTTTCCATCTGAGAGATGAAGGAGAAAGGTTTGAAAAGGAATGAAGTGTAATTCACAGCACAGCCAATGGGAGTGAGGTGCCACTCTTCTTGGTACCTGGAGAGTCTTGCTCTGAAGCAGTTGCAGAGCTGAAAGGCTTCACAGGACAATGCAGCAAAACTGGTTGTCCACTAGAATTTCTCAGGGCACATTTCAACAGTATGGCATCCTGGAATAAAAAGAAATGTTAAATGTTTAGTACAGTGGTGTGAGAAAGGCAGTGTTCCAAATTAAGTAGCATTTTATATAGATATATAAACAACTGAACTGTGTTCCATATGTAGGATTTTTCATTTTGAGCAAAACTCAATTATCCAAGAAACTGTTTATCTGTGTGGAGTATTTACGGCATTAGAATTGAAGATTATAAAGCCAAGTTAGCAAAGAATTATGAATACAGGGTGCAAATTCCCTAAAACAATGCTATTTTACTCAAGGTCATGCAAATGCTGAATTTGTCTGTGACTGAGTCCGTCTTAAAAAACCAAAGAAATTTTATGTCCTTTATTTACTTGCTGTGTTCCAGAAGGTAGTGGTGCTGCAGAGAAGATGGAAGAGGTCCTGCAAAGCATGGGATGGATCTGCACAAATAATCTTCACTGCATCAAAGCAGCTTCTCTTGTGAATTTAAGGGAATCTGCCATGCAAACACCTGAGAGGAAGGTAAAACTAGAGCTGTGCATATGATGTGTATACAGATTGTAGCCTGCACTTTCTTAGAGTGCAGGAGACTTGCAAAATTTGCTCGTGCGCAAGCAAAATGGTCCCAGGAAAGACCTAGTAGATGATAAATCTTGACCTCAGCCTCTGCTGCAAGAGCAAGTGGAATATGTGGGAGCAGACAGCTTAAATGCAGCGTATCCATCCTATCAACACTGGACATTGATGCAGTTGGACTTGTGCCAAGGGACTTGAGTGATCCAGCTTTTCCCACTGTCTTCTTTCAATACACATCAAGGGATTACTCAGATTTAAACCAAAATTGTGTCCACAAAATGTGGACACAGTAGTGGTTTGGACTGAGCACAAGTTTGACTAGATGATTATATCCAGACATACCCCTGGTGATGGGAAGCTGTGCAGCTTGACATGTTTTATTGTAAAAGGCTGTCAAGGAACAGGGCAACTATTTAGTCAAAGTGCCAAATCTCCACCATGGATGTGAACAGAAGTGTAATTGCTGACTTCAGTGGAAATAAGATCAGTCTCGAAGTGCCCAAGAGTCTAAATAATCCTGAGCAGATATCCTAAATCTGCCCTTGTAGTTGTTCACCACTGCTAAATGCCAGGCTATATGTCTTGTTTTACCATTTGAGAATATATTAGTCTTTCACAGCCAATGTAAAGAGACCACAGTCTTTGAGTCTTTGAACTTGCCCACTAATGCCTGGCTGTAAGGTGGTAAATTAAAGTGGACTTTATTTCTTTTGTTTGCAACTTTTTACCTAACATGAACATGTTAGAATAGAACATTCCTTATCTGCACAATGAGTTGGTGATTAAAGCTTTGGCTATCAGATACAAAAATAGAAATTGTAAATGCATATACTTTTAATAGGAGAAATTATCTTCAGCTATATGGCTGTTTATCCAAACCCTAATGTCATTCTTATGCACCTAGAGATATCTGCTTCTGAAGGTCTGATGTAAATTATAATTAATTTTGTGACTCTCTTTAGTTTAGTATCATTATTCAGTGTGATTTTCTGACCTCAGATGATGCTAAATAATCAAATGTCTTTCCTGCTTTTCTAAACACCTTTTTGGAAACACAGAACAGCAAAAAGAAAATACAGCTGCAGACACATTGAAGGAAATGTTAAAAGTGGGATATGATATAAGTAGCTGACCTTTAGTCACTCATCAGAGAAGAAAAATATTTTTAATAAGCTAAATAAATCTTTCTAAATTCCATAGTTGAATAATTCCTCTGGAGGGGTATATCTGTGAAAAAAATAACACCCTTTTACGCTGCCATAGAAACCAGCCTTAACCAGGACACTGTAACTGAAAAGAGCCCCCTCTAGCTTCATATTTATGTTGAATATGCTTTGCTTTTTAAATATGAAAAAAGACAATTTCTCAAACAGGTAGTCTGTTGATTCCCTTTTAGATCTGTCTGTATTTGCAGAAACAACATGTAATTTTTGACTAATACACAGACACTAAAGGGGCTGCAGAGGCACCACGAGTACCCCTACAGACTTCCTGTGCAGTCATAAAGCTCTCATTGCATCTCAGCATATTGGGGAGAGCACAGTGCACCACTTCCCTTACTGTGCCATCACACTTCATGTACCTCCTTATGGCCAGTGGGTTCTCATAATTTCAAGTATTTTTTGTGAGAAATCAAACACCTTGTTAGAGTGGGTCACTTCTGTGTAGCTCAGTTCTTACATAAAAAACGTGACTCATGCTTTCCAAAGAAAGGAGCTTATTGGTGCTTTGATTGATGTGTCCATCTGACACCAATATCTGCCTTGAAAAGGAGTAAGTTTCATAAAAGTGTCATAAGCTAAGAACCCTAAAATGAAAGGACCCATTAAATGCTGTCTCTATTGGCACGGAAATTTTGGGACATATCAACCTCTTCTTGTTGGAAAAAAACTTGTACACTAGTACATTTTTTGGAAGTATCATGTTCAAAGTTAAGGAAAATTTATTTGATTTCATTTTAGTGTTTAATCTACTTTTGAAAAGCAAAACTTTTTTTTCTTTTAAATCACTGGAATTACCTTGTTTCTCAGTCTGATCCTGCTCTAGCTCTGTACTTCTAGAGACAACTTTAAAATATGCCAGTTTTTAGAAGGCAAAATTCTATGCTGACTACTAATACAGCTATTAACTAAAATAACAGCTGGTAGCATTTTTCCCCACATTGAGTATATTGTCTGTATATATGCTTTTGGTGCACTATAAAATTTCACATTACAGATAAAAACTCCAGTGATCTTTTTGTCCTTGACACTGGGATGACATTTCTGGGAAGATGAGGTTGTGCTGGACTGGACTGGGAATGCAACTGTGTGAAATAAAGGTCAATCTGTCTGCTCAGATTGCAGCTATACTTTTCCAGGCATTTCTTCAGTTTCTACATTTAACTCAAGAAAGAATATATATAATGATAAGAGAGGTTAAAAAGGCTTTCTGCCACTCGTTCCTGCTGCTTTAGGAGGGATACCTGTCTGATTGCTGTGACTCTTAAGAATAAGCTGAAATGCTTATTTTAACATCTGAGAGTGAATTCAAACGACAAGGCTGGATACAGCCCACTGTGGAGAGCTGTGGGGGCATTCCTATATACATTTTTTTTGTGGACCATGTGTAGTCTGCACCATTTTAATTAAGAGACCTGGCAAAAATCACTCTTAGGAAGGATCCTACACTGTTGTTTGTCTGCTGTCAGTCATGCAGCACCACCACAAGGATAATCAGGTGGGTGAAAGCAGCCACATCGCAGCCTAGTTAGTGCTACATATTTTACATATATAATGGGAAGCAGTCAGCCTCCCACAGCCTGGGTAATGACAGTGGCTGATTGTCAGTAGGTATAAAATAGTGTGTCTGTTGCAAGAAATGTAGGAAAAACCTGCAGTCATGTCAGGCTGCCACTAGCAATATTCTGTGTGTAAGTCTCCTGGTCATTTCAGTAGGTCTGGGTCAGCCCCCAAGGCTTTGGGAAGGGCATATGCTGAAGCTGGATATTCATGCTGTAAAAGAAAGTATTTCATCATAGTCTTGTCCTTTTTGCCGCTGCTGGTTTCATTCTAGCAGAAGTTGCATTTCTTTCTTCTCTGACTCATCTCTGTGTTCTCATTTTCACATACATATCTCTACCTTAACATGCATTGTCGATCAAAAGGTATCTGTGTAAGGATTGCCTTTTCCTTCTCAACAAGGCTGCACCTAGAGAATAATACTCACTGAGTAGCATACGAGACACCTTTGAATGATTTTTCACTGTTAGCAGAGTGCCTGTGAGGTTTGCTCAGCCAATACCACAAAGAAAAACACTTCTCTCCTTGTCTGTCTTCAGCATTAGACCCATTTGCTAAGTCACAGCTGTGCAAACACACTGACAGCAAGGGTGTTACACTGGTGAAACTGGGCACCTCACCTGACCTACACAGCCCTTCCCCTGGAGGAGAGTGTAATCCAAGAAATAAAGAGCCAGTATAAGGTTTAGATCTCTCTGCCTTTCTGGGCAGCAAGACTGTTCTCTCACAGAAAGAAATGGTTTAGTTCAAATAAGAATTAAATGAAGTCTCTGGGACTATTTCCAGGTGCTAATGGCTGGGGTGTGATATAGGATGTAGATGCCAGGATTGGTGTTTCTAGTGGAGAAGCAAAGTCAGGAGTGACACAAAGGCAGAATATGGGGGAGGAAAAGACTTGTTAAATCCACTTTATCTCCTTGGCAAATGCTTGTTTGACCAGTGGGCTGGGAGTCTTTCAGGGTTCAATGATACCTATTGAATTCAGAAGTAACTTCAGGCAAATCAGCTGAACCCCAAAACATGTGGCTGTGGGATTAGTAGGTGAGTCTATAGAATGACTAACAAATTGGCTATGGGTATGTAAGCTTGGGACCAGATAAAAATTAAATATGATTTTATGGTATTTACATTTCTTCCCACTTCAAAGTGGTGCTTGTTTAGATTAACAGTCTGCCTTTTATTTGGAGCAATGCAGGTCAATTTCTTAGGTTGCAAAATCAAGTCTTTTGAGGCTGAAAATGGCCAGATTTATGGTTGTCCATGCAACATTAACTACTTGTCCAGAGTCTTAAATTATAACAACCCACTTTATTTCTCTACAGACTACTCACCTTATTCAGCATGAAGAAAGGGAAGGGAATCAGGGCAACTGAACTGGCCTTGGCTGATTGTCTTATGCCAGACTTTGTTCCTAATAGCTTCCATTTCACTTGTTTCCTATGGAGTTTACCAGACATCTGAACGTTAGTCTGGTGACACCAGACTGCCCATCCACTTGAAGACTTCAGGTCCTTTATAAATGACACCTTACCTTTGCAAGCCTTCTGCTCATTAAAGACTTCGTTTTACAAATGCAGCTAGATATACAAATATGAAGTGATATACTTGGTGCCACAGGCACCTGGGCTCCAGGCAGAAATGTAACCTAGATATACAGGCTCCTGACCTTCCATTTTAATAACAAATATCTTGTCTTATGCCTGGTAGTTATTGATTTTCAATACAAATGGGAGTCAGAAATCTATGGTCCCTTTCAATAGATCTACAGCAAACTGCTGGAATTATATCTTATAAATTTTCAGGTAGGGTCTCTGAAAGAGGTAGAAGTAATGAATTAGAACCAGATTTAGATCTGTTTAAATATTGCTAGGTGACAAAGTCTTAAAGTGAAGTCTGTTGATATATCCAGCAATATTAGCGAGAGAGGAGACTTAAATGGAAGTGATTTTTCTTTTCACAGTAACATCTGTGAAAATGTGAAACTACAAGTTAGAACTTTATCCATACCCATATCTTCATTACATTTCCCTCACTCTGCTTTCTGCTACAGCGCATGCACTTGCCATAAACCCTTAAAAAAATGGTACTGTTACCTATCAAATTTTGTGTGAGTCTGTGCAGATGAAACTAGGATTGTGACTGCATCCTACCCCAGCAGCCAACACAGCTTGTCAGCATGGGACTGGGAAGGCTTGAGATAACATGAATGCCAGATGACCATGAGAAGACAGGGAGACCGTTCCATGGGGGGATTATGCATGGAAACAGTCTAGGCAGTGTGCTAAGCAAGGTAGATTTTTGCTTGAAAGTGTTAGTGTTTCATTAAAGGCATAAACTACCAATTTTTTGGCCCAGTTGAAAAAGAGGGGCTTTAAGGGTGAAAATAAATATATATACTCCTCCAACAAATAAGTAATGCAAATTATTTAAAAAAATCCATAAACTTCCAACAAACGTGGCCTTGTCACACACAATTATATGTTTGTAGAACTTGGGAACAATTTTAATAAGCATGCTAAACACTTTAAAAAATGCTGCACTGGGGCCACAGGTGCTTCCTAGCAGAGATCAGTGACAGGTGTACAGCAACTCTGTGGCCATTAGTACCAAACTTAGATCTGCACCTGGGGTGCCATTAAGACTTTGGGTACTCTATGTATTCTTTGTTCAAGTTAAGCTGGTGTTGTATCAGGAGCAGAGAGAGAGAAGAAGAGAATAATAGTAGATGTTGTTCTGGCAGTAGTGAAGGCTGGTTTACAGAGTGAATGGTTTGCCTACATATCTGTAGAGATAAGGCTGCCAAAATTCCTGCTAAAGTGTAACGACCAAAAATAATCATGCTACTGTCTTCACTACATACTATGCCAATTTCTTTACTTAGCATGAAGTCTGGAAGGGGATATCGATTAACATGAAAACCTACTGTGTAATTTAAGAAGTAATATTTGTCTTAATCCTTTTTTCCTTGTAACTCCTGTCCCTCCCCCCTTCTGTCTTATCCCTGCTGCAGTATGATATAGTGCTGCTGAATGCTGATGAAACCATACTAAGTCCAATCCCAGCTGGCACCATAGCAGCATTTAATACTTCTGACAGGAGGAATATCTATGGAGAAGGCTGGCCATGTTACTGAATTTTCTAGAAAAAATATGGCTTTATTTTATTTTTGTTTGTTTGTTTGCTTTTTAAATGTATTTATTCAAGTATTACCTGATGATATGCCCTCCTCACCATGTTTATTCAAAGAAGCAAAGTCTTCCTGTGTTCAATCATCTCAATCTGTTTTCTGAAGATGCACATGCAGAGAGAAGCCAAGACCTTCTTTCAGCATGCAGTGAAGGAGATTTACTGTTCATATTTTCTGTTTCTGTCCACTTGAGTGCCTTAGTTGAAATGCTTCTTGATCCAAAGAAGTTTATAGATGATAGAAACAGATTCACAAAGGAAACAAAGGTAACAGAATGGAGGGTGACATTTTGTAATTTAATGTTTGTGCTATTTTAGACATGTATACGCTTAATTTAAGTGAGATTAATCAGTATAGACTTGCTGTTGAGATTATACTACCAATAAGAGAAAAAACAGAGACAGTAATTGCTATTAAACAGCAATTGACTACAAGTGAGTGCCTGTAAGTGAAACACCCCTTCTACAATAAAAAATATGCATGGATTGGAGGGAAAAAAAAAAAAAGATGATCCTTGGCTTTGCAAAACAAGTCTCAGGACTTAGGAATTGTCAGTATAATCAATACCAAGTAAGTGCTTGTATCTTTGAATTATGGAAGCTTTAAAATATATAAAATATGAGTTACAATGTCTTTTTGCATTACTAAAGAGGCTGGACTCTTTCATAGACACATTGCTTTGGAAACAGCAATGGCATTATTCCTTGAGATATTTTTGTCTTATAGTAGTCCCTAAACAGTAGGAGCAGTCACACTAATGCACTACAATATAAAGTATACTTTAAAGCCTTTTCCCTGACTGCAGCCATCAAACACAGCATCAAATGTGTCCTGCCTAGTGGCATACATACATTTCTTAAATAAAATAATAGACATCTCACAATTTAGTTGAATTACCTCACTGAAAGATAGATAAACAATTAAACAAAATGGGAAATCCACATAATCCCAGAATGGTTGATGTTGGAAGGCAATTCAGGAAATAATCGAGTCCAACAGCCCTTCTGAGAGCAGAGTCAGCTAAAGCAGATTGCTCAGGATCCTGTCCAGTCAGGTCTAGAATAGCTTCAAGGATGGATTTCTACAATGTCTCTGGAACACCTTCCAGAGCATGAGAACCCTCCCAGTGAAAACCTTCTCAGTTTGTGGCCATTGCCTCTTGTGTGGCTATTGGGAACCACCGAGAAGAGTCTGGGTCCATTTTCTTTACTTCTCCCATCAGGTATTTTTACGCACTGATAAGACCACCCTCAGCTTTGCCTTCCCCAGCCTGAACAGCCCCTGTTCTCTCAGCTGCTATTTGTACACTGAAAGCCTTCAGTAATCTTTGTGATGATTTGCCAGAATACTATATGTGCATGTCTGTCTTGTCCTGGAGAACCCAGAGTGGGACACAGAGGTGTCCTGTCCCATTAGGGCTGAGTAAAGGGCAAACATCACTCTTTGTCACAAGTACACTCTGCTTAAAGTATCAAGTATTGCAATCCAGCCTGTCAAGATAACCCAAAATGTATTCTCCTGGTCTGGGAGTGCAGGAGTACGGCTTGTAGCATTCCATGTTTTTCCTTACTGGCAACTGTGGTGTGTGTTCCTCTGCAACAGTAAGCATCTCTGAGCTTAGCAGCACATTTTGTTACCAGAAAACCAGTTTTAGAACCAAACCTGAATCATGTATTACAAAAAGTTCACATTAGAGCAGATGTACATCTGCTGCCTAATAGTGGTGTGCTGTGCTGTGCTGTGCTGGTCTGTTCAAATCAGTTGAATTATGCTGAACCAATTCTTACCAGAGTAAGAGAAGCTTATCCACCATATACCTAAGTTTTATGATAACTTGAGTAGACTTCCCCCAAATTAGAGAACAGGCAGATGATTGTTTGAGCAACTTGAATTTCTACCTGCATACTCTACAGAGAGGCAAGCACTAAACAAGATCATCTGTATCTGTTTATATTTCCATGGTTTTTCCCTTTTAAAGGAAAGCTGAAGTAGTGTGCATGATGCAGCAGCTTCTCCTGAATCAAAGCTTCGTATAGTTGTGGCTGAGGCTTGTGAAAAATAGCATTTACCTTGATCTTTATGCACTAATCACTTGTCAGGGCTGTGGCTTTTTTGCTTCATGACAGGTTTCTCACTAGTCATGTAAGAAATCTATGGCAAATGATTTGCAGGGCTTTCCTTCTAGGTCAGCAGTTTGCAAACAGTCTTTCAAAACTCAATTAATATGTTCCATTTTCTCATTGGCATGAGGATAGTAAATGGAAGAATTTCAAGGCTTAATACATCTCTCTCTCAGAAATACTTCAGCTTGCACAGCTGTGAGCAGAGGTGCTTTATCGGAGATTAGTTTGTTCAGATTTCCTCCATGACTGAAAATTGTTAACAAGAATTCGATTACTGTTGTGGGGAAGCAACCTAGAAAATAAAGGCTATTGCTGGATACTTGCTGAAGGAATCAGTTAAAGTAATGGTACCAGTTAGAAGCAGTTGGTGCTGCTTTAGAAGTTTCCACTAGCTTAATCACAATCTTTTCCGATGTAGCATCAGGTGAAAATAGAATTGCAATATGTCCTGCACTTCAAGTTGTTTATGTCTTGTACTATATCTTACTTGTACTGTCTCCTGGGGAGATCCAAAATGAGAGGGTGATATTGTCTGTGCCTCTCACGAAGCTTCTTGATGATCCAAAATGGGAGTTCCTCTCAGCAAAGCTTCCTGATGGCTCCTTGCTGTCTGGATGCACAAAAGCCAGTCTCTGCTCTCTCTGCTGCCAGTCTCTTCTTGCTTTGCTGAACAATTTAACCCTGTGGAGGGGAAGTGCTCCCCATCTCCTCCCTATCCCACAACAGTTGCGGTACATGCTTCAGTTTGCACCAGCTACGTGTCCCTAGCAGCCTCTACAGCTGAACAGCTTGTTTTCATCCACTCACAGCATTTCTGGCAGTAGCTATGGCCTCATCCAATAGTATTTTATTGCTCTGAGCAGCTAGTTCAGGATCAAGGACTGAACATTTGGATGTAGAAGTGTAAAGGTCATGCTCAGTCATGCTGCCCTTCAGCACACAAACTGTGCTTTTCTTGAAGAAAAGTTAAGGTTCTATTGAGTACAAAAAAAGAGAAAACTTACTGCTTACCTGTGTTCCTCATTACAAAGGATGTGACTGCATCCTGCTTACTCCAGCTCTTCTCACCCAGATGTCACCACTTGCTATATGGCCTTCCTCAGTTATGACACATCTCACCTCTCAAGCTGAATATGCTCAGCCTTCCACTGGTACCCCATGGATTGTTTTCTCCACTGGAGGAATTGTCAAGCTCATCAACTCTTGCTGCTCTTTTTGAACTGTACAATTAGCTCTGCCCTAAGGGCTTGTGAGCTTGAGGAGCCCTGCTTTGACAAAAGAGGGTTTGCTCAATAGGTTCAGTGCAAGTTCTCTGAGTCTTTCGTAGTACTTATCCATCCTAGCTTATCTTTGCAATGAGCTCCCTCATCTATAATTAATACATGTCAGAGATGAATCTGTGCTATGAAATTTTCTTATGAGGATAAATTCTTCCATGAAAATATTTATCAAGTTCTGCTCACCTTGACCACAGCAGTGAATTCCTTTGTTCAATTATTCACAGTCCTGTGAAGGACTCAAAAGTTCAAGTAGCATTTTAAACACAGATTTGGGTGGGATGTGCTGTGATGAATGGAACAATTTTTTTCCATGGATATATTTTGAAGTCCTTATTTTGATTACTTGAAGGAGATAAGTCAGTGCTGTCTCAGAATTATGGGAAATTTTGGTGCAGGGATATTAATAACTTGACTTTGCCCTGTGTGCTTAGTCCCTGCAGCTTTCATTAGCTTCAGTGGGACTTGCAGTCACCTGTTCTTCCTACCATAATCTTCCAAGCTTTCTTGACTCATCAGTGACAGAGATGGGAGAATGAGTCATATTTTTCATTAATGACTACTGATTCTGAATATGTCAAGGTTTTAATTACCAGAAATCTCTCAGGAATCCTTTTCTTTTGCCTGTCTTTCCCCAATCTCCCATCTAAACAACATGGCCAAAGATCTTATTTTGAAAAGTCAGGCTTTTTTATTTTCAGGTTTCAGATTAAAATTGAAAATGCAAAGTTCTGAAAAATGCTTGTCACTCACAAAGATCCTGGCAATGAGCCCTTTGGTATGATTTTGTCTTCAGCATTCCTCACAATTCACTCTGCCACTTCTGTGAAGCTGGTTCTAGTGTTTTCATCCTATCCTGTTAAATTGAGAAAGCAGCAGGATTAACTTTTAGTGGGTTCTTTGCTCCAATGCACCAGGGAGTGCCTTATAACCAATTTATAGCATATTCAACTTTAGTTTACTGAGTGCAGTTCCAATATCTGTCCGTTTACATCAAGGATGACATTCTGACACAGATAGTTATTTTATGTTGTTATAAGTGATGCAGTCTTACTGGAACTTAAAATGATTTTTTAAAAATATTTCTGCTGCAGCTGCCTTAGTAAAACCCAATCAGTTTAAGATCATCTGATTCACCTGAGCTGGGTACAGCTGACAAAGATACCTGCTTTTGTCACAGAGATGGAGTCATTAGGTCATATGGCAGACCCTCTTCTTCAGTAGATTGTGCTTGGAGAGCTTTTGCTTACAGTTTTCAATATTCTGCCCATTGAAATAGTATGATGTTTAAAGAGTTACTGTCAAACCAACAGGAGTAAAACCAGGGCTTGCCATTGTGTATTTTCTATTAGAGTGAAACTGCTCACTATGCTGTCTCTCAATTCTGCGTTTCTACTGGCAATCAAAGGGCAAGAAATCAAAGGTTCTGTTAATTTTTTTTTTAAGGCTGTGCTAAAGGACTTTATCTCAGTTTGACTATACTTACTGGTATATTTTTAATCCAAACAAAAATTAAACAGTGATAATTCCTTCAGGTGAAGGTGAAACTGAGCTAAAATCCCTTGGGCACCAAACATTTTGCAAACACTTAGGAAAAAAGAGATCTGCAGTTGTGAAGCAGATGTTATTCTCCATTTTGAGCACAGATTGTCCATCATTGATATAGAAGATTGGGAAGGTGCTGTTGCTTGTTTGTTCCTTATGTTGTCTGGAGTCCATAGGCCCATGGGTGGAAGATACTGGGGAGTTTGTAGTCCAGGCTATGGAGATGAGTTTTGGTGGTCAGCAGAGGTATCAGAAAACCTGAGCTTGGTCATGCAAGGGTGCCATGTGGCACTTGTCATTGTGCTTATTCTCTTGAGCCCAAGCAGTGATGGTGCTGGAATGCTGCTGCTCAGCCTGCTGTAACTCTGCTGTGGATTTGCCATGAGTGTCCTGCTACAGGGCAAGGCAAGCACAACATTGGGATTGGAGGCCTGGGTCTGGCAGGGAGGATTGGGTATCATTGCCTTGTAGCCAACATGACTATGCCTCTCCTTTTTGGAAAATGGGGCTTTGTAAGGTATGTAGCCTAAAAAACTTAAATGTACAAGTTCCTCAGTTGGAATATCCTGTGTCCAAGCAATAGGTGCCAATTTTCCCTGGTTTGACATGGGGCTCTTGCATTGTTGTTTGCCTCAAACATGTGCCCTTGAGGGCTCCCTCCTCCCAGGTACGTTGCTGTTCACATAATCTCTGGAAACACAGCAGATCACGGGACTCCTCCTTTCTCCTGGGTGTGACTTAGGCTGCCAGCTCAGCTGTCAAACTGCTGTCACTCTGAAATAGGAGGCTGTTTGTGTTGCTGCTGCCCTGGGGCTTGGACATCTCTCGTGCAAGGCTGTGCTGGTGCTGATGTTGCGAAGACCTGATGGGGGCTGTGCCTACAGACTCATTGCACCCCCTAAGCATATTTCTGCCTGCAGATATTGAACACAGAGCCTCTCTATATATCCAGTGTATCATGAAAAGATGCAACTCTTTACTGAAAGCTGTTCTTGAGAAAAAACTAATTAACATATAAAGCTTATAAAATGGCAAAGACTGGTACTTTGCTGCACTGTAAACTCAGTTTGGCAAAGAGAGATTTATCTCAGTTTTGAAATGTTTAGTTCTTAGCTTCCCTTCTCTACATTACATGAGGAGAAGAAAATGGGAAAATGATCAGAAAAGTTGCCTGAATACATTTTAATAATAATTTTAACATAAAAAGAAAAAAGTCATAATTTTGTTCAAGTAGTTCATCTCCATTCAGACAATACAGAGGTTATTGCAGAGCTCATGCCTTTGATTTCTTACTTTACTTTGGCTTGTGTACCATCCAATTCTTGTTAAATATTTATGGACAAGATTAAAGACTTTATAAAACTTAGCAGCTGGCAGCTGTCCTCGCCTAAAGGATAATGCAGAGTATTCATTTTAATTGGATAACTATGTGACTGAAATATACAAACCCCAAGGGAAATACAAGAATTGAAATATGTAAAGTATTTTTTAAAGAAAATGCCCTTTTACATTCTGTACTTTCCCTTAGTAGCTTTTATCTGAAGGTGAAATTGCCATTTCTTTTTCACTTCTTTTTAAAATTTATTTAAAGTTGTCTGACTTTGGTGTCTTTTTTCCCTCCATTGAAGTTAAACTTTTTAGATGGGGTTCCTTCTGTTTGTTACAGGCCAGGCATGAATTAATATGCCTATATTCTTCCTTTTGTATTTTTTCTTATTTTTCTTGCACTATTACAGTTTTTTGTGTTCTTATTTACTGCTGTTATTTTGTTAGTGGGAATCTTCATGTTCCACTCCTTGATTATCTATTAACACAGTCTTATAGGGTGAGGTTTTCCACAGAAGCTGCCTAGACACAGCCATTCTTCTTCTGTATGTCAATACTTTACATACCCCATGTGGTCCAACTAAAACAAAGGGCAGATGTAGCTGAGCAAAACCAGAGGATGATGTTTCAACTGTTTTTTCCACTGGACCAATTTCTTCTATCTTTCTAAAACTGTTTTCTCCACTATCTTAACCTATCCTGTGACTACTGAAATCAATAAGCCTGTGGCTGTCTTTGTATGGATGTCTGCATGGAATGTGGCCATAAAGCAACAGTAGTTTCTTCTTTAGCCATTCAGTATCTTGTAGTGCAGGGACCCATAATACGTTCCTGACTCCTTAATTTCTCCCTGCATTGATGCTCTCATGTTTTTCTTTTTAAACCTTTTTGATGATTTCATTTAATACCATTCCTTCAGATGTTATCAGATGTGTGTGTAACTAGCTGTTCTATACAATCTAGTTTGTTGCCATATGAATTAAGGTAATCAAGGTATTTTTATGAATTTTAGAGTCGCATATACTTATCTGTATCCAATTGTCTTGTTCTGAGTTATGTTTGCCTAATTGGGCATGTACTGTTATGCTCAGTTTATCATGGATTTGGAGAATACCAGGTTGGAAGGGCACCTCAAGGAACATCTGGTCCAACATTTCTTGGCAAAAGCACAGTCTAGACAAGATGGCCCAGCACTGTGTCCAGCCAAATCTTAAAAGTGTCCAATTTTGAGGAATCTACCACTAGCAAGAGGAACTTATTCCAATGAATTATTATTCTCATTGTGAAAAAATTTTCTTCTTGTGTGTAACTGAAACCTCCCTAGAGTAACTATACCCACTGCTACTTGTCTTTTCCATATGTCTCCTTGTTAAAAGGAAGTCTCCATCCTCTTTGTAGTCATCTTTTAAATACTGGAACATGGTGAGAAGGTCTCCTCTTTGCCTTGTTTCTCAAGGCTGAACAAACCCCATTCTCTCAGACTTTCCTCATACAGCAACTTCCCAGTCCTTTTATCATCTTTGTGGCCTTTCTCCGGACCCTCTCCAGCCTGTTTCTTCCAGTCTTCTGGAATGTCCCCTGAGTCTCCACAACTTCTTAAAGATTATGGGGATACAATGACATCAGCCAGCTCTCTCAACACCCCCAGGTGGATGTTGGCAGGGCCCATAAATTGCTAGGGGTCAAGTTCATGTAATAGTTCACTTTCCATCTCTTCCTTCACTAGCAATGGGTCTGTGTTTGCTTCAACCTGGATTTTTGTGCCCAAGGCCTGGGTCCCAACAGTGCTGATCCAACAGTTCAGCTTAGCTTTGCCATTGAGTTGTAGTGGCTTTAAAATTACTGCTAATGACTTCACTGAGGACATTGTGACTGGAATCTGTAATGCCAAAATTCTTAGCTGGATACAAGGATCTTCAATAACCGAGTAAAAACAGTTCAGCCTGTGTTTATGTGTAACAGATAATGGTGGCCAGAGAGCACCAGAGAACAGGTATCTGCTATATATGCTTTGAGGAGGAGTGCTGGCATCAGGGCTAGTGGCATGATGGATCATGGCTTTTCCCTCTATGGCAGAACTTTGAACTAAGTTCCCTCACTGTCATTCTGTCCAGAGTGTGGGCCAGTAATTTCCACTTTCACCCATCTTTGTTTTAACCCACTGTGACTAATTTTCACTCTACTTGGAAGTACTTTGAAATCCAGGCACAGAAACTTCTGGCTTAACTTCTATAAGTATCTCACATCAACCATTTCAAGTAGGGACTCTTGACATATACATTAAATGGGCCTTATTCATACCGATTAGATGTATTGTTTAGCTGCACTATGTCTTGTGCATTTTATAAAATCTCTGTGATGACATCTCTAATATCTCACTTTTTAGAAAAAATGGCATGTTATGTTATCATCATTTTCCCACTTTGTGACCCAAGCACTCGTGAGAAGCAGGTTTTCTTTTCTGATGGAATTTCTGTAATTAAACAGATATATTGAAAGAAAAACAAGATAGGTTATAATCACAATTTCTTAATTTCATAATAATGTTAGTGCTACAAGTAATGCCATTCAGCAAGAGTTACTACCATTTGCTGTATTTTTACTCTTCTAATGCACTTTCTGTGACAGGTCCCTAGAGAGGATAAGGGAGTTATTACTATGGAAGTAAATTTTCCATTAACTCTTCTGGTTGGTGTTTTGGATACATGATATTTGGCAGGTTTAGTTCTATCTTTTTTTTGGTATATAGCTTCTGAAACCACTTACATGCTGCACATCTTATCTAGGTGTGACAAGGTGATGAGAAAAGTCTATTAGAAGGGATCCAAGTACTATCTTCAAGCTCTTAGAATATACCATTCTGGTTTTGTTCTTTCTGTCAGAGTTCTTGGGCTGTGTCTGTGTGTGAGAATGCAGGAGATGAAGGCAGAAATCCTTCTTACTGCATTTTGGGAGACTCCTGCACTGGAGTGCACAGGCTAGAGAAGTATGCATCTCAAGAATGCCTAAGCCACTAGGTTTTGGATCAGGCTTGTAATTCTATCCCTCCCCTTTTTCCTTCCCTTTTTTTTTCCCCCTTCACTTATATTTAGCCGTCTTGGTGAAGGCTTTTTATCAGCCATAAAGCCTTCAGCCTGCAAGAAAGCTCTCTGGTGCTTAAAGTAGTTTACATGACCCACAGCAAGATTTAAATGACATTCATAATAAGTGGGTCAAAGGGAAGAAAAGCAGGTGGATTTTGTTTTGTCATTAAAATCCTTACAGGTGTACTTTAGTTGTCTTGCAACTTTTATCTTTTGCTTTTTCATTTTTGTATTTAGGATTTAAGTATCAAGCAAATTTAGCTTTTTTTTTTTCTCTGATCACTTGAGTAGAAAAGCAGGACCTACTTTTTGACTTTCAAGACTTCACCACTGAATCTCCTTTAGGGCTTAAAGAGGCTTGAAAAAGTGATTACTTTTCTGTTCTCACCCTTCTTCCTTCCCCTACTCTGAAATTTCAGTAGACTTTTGTTGCTAAACATTCAGATTTAAAATGAAAAAAGCAATTAGAAGAAATATGTGTTCCCTTGGGTCTCCACAACCTCATTTATCTGCAGCCTTTGGCCTTAATGTTAGAAACCCAATATCTGCTTTCTGACACAGTTTCCAAGGTTGTGATATGCATAATAGCACTGGCATGGGGAAACTTCTGAAATGAGCTAGGAACTATGACTAAAGACCCTCCTAAGGCATTGCCTCGAAAAGCAAGCTCAAGATGAAGTATGTGGCTGCTCACAGTTGGAATAGCAACACTTAAACTGTGCAGCACGAATTCAATCAACCTGTACTTTTTTTGTCAAAATACATGACTGTGGGACAGCTGGGGTTTTGTTACTCAATGCTTCCCAAGCAATGTTTTACGAGTATTTCATATTTTTTAAGTGCACAGTAGAAAGTGTTCTAGGTGCTTTGCAGGTTGAAAGGAAGATACAGTGTTAGTATTAAAGGCAATACTAACAAAAATAAACACAGACAAACAGAAGACCACATCCATTTTGGGCTTTGCTCTTCTGGACAGTAGTTTTACATCAGAGAATTGTTTGTACCAAAAGCTGAAATAAAACAAAAGAATAAGCAGCAGGCTGGTGACAAGACATTCCTTCCATGGATAAAGGCAGAAGTAGAAAATCAGAATTTGGAGTTATATGTGTCTTTATCATCCCCAAAGGATCTGTGGGGAAGAATGTGGGATTTAGAGAACAATGTTTTTATCTGCTATCTCTCATTTGTGGTGGAGAACACGCTGGGAGCAAAATGCCCAGTTCATGACTATTACATACTGTATTTCTCAGGTGTGGAATCCAGTGGGATTGCAGAGACTGAGAGCATGCTTCACTTTTTTCCTCACTGTCTTTCCCTGTTGGGATTGAAAAGAGAGCAATGAGATTTGCTTTCCCCTCCTTATGTCTCTTGGGGAAGGCAAGGTCTCAGAACAGCACAGCTCTGGGGGCCTTATTCCCTATTTTACCCTTTTGTATCCACCTGGGGTTAGACAGCTATCTGGCATAAACCAAGCAAGTCTCCAGCAGTCCAGATGCAAATTAGCTTCTTCTTGAATGTAAACTCGTTAAATACTCCACTGGCCAGTTAGCAAGGTGGCATCTGCAAAGAAAGCAGCTTTCTGTAGAAGCATCTTTGCCAGGTGTCAACTTCCTGCTAGAATTCATCCCTCTTTTTAATACTTGCTGGTGATAGACTGAAATGGTTCACTATAGATTAAGTAATTCATTGACAACTTTGAAGTCCACAAGGTAAAATTCATATTTCTTCATCATCCATTGCAGATTAAGAAATTAGGTTTTCTTCATAATGATGCTTTGCTTTCTAATTGTTCTCTCTTGCAGTCCAGACTCCTGGCCAATGGACAGACCAGTCCTATATGCATGTGGAAGAGCAGGAACAAAATTAATTGCAAGGTATAGAGAACACCTTAACATCTTAATCTGTGGATTGGAATGCTAAAAGAATTCTGAAAGGATGTAGCATCATTCTAGAATGTTTCTAAGAGAGCCTACCTGAATGTAGATTTTGTGGAAGTTTGTTCACTCTCACCAAATGCTTTGTCTTGCACACAAATCTGATTGTTGTCCTAACCAGGGCTTCCAGGTGCTCTTGTGCAGCCTTGCTGAAGTTCTTGCTGCTGGACAGGATTGCTCTTGACAGCTGCAGAGGCTGGATTGAAGTCACTTTGGGTAGATCTGTGTGTGATACAGTTTGCAAATCTCAGTGGAAGCTCTGTTTGTGGGATTTTATGTGATTACTCAGCAGACCATCTTCCTCTGTATAATCCTGAAAGCACTGTGGCTTGGACAGCAGGCCCCACAGCTCCTCTTCCTCCCCAGCTGGACTGTCTGCCTGCAGGGTTTGGTCCCAGCCTGAAAGAGTTAACAAGGATGTTGAACTCCTGACAGTTATCCTCTCCCCAGGCAGTTAGGGAAGAGGCAGAGATGAGGTTATAGATTTTGTTTGCTGGCTAGAGAACTGGCAGCTTGGCAGGAGATGAGCTCAGTATCAGGATCAGATAGCTGTAAACTACCTGTCAGGAGGAAGAGGTAGTAGAGAGATTATGACTGTGATGAAGTGCAGATTATAATACTACCTGTTATTTGTGGCTGTGCTTAATGACAGGATGCTGCTCTGTGAAGGCTAAAGAGTAAATATATGGCCAAAAATGTGTGCTGGGGTATATATCCTTACATGCTGTCTTCAAACTCTTTGGCACAGGGGTGTCAGAAGACCCAGCAGCAAGGCAAGATTGAAGCTGAGTGATTCCCTTCCTTCTTGAGCATCATATTTTTTGTTTTGTTGCAACAAATAAACCAACAAAGTCAAGCAGGCTGGAGCTAATGAGAGGCTACTGGAAAGCAGCATGTGAATAATGTTAATGTCTTACTATGATAAGATGATGTATTTTCATTAGGTTGGAACAGCATTGACAGGGCAGCTGAAGGGCCCTTTGGCAATATGAAGGCTAATTACTTGCCACGAAGAAACGAAAACTTGTCAAGCGGGAGCTCTGTCATTGCTCAGTTCAATAAATCAAGGCAATAAATCATACCCCACTGAGTCCCTGTGCCATTGTAGGCTATCTGTAATGTGTGTGGGAGTGGAAAAACTGAACACTGAAACACAGTGTCATCTCAAATAGGGGCTCTTTCTATGTAGTTTATGAAAAATTATTTTCATACTTCGGTTTTATTGGGTTTTTTGAGTAATGCATATACACACTGACTGAGGTGGAGAATGGTCAAGAGGATGCATCTGTAGATGAATACAAAGGGAAAATGGAGACACAGCGAAGGAGGCTTATCATTTTCTTTCTTAAATGTTCTTTCTCAGAACTTTAAATGTGCTGTGTGGTTCATATTCCTCACTGCATGGCCTCCAGATTAGCTGATCGAGTGTTTCCAGAGGTGCAAACAGCTCTTCAGGGCAAACTGGTTCTCAAGGGGTGGTAGTGCCTCTGTTTCCTGATTGCCTTCTGCATCAGGGGACTACAGAATATTACTCTCAGCTGGACACTGCTCTTTCAGCTCTGCTGCCGGCACTCCTGACCTTGGGTAACACGTTGCTGCTCTTGTGCTGTAGCCTTCAGTAAAATGAATGAAGTAACACATATCCTACTTCTAAACTTACCTGAAAGTTATATATTAAGATACCCAGTAAAAATTAGTAGGTTTATTGTTGGTTTTGTTGTAAAAGAGGATACCTAAATTAGCTTCAATACTGTCACAGATCTGGATTTAATTCAGAGTGGAAGAGGATACTGTTGTTGCTTTGTGCTTGTTCCACAGCCTGATTTGCAATTGTAAATATTCTCTGAGGAGATCTGAAGAAGTCCTTTCTGATCCCTCTGAAGTGGTCAACTTCTGCTGCATCTGCCTGTTTGTTTCTAACCAAAACAATTTATGAGTTCAAAGAGAAGTGTTGCTCTTGCTTGGTTTTGGCCTTTGTATTTGTTCAGAACAAACACTGTATTGTTTTTCCCTGTCACTGATCACAGCAATTTCTTTTCCTCACAAATTATGTGTGTAATTAGTGTGGGGTGGTCTTTTACTTCTGTGGTAGCATTTATTTATTTATTTAAAAGATTTGTTAAGGCATGAGATGAGAGGATCTGGGAGTGAAAGTATGAAAAAGATGTAATTGTCAAAATTAGTGTAGATTCAAGCAAAGTTTCTTTCTCCTGCTCCCTTGATTTTTAAATATAATAAATATTATTTCTTTTCCTACTGCAACTGAGGTGACTGTTGAGATTCCCATTGCTTTTAAGGGGGATATGATAGTGTTCAAGTAAGAATTATTTGTTACTGTGTTGTGAAATACCCACAGTGGCCCATTCCCACACACTTCCATCTTCCTTCTTGAGGAGACTGTGCAGAGAATAAGCTGGAGAAGAGGAATACCTGTGACAGCACTTGACATACTACTGGACAGTAGGATACTATGGTAAGGGGATGCAGAATAAACATCCAAAGGAGTCCATACATAAGTAGATATCTAACATTTTGTTAATGGGTTGAAGTTAACACTAGAAAATCTACATCCTTAGTGTCATTTGAAATTTCTGAGATAAGACTTTTTATCCCTTTTTATTTTGGGGACAAAAGGCTGAAGGGCTGTAACTAAATGCAAAGTTTAGATAAAGCTGTGCTTTTTGTGTTCAAATTTTTCATGAAGAAAGGAATTTTTCATTGAGGTTGGTTTTGCCAACATTAGCAAAACATGACATCTGAAGATGAATCCAGCTGGTTGTCTTTCAGGGTTTGCAGTAACTACATTTTTGCTGTTGAGAGGAAAGCAGAAAGGCATTTTTTCAACCAGCACTATAAAATTGCAACAAGAAGTATTAGGTCTAACTTATGTCTACTGCAAAAACAGGGAGAACAACTGATGTATTCATGGAGATGTATTTTGTACACCATGATAAAACAGTAGTTGTAGAACAGAAAAAAAAATCCTCATGTAATTCCCTCATCTTACTGGGTAACTCATTAAAATCTCATTAATGGAATAGTTCAACTTTTGCCAAGTTCCTTGAGGTAATTTTTTTACAAAGATAGCAATTTTTTTGCTAGCAACTGAAAGGTGAATTACCCTCAGGTAGTGCATATAGGTGGAAATACCCTAAGATCTTTTCACAGTGAAAAGACTGTATTAGTGGTCAAGTTTCATCCTTCTCTGTTCCTTTTTTTAAAAAAAATTAGATTGCACATAAGGACTTTTACAAACATTAACATATAACACATTGCAAAGAGTCTATCAGCAGTTCTGTGACAAACTCTTTTTAGGTTGGGTTGTAGAAAATCTCATTTTAGGCTGACAGTCATCAGTAAAATAAGTTGGAAACCATACTGCATAGGAGGTGTGGCATATTTATCTCATATTTCAAAATCACTTCTCAGAAACTGAAGTCCTGTATTTATGTCATCAGTAAAGTCTGAATGCAAGCCTTTTGTAACAAAAACCCTGAAGGGCTGATGTTAGAAAGGAAGACTTACAGGATTAAATTTTATTTAAACTCCTGACTAAACTCAAAACAGTGGGAGGCATCCGTGTAAATGCCAGTAGAGACCTGAGTCACAGGTATGGCAAAGATACTGCTGATATGCATATCCTAGTGCCTGCAGGAGAATCAGGAATGCTGAGTCAAACACATGAAAGGGGGATCATAAAGCAAGCTGCTTGGAGAGCTGCCTGACCCTAGATGGACACTCAGGAGAGGGGTGTCTTTTAGTCTTGGACTCAAATCCAAAATAGGATTTGGAGGAGGATTTCATGAGGCTTCTAAGCCACCCTCTTAGTTCAAAGTGTATCTTCTGAATAGCTGTGGGGTAAGAGAAGTGTTAGAGCCAGGCTATGTGAGAAGCATGTAGCTAAAATATGAGATGAGATGGATTTCAACCTTTCAAGACAGGAATGCCACAGTTCAGATTGATTCATAGGAACCAGCACAGCTGTAGTGCTGCAGTGGTTTGTACCATCCAGTGCCTAAGACTTTCTCTTATAATGTGACCTCACTTTGCAGTCAAGGAAGAAGAGAGAGCAGGAGCCCTATGACCTCATGCACGAGCTGTATCTATCAGAAAACCTGGGTTAGCAGATCTCCCATTGCATGCAAATAAATTCTTAATGTCTGTGTCTCCTCTTCCCAGAAGAGCACTGTAACCCCTGGATTCTGGAGGTAGCCTTTCCTCTCTTAGCCTTTCCTGCTGAAGCCATGTTGATGTTCAGTGGAGCATTTGGCAGTGCAGGGGTTGTGAGGAAGAGCAACCCTGGGTAAGTCAGTGATGAACTCTCTAATCCTGAGTCAGGTAGGGGGAAGAAAGGGACTTTCTGAGTCTGAGATGATTCCCTGATCCAGCCTTTGAAAATCTCATCCTTGACTACTTTGCCCACTCAGGCTTTCACTTTTCATCTGGGACCACAGACACTGCTCTTGAGATGAGAGACCTTGAAATGTGGGCAAAACTGTTCTCTAGGAAACTTCAGAATCTCCCATTTGTTTCCCATGGGCCACCATGCCACTAGAAACCAGTAATAAAGTAAAACCTGGATCGATTATCTAAAGAAGAAAGATCTATTATCTCTGAGATGTTCTTAATCCCAGCTCATCCAGTCTAAATATATTTCAAACTGATTAATATTCTGAGCTGTAGCTGTAGGGACATTCTGTACCCCTCTCAAGCTTTCCATTTATGAGCATGCTAAATTTGCATCCACAATGTGCAGCTTAACGGCAGGTGATTTTCCAGTGCTAACAACAATTTTGTACCTACTTTGCATGCACAATGCCATAAGAAGCCCAACCAATCAATTCTGACTACGGAAAAGCAGGAAAAAAGAAATCCACAGATAACATTTGAAACCTCTTTCAGAAATTAATCCTGAGGACTTTTAAACAAAATTTAGATTAAAACCCCATTATTTTCTTCTACTTAGACTATGTACTAGCTGATTTTTTTATGTTGTGTTTTTGGTGATCTCTGGTGTGCTGGTATCCATCCACACACACACTATTCCCTCTAGAACATATCTTGGGAAGTCCATAACATCAGCAGGGTCCGTGTGCCTCTGATTGCTCTAAGTGGATGAAAATGCAAATATTGGGATGGCAATGAGAGATGAGCTGCTTTTTGCCACTGGAGGCTTTATTGATCCACTTGTAAAGAGAAGATTTTAGAAGTCATTAACCTTTTTTTTTTTTGAGTAAATAGTTTTGCTCAAATACTTGAGGAGGTAAAGCAGAGAAATTCTGGAAGAAAAATTAGAATGTGGTAATTTCATTCTTTTGGGCAAGGTAGGTTACGGAAAGAGGCATCAGTTTTTGTGTTTCTTCTTATAGGTGGTTCTAACACCCCTCAGTCCTTCATGGCTTAAATCAAGAAAAGTTTATTTCTGCCCCATTCTTAGAGTGATATTGAATAGGAGGGCTTACTTAAGGAATATGGATGAATATATATTTATCAATAATTTCCATAACATGTAATTACTGTTTGAAATGTGGATTGATAAAAAGGTGGTTTCTCTTTAGAGGAAAAATAGATAAAATGCCACAAATCTTTATCTTCTGCTTCTTACAAATCAGCTTACCCTTGTGTCTTGGGACTCCTCTACTCTTCTAAGCCATGTTAATGGTTATTTCTATACATTCAAGGAAAAGATCCCCAAGGAGCTCTACATAAATATAAAGAAAGAAACAGTGGTCCTTGGGGATCTTGCTGTCTAAAGCTGGCTGTGAGTCTTAACTTCCTTTCCACATTTCTTAAAATGTATTTTTTTAAAGTGTCTGGTCCAGAGTTGCAACCCAGAATAATGAGAAAAAAGGCTTATAATTGACACCCTACAAATTTCATTTTGTGAAATAAAACATGTTCCCCGTGATCTTCAAGAGGTTATAACCAAAAGCCATGTGATTCTTCTCATTTTAGGTGAAATCTCCCTGTCCAAAAAGCAGCTGTGAAGCTGAATAATTGGATCTCATGACTACACAATTGCAAATACGGGTTTTGGTAGGCTTGAGATTTTGAAATGTTATTCAATATCACCATCTTGGAACAGAAAGTTTGCAGTTTTGAAGATCACAGCTTTTGTTACAGAGAAACTAGATGTGTTAAATACCAAATGCTGCCTTGACCCTGAATTTTTTGATTCAAGGTGGGATTCATAACGCTTCTGGTTCCTTGGAAGAAACATTTTAAATGCTTCCAAGCTGAATCTACTCCAAAGTTGAAAAGTCTGACCCAGGTTCCCAGAGGAAAAGCTTTATAAAATTTGCAGAAATTGAGCCTTCACCATGGGACATAATTTAAAAAACCCCAAAATTAATTGCCCTTTTCCAACAGAAATCTGTGTCATCATAAGGTTTTGACTGCTTGAAGTCATAACACTGCAAGAGGTGACAGACAGTAATGTGGGAAATTATTTCTTTTACAAGGAAAGAAATAGCATATGAGCTGAGCAGAAACCACTCCAGCTGTGTGGCCGACTGCTCAGAATCTCTGAAAATAAAGCCATTTGGTTTCAGGTTCTTCAATATCTTTCTAGCTGCAGTATTAGAAAAATGACTAGGAATTTCTAAAACATTGTGATTTTTGTTCTGTTGTGGTCANAACTCTAATATTCAAAATATTGGCAAGCTATGGATACATAAGGTAATGGTCTATCTTCTCTCTCTTTCTCTCTCTTTTTCTTTCAGATTTCAGATCATTTATCTCTGAGTCATGTCCAAATCTCTCATTATTATATTGCTTGGCTTATTTCCAGAACCTCATGGATTCACAAAATTCTATGCTGCGTGATGATACATGATAACTATCAAATTCCAGTGCCTGGTAAAATAGCAGCTCAGTGACAAAACTGCAATGTAGAAAATTGCTCTTTAGTTTTATTCTTCTACAAGGGCTCCTGTGTTTGGAATACAGTATAAATATTTTCAATATAAATAATGTTACAACTTTTTAAAAAGTGTTGTGATTTTTATCATACAGAGAAAGGTCTCATTTTATGCCTCTTCCTTATATTCCTTACTCCAAATAAAGGTAAATGACTCTTAAGAATCTCTCACTTGACCATGGAAATTTTCTGTCATCTTAGGCACAATCAGGTGCTGCCTTCTGAAAGTTCCTTTGCCAAGCATGTGGCATGCTGCATGGGGTGGGGATTGAACTGAAAAAAACTGCTTTCAATTCTAGGCAATACTGAAATGCTATAAAACAGTCTGGGGAAGTGACTGTACCTTGGAAAGCCTTAGGTCCTTATCCTAATTAAGTTGCGTTCCCTCCTCAGCCTGGTACCAAGGTGTTTAATGACCCCTTAATTCTCCTGGACTGAGCAGTCCCAGCTCTGCCACCACACGACCTCTTAACTCAAGATGAGTATCTGAAGAGCTAAAGGGAATTACACATATGGAAGATAATGCATTAGAGACACCAGAAATTAGACTTCTGTTCAATTTCAGATTGTCTCAAATAAATGGGAAACCTTGCCATCGTTACCCTGTAGTGGTAGAAGCAATACTGTATCACTGCCTGCTCTGCATTCTGCCAGAAGTAGCTGGTGAAGCACAGAGATAAGTAATTATACTAATTAAAAATGAAGAAAGGCAGTCACCTGCTCTGGACCTGAGAGACCAAAGTTTAATGCACATAGCAGAAAGGTGACAATTTTAGTCTGTTTCAAGACACATTAAGGAAAGATATTTAAATTTGTGGTCTTGGTAGACCAAAATAAGCAGGAATTTCAGAAATTAGTGACGAGAGAGGATGGAAAATATAATATAGAAGTAGCAGATGAAATAATTTATTTTCTCATACATATGCAGACTAATAGATACACTGGCATTAAAATTAGTAATGCTGAGGATGTGTCTGACTTCTTCACTGGTGTTCTTTCCTCATAATTGACAGCTCAGGGCGGGTACTGATGCACAGTGATGATAATGACATTAACTTGTTCTTGAAAGAAATTGGAAATGGCACTGCTAATAACGCCTGAACTGTGACAGTGTCTCTGCAAATTGCAGTAATAGTTCAGTGGCACTGAAATTGTAAATGGAATAAGGTCCCATATATCTTAATATCAAAAGTATATAATCTTTATTTTACTGATTGCCAAATTTTAAAACCTTGGAGTTGGAAGAAAAAATGTCCCTTGGAGAGGGCTATAACAAAACATGTGCACAACTAAATCACTGAATCTTAATGTGCTGTGCTGGCCCTGTAAACAGGAAAATTTCACTGAATTTGAACAAAAACAATATAGGCCAATGAAAAATTATCAGTGCTAAGGAGAGCAGTACTCTGGTTATGGATGTAGAAGAATTGGAAAATATTGGTTTATAGACAGGGCAATCAGTAAATTTAATAAGTAGCTTCTGTAGTTAGTCAAAGTAATTAACACAAGGGCATATAGGGCAACTTGAGCCAGCAGACTCTGGCACTGGAATAACTGACTGTAAGAGAGCCATTAGCTCATGATTAAGTAGTTTCTCCCCAGAAGTCGGAATCTTTAGTCATAAGAACTTATTTATAACTATTTCTGAGAGGTACTATGGTTACATAGGACATTACATAGGCTGGGGAAATGGAATATACTGTATTCCATACAGGAAATTTTTCTGCTTTGCTTGTTTCAAGCCATCATTTCATGTTCCTGATGAAATGGGCCCTGAAGAGAAGCATATCAGTGGATCCTTGACTGTAAGAATCCACTGGAGATAAAGCAGTGTGAAGTAGCTGGAGCACAGGCTTGGCAGCAGAAACTGTCTACAAACATACAAAGTAAAATCAAGAAACGTGGAATCCCTCCAGCAGAGAGATCTGTGGACATGGGCCCACAGAGGTGTCAGGAAGAAGGGGTATGTTGCTAGCAAAAAAGGAAAGATTGATCTCCGATTAGGAGACTGGCCAGCTTCAGAGGCAGCATTTTCACTTCTAGGTTTTTAGTTTTAGGGCTGATGTCAAGAGGACAAGTCAAAAGGCAGGAATATGATTTGCAGGTGGATATCTGGAAAAGGGCTCTGCATATTCCAAGCAATTGCTTTGATGAGCATGTTTTACCATTACTCAGAGATACAGTTGGTATATGACTGGGATATAGCAAGAATGGTGTCTCCACAGATGATATCAAACCCCTTTAAAATGGGTTAGAGAAGTCTGAATGTAGTCTTTGAATGTAGGGGAACTATACTGAACTTCAAGAGTTTCACTGAATTGGAGTTGAGTAAGCAAGATCATACTTCTTGCCAGATGAGTTTGTGAAGAACTAGGATGTATCAGCAGAACTCCTCTTTGTTAAATTTCAGTCTAACCTGTCATCTATTCTGCAAAGATAAAAAAATCATTCTCTGATAAAATGAAGTTGACAAAGCCGGTTCACTTGTTGCTGGAAAGTGGAAAATATGGGGGCAAAAGAAGATTTTGCTAACAATTAACAAGGCTTCCTTGTCCCATTTGCCTTTCGTGTCTTCTGAAGGTGTCCACTTGTAACTTGAAGGTTCTGATTTAGGCTCTATAAATTCCACTACAAGGGCAACCTTGGCATACTCTAGCCTTGAGTTCCAAATGCAAAAAAAATTGTTGGGTTTTTTTTTTTTTACATGTTTCAATAATTGATCTGTTTCACTGTAAAATGCTGGGGATTTCATTGGTGGAGGTGTCTGTATGCTCAAATGTAAGACAGACAAACAATGTTTACTTGCATTACTTCTCATCTGCATGTAACTTCCAGCTGTGGATCCCTTGGACAAGTATGTCTCCTTGCTCTGTGCTGGAATAAATAAACCTTGCAGCCTTCCTCTCTTCATTTCCTTGTGGAGTGTCTCATGGTAGAAAAGCATGATGCTGAGGAGCACGTCCGTCTGTTTCATTCTATGACTTTGAACAGCATTTGGATTTTGGTGAAAATCTACTGATCAGGACAACAGTACATACAAAGTGAGAGAGTTGCAATTGTACAGGCCAGTGTTATTCAGAATTTCCCAGGCTAATGGGATTACTGTTGCTCTACCTGTTCATACACAAGGGAGGAATGAGTTCCCTGAGAACAGAGCTCTCATACATCTGAGAATTTGTCACACTTCTTGTTCCAGTCTAGTGTAATAACTGTGAATTTTAATTTCCTCAGAGCTGTAGTGCTCAGACAACACCTCTCAACCGAACATGAGTCTAGTCAAAATGTAGTGACTTGGACATACACCATAGACAAACCATGGAAAGATTTCTGTGGATCTACTTAGAAAGCCTTGAAACAGAATGAGAAATGGGAAGGAGTGAAGACGGTGGGTGTATCAAGATGAAACAGTAGAACAAATGGATGGAGAAAACTAAAAATAAGACTAGAAGGTGGCAAGAAATGTCTTGACTTTACTAAGCATTTGGCAGTGGTTCTATGTAAAGCACCACATGGGGGCAGGGCTAAATCAAAGATCAATATCTCTGTGAATATTCCTAGTATTTGTGTTGAAATGATTTTTAAATGAAAATGGACCTCACCTGTATGGCTCTATTAGTGCAAATAAGGAGTAAGTAAAGTCTGATGTAAACACAGAAAGATCGCTGATGAAGTCTAAAGTAAGTACTTAGCCTCTGATAAGCTTTATTTGATTAGACATCCTCTTTGAAAGTACTACAGGGGTTTTTCTATGCAGTGTATGTTCTAGTCACCAGCCTCTGTCTGGTGTAGGAAGCTGAGCTAGTATTTCTTTGCCTGGTTTTGTCTGTACATAAAAATGGCTGATTGAGATCATCAAATTATCTTTCCATAGCCCAGTGGAAGTTCATGGCATACATGTCACAAAAAACTTTGCTTTGATATGGTACGAGAGTAGTAAGAAATGATATAAAGTGATTGTACATACATTAGGGATCACAGATTTGTGAAGTCCTAGAAACTGAGTCCTCAGTGTTGAAATAAGAGATTATCACTCTTGAGAATTATACTGTCTGATGTTTAGAGAGAAGTTACAATCATTCAACCTTGTAGGAAGTAAGGATTAATTCCCCACATTTATTGTTGGAGGCACAGTGTATGTTATCCCTTAATGAAAAGAATATGCAACATGAAACAGGATACTGTAGGTTTTCCATAATACAACAAGCAGACTGGATCCAACCCCCTGAGGCTATTTGGATTTTAAGGGATTTAAAATATCTCTAAGCTGTGATGCTCATGTTATGATTCCTTTCTTTGAGCTGCTGTGTCTATAGCTTTTTTTGTGCTTAATGTGCATCATCCTGTAAGAACTAGGGATTCATATATTATAAACCTGGGGCAATTTTAAAAAGTCCTGACTGAAAAATCTAGTATATGGTTTAAATCACCAATGTGGGGCTAATTCCTTAACGTGTAACTCCTCCTGCAGTGTGTTGCAGGTGATAACTCACACTTGTAAATACAGCCCATGCCCAAAGAAGAGTGCTGCTGCCTTAATCAGCTTCATGAATTGTATTACTTAATTGAAAATGCTAATCACATAACTATTAAACTGTTAATAATCAGTAGGTCCTTAATTCAAAATTACTATAATCACAGGATGCACAAGTGTAGAATTTCACTGGTGAGGTTGAACAATTAATTTAATTTCCTAAAGCCAAAAGTGTCATAAGTAGACGTTGCACAAATAGTAATTAATTGTGAAAGTATGTGTTTCTTTGCTTTCAATCACATTTATTTACTTTTCAGACAAGCAAAACAGCTGATTTTTTTTTAAATAATCTTTCTGAATTCCGGAGAAAAAAAATTTATGTGATAATTTCACCTCAGTATGGGTTTTTCCTGAGACTATTCCAGCTTGAGCAAGAAAAAGGGGAAGCAAAACAATCAACACTTCCTTGCAAATAGAGCAAGACTGTCTGCCAGTTTTGCATTACCAAAAGCATCTAGGATATAGAAGCTCAGCCCTTGTCCTTTTCTTGTACAGGAATTCAGTATTCCATTTAGGTGCAAAAACCCCTGTCCACAGACTAGAACTGAATCCAAATCTCTGTGGCAGTTAATGCTTGTCCTTACCTTTTCCATGTGGGAGAGTGAGCACACAACCAACTACATAATATGTGGTTCTCTGTGCACATGTCTCAGGAGTGCAAGCAGTAAATTGGACATAGCATTCTTTATTTTTGAAACCTTTGTATAATTTATGTACCTTGTTTGGGGACTTGCAGCAGATCCTTATTTGAAGGGGTAAGCACAGCTTTGCCTTAGCATGCACTGACTGCATCTGTAAGGGAACTGCAATATCACTGTTTTACCAGCTGGCTTTGCAATGCTTCAATATTTATTTTCAGAACAGCCTCCTCTGATTCACAGCTCAGCTTTCCACCCCCTCCTTCTACTTAGTTTGTCCAAACTGAGCTTGTGCCCTTTGCTGTGACAACCAAGGAGGGGAGATACTACAGGAGTTCTATGTGGGAGTGTGCAGAGGTTGCAGTGGATGGACATCACTGGTAGGTGTGAAGGTTTTGTCTCTGCCTGAGAAGATCCCATCACAGCCATGGAGGTACTGTGCTGCTCAGCAGGCCCTGGAGACCAAGGATGCCACAGTGGAAGCAGACCTGAGGCACTTAGAGTGGCAAACCCCAAACCTAGCTGAAGCAGATATTTAATTCCTCTGACTTCTGTGGAAAAAATCCATTACATCTCTGGATAGACAGATATGTCTTTTGAATTCTTAGCTTTTTTTTTTCAATGCTACTGTGGTTTGTTTTCAAAGAGTTTATACACTTCTGTAAGCCAGTTACACATATACATTGATTTGTCTTTTAATATTGCAACACACTGCAATTCCTACTTCTAATTTCATCAGAAAAACAGAATAAAAATGTGCACATGTAAATTCACCCTTGTTCATTGTTCAGTCTCAGTGGAGCCTCAGTGGAGTAAACTTTCCATGCAGCTTGTGAAAAATTAGCATAGGCATAGGCAGCTGTGAACATCTAATTCCCCTTGCAGGGTGCCGGCAATGTACTCCAAAGTAATGGTTTTCACTAATTAGATACTGTACTGACCATGGAAACCTTCCACCATCCCATGGCAGAATAGTAGGATTCCTATGGCTTTTCCATTTAATTGAAAGTGAATATAAAGGGACTGTTACTATTGTCTTCTGGGATCCAGTGAGGCTCCCAGAAGGTGCAGAATTTTAGACAATTGGTTCAAACTTTGTTGCATCATTAGCTATCCCTCACTTTCATTTGGAAAAAAATGAACCCTTAACAGGTTTATCTGTAAGTGTGTCATGCTGCCAGTTTTAAGTTAGATGAAAAATGGAGTTGCCTTGCTGTGGCTTAAAATTGAAATTCAGGAAAAAGAGAAAACCCAAACCACAAAATAAAAGAATAAGTAATTTCCTGGAAGTTATAGGCTTGGGGGTTCTTTTCAGCTTTGTAATACAATTTTGTGTATAATATTTTTGCATTCATCAAAGAGTGAATGCCTTACTGGACATAGTACATAATTTAGGTTCAAAGAAGGTTTTCACCTTCAATAATTAGTGTTTAATCTTTCTACTGCTGAATTAGTTCTGAGAAAAAGAGGAATAAGCTCTAATACGCAAAAGTAGTCCTGATTAGACAAGAAAAAGAGAAATCAAGCCTTCTGTTTAAAAATATACTACATACCTGTGTATGAGTTAAATTGCACTATGTAACTTTACAGTGTATATGTTTAAGCAGTGTAAGGACAGAACAGACTGTAGTAGATGGAATAAAGAAGGTCTAAATAGGGAAGGTGCTTTATCTATCCCTCTGTGCTTGTACCCGTGTGCAGTGGAGGCACTGAAGCTTGTGCTGCCCTGTGTCTCTCTGTGGCAGTGCAGGGTGCCTGAAGTGCCACTTTTTGAATAGAGGGAAAGTATAAAAAGGTACATGGAGGTTGCTTCAAATTACAAGCTTGTGAAGCTGCAGATGGCATTTATTTTTTTGTCTTTACTGGATCAAAAAGAGATTTGCTAGAGAAACCACTCAGTGATAGCAGCAGGAAGGCAAAGGTGAGTTCCACCAAGAAGAATCTGAGTAAGAAGGATGACAGAGGGCTCCATCAAACAACCAGAGGAGTGAGAGATGGATAACTGAGGAAAGAGCAGTTCTTTTACCAGCATGGATTAGATAATATTTGTTTGTTATGTTTTTGTGAGTATTTGAAATTTTATCAGGTGGAAAGGAAGGAGCTTTCTTTTTCCTCACAGCTTTGGCCTGAATACCTATTTATATTCACAGATGTAAGAGTTGTGTGTAATGCTGGTGGATGACTTAGACTTGGATTTCTTTGAAGACTTCTATACTTCTAATTGTTTCATATTTGTCCCTCAAAATTAAAGGCATTAAATACTTTGAGCATGTGGCCCTGTGAGTTTTTTGTCAGCTGGGTCTTTTTAAAACAAATTCTGCCATTTACAAGCACAAATGCAGTAGCTTAAAGGAAAGAATATTTCAAAAACCTTGAAGGAAAATACTTCTGCATGGGAGAGATGTTTTCAGAAGCATTAAAACGAGTTAATTCTGACAAGAATGCTAAGGCTTTAATAAGCTAGTTTATATGCTTGAGGCAGTCAGTAATCAAATGCCCAAGTACCTTATGTACTGACATTTACAAATCACAAACAGATTTATACATTGTGATTCCAGAACTCTATCACAAGAAAATCATACTCTGCTGTTTAAACCAGATGAGAAGAACAATTAAAGATTCAGACTTATGAGAATCAAGCAGCTGTCTGGTGTTTGTTACATTGGACTGAAAGTAAGAGGAATGCATTTTAAAAAGCTAGAATAGCCTTCTGAATAAGGTGCTGACTAGGTGGTTACCCAAAAGATTTATACTGGGCAAGCCACTTTACCTCTCTGTTTCCCTCCTCTCAAGGAATAATTATTTCTTTCTACTATTCTTCATTGGTCTTGCCCATTTAGGCTGTGAGTTATGCTGCGAAGGAATTAGAGCTGCTTCAGAATATTTTCTTCTGAGTTGTTAGGTTTCTTAAAAAGTGACAACTCTGATTTGTTAAAAGTAAAATATCTGGAAATGTAAGCCCTTCCTGAGACTGTGCAAGTTTGGGTAATCTTCTGGGAAAGCATTCTCAAGACAGAAGGTTTCATAAGTTGGTTGGTGTCTCCTAAAGCACTCACAGTGTTTTGAGCTAAGGCATTTAGCTGTGAGAAATGGGAGAGTGTCACAGCAGAAAATTAATCTTGGATTCCCTATAGCTCAGGCAAACTTCATCATGCTCGACTCTCAAGGCATCTGGGATTTCTATTCTTTCAGAGCATGTCTGTGATGCACACAAATAATCAAGAGTTCTGTGGTTCTTGACTAATACACATGGGAAGCACAGTCACAGCTCTCAAACTATGGTGCTGACTTCTCCTTTTCTTTGCAATTCTGGTGTCAGATAAGAATTTATTCTCCTTTGAAAAAATAAACATAATATAAACTAATATAAGTCAAAAAATAATGGTTAACATGTTTTTAAGTGGCTTAGCACTGAACAGTGTGTGGCAAACATGTGGTCTGTGATGCAGAAGGATAAGAACTTTCATTTTTAACCTGTAAAATTGATAGGTATTAATATTTAAGTCAGGCACTTCTCCCATGGCAGTATGATTTCTGGGTGTTCAATAGAGTTAATGAAGTGAACATGTGAGTGAACAGTTGCAATAATGGGAGTTCTCCACTAACATTCAGGCTCCACATCATCGAGTAATGCCATTCCTCCAAATGCATTTGGCTTTCACTCTATTGATCTCATTCTTTCTTAAAATGTTTTCAGCATTTCATCATTGCCTAACTTCAGGTTTTTGCAGAAAATGAATATTGCTATGCTTATGAACACCACTAATTCTGAAATCCATAGCATTTAAAATACTGCTAACATTTTCCTGGTAATGGAAAAAATTACAATTTTTATATATGCAGTGGGTTTTGTTCTTTTCTCTTTTGCTTCAGCAGACATTCTCTGTTAGTTCTTTCCTTTTTGGTGTTTTTTTTTTGTTTGTTTATTTGGTTGGGGTTTTTTGTTTTTGTTTTTTTGTTTTTTCCTCTCTCCCAAATTTTAGTATATTCAGAAAGATTCTGCTCTCGTGAGAGTTGGGAAACTTATTTCAAAGGAAATGAAAAAAATCTCTCTACTCTCCTGAGAGATGGACCAACCAGCAGTTACCAAAGAAGAAATAATAATAATTATTATTTCTATATAGGTAGTAGATTTCCTCTCTTAAAAAGTTATCTAAAATTTCAGTGCAAGAGTAGAAATATTCACTCTTGCCATTATTTAACCAACAGAGAATACACCTACAAGTGAGACAGAAAAACTAAAAGCATAGGCTATTCCTTTGTTTCACTGAGTCAGTGTCCAAGCTTTGCATGCTACACTACTCTCCTGCTGCACCTGAAGTTTTTTAATTTACAGTTCTCCAGAAAGAAGTCTCAGAGTTAAAAAAAGAAAAGAAATACCCAATTTTAAGTAAAAAGCATCATGTACATTCAGGTTTTCATTCTTTCTCCTGCAATGCTTCACATTTGTGTATTGCAAGCTGCATCTTGTCGGAGCACAGCCCACTGTCACCATGGGTTACATGATAAAGTGGCATTGAAATGATTCTCTGCATCCTCTGCACCTTTTATGAGGAGCTAGAAAATAATTCCTCTAATGTGAGGAGTGGGAGTGGATTCCCATGTGGCAGAATGGGGGATCTAATGCCCAGCTAATTTAAATTTATTTTGTCGACATGATATCAGTCACATCACAAATTGCTTCCTTCTGTACAGAACAGACAATATTTGTGTAACTTGCTATACTTTGAGAAAAGCTTCCACATTTTCCACCTCATCCATTTTATTTTTTTCTTTCAGGATTAAAAAACTCTGAACACCAAACTACTGTCCAATCGGAAATCACCTTCAGGTCTGAGATATCCCTTTGACTTTTGTTAACATTAAAAATGTGGGTATTGCAGAGGGACAGATTTTTACTGTGCTATCTCTAACTTTACAGATCTCAGGAGGAAACCTAAGAAGCAGCTCCCCACATTCAGTGAGCATTTTTCTTTTTCCTTCCCATTCCCTTTCTGTGGCTCACTTCTGACTTTGTATCTAACTCTGACCCAGTGTTCCTGTGTTTGAAGTGCAGACAGCAGGGTACAACATGCATGGGTATTGACTTTGCTGAATAGGCTCCACATGGAAGCAGCCAGCTCATCCCTTCATTTTAACCGGCTTTCCCATCCTTAATCCTGTTATTATTTGCAATGGCTAATTGCTTGGAGGTGTTCTGTCTCCTCCCATGAAGAGGTCGGGGGGAATGTGAAAATTTGAGGCAGGGAGTTGAACTAAAAATCAAAGAATTTATGAACACCAAGCCCTGGGCAGAAATGAAAATTCACTGTAACTATGCCCAACAACTACACAACCTGACATGGCTGGATTTAGACCCATATGTATCGGAAAAAAAAGGAAAAAATAGAACTCCCTGTGTGCTTAGGTAAATGAGAAGGGAAGAAAATGTAGGATTAAAAGAATATACATCTTCCTCACCGAATTTTCAGATAGGTTAGATACAGAGAGGAATCTGGAAGGAAAATGACTGTGGAGTAGGAAGGGCACATATCTTGTGTGTTGGCTGCTTCATATCTAAAATTAGATTTATATCCACAGTTTTACTTCCACAGACCTACTTACATCTGTGTTACCTATAGGTAGGGCATCTCTCCTATATCCATCCCAAACTGAGAAGTGGGTGGATGAGCTGCAGCTTCTTTTGTCTCAGAAGCCTGGGTAGGAGTCCTAAGTTGTTCAGAATCTATAGATGTGAATAATAGAACATCTGAAGCAATTCCAGAGTTGTCTGTATGATTAAAAATACTAATGCTTTTCTGGTTATTTTAATCCCATGTTGGTAAAGCAGCACAGTGTTAAAAGCTGCAGACAAAGAGGAGACAAAATATACTTATTAGGAAGAGTTTGTCACTGCATAAAATAGAATTGTCTAGAGAATTAGAAACTATAAATACCAATATGGGAAAAGATGACTTACAGAGAAACAAAAGCAAGAAAGGTAAGGATGAAGATCAGAAAGCAATTCTTAAAGGGAAATTCTCTGCTTCTACAATCCACACAAGGAATTAATCTCCTGGTGAGAAGTCACAGCGTAGCTACTAAACTGCACTCAGAGTTACACACTGTGATGAAGGTGCTCAGACCATGTGGTGTCAAATCCCCAATCTGTCATAGCCCTCTTGACTCATATCAGGCATGTCAGCTAACACACCACTACAGACAAATCCTGACCCAGTTTGTCACCCATGTTATTTAAAAGTAAGCAAAGGTTAGCTCTAACTTCAAACTTCTGCTAGAAAAGAGACTGCCCAGGTGCTGGTGCTCTGAGGAAATAGCCCATGTCATCTGGGTGGTTGTGGCAGAGGTGGGATTCTCGGTGCTCAAAACAGGTCTGCCGTGGTGATCACCTTTGCTCAGCTCTCCCTGAGAATGGGCCATGTGCTCTGAGCCTGTCTGCAGCCAGCAGAATTGGCCAAACCATTGCAACATGCAGTTGTTTAGCAACTATTACATTAGTTACTAAATCCATCAAATGGGAATTTAGCGTAGCCTATAATCCATCAATACCAATGCAGTATGGACTCCTACTCAGATAGCTGCTTTCCACCTCTCCTCTTCCATTTTTCCATCCTTCCCTAAACTAGAGCAGGCTATATCCAACTCTTGGAGAGAGATAGGTTGTCCAGTTGAGGATTGCTGGTGCCTGAACAACAGTTGTTTTTGTTTCCTTCCATTGCCATCCGTATAAATTGCAGAATTGTTAATGACAATGGCCCTACCCTGAAAGATGGTTCTCCTGGTCAGGCAGCAGCTGTTCCAACAAATCCTGGTACTTAAATGTGCTTGTTGGTCTGTGCAGTGCGTCAGCCTTTGATGTCTGCAGCTGTAAATACAAGGAAGGCAAACAAAATGAAAGACACCTTTAATTCCAGGGTTGTGGTGTCAGCTTGAGTGTCTATTGCATGAGCTGTACATGATCCAGAGTTTGCTGTTGTCTCCTTTTGTTTAGAAACAAGAACCATTGCAGACCAGGCTCAGACTAAGGCACCACTTCAGCCTGTGACCAGTGTGGTTCTGGGAGCTGCTCACTGCAGGGTAAGGACTTTCCAGCTGTCCACAGCTCGTTCCATGTGCACAGAACCATCACTAACTAACCAAGAAGGAAGGTGGGTGTGGATTAATTTAATACACCAGAAAACAGAGTCCCAAGAATCCCAGCACCCTTCCTGGGCAAACCAGTGTTCATGTAAGTTTTGTACAATAGTTCTGGCTTCAATTGCTCTGTTCTGAAGTTTAAATAAGAGCACTGGTCACATGTAAAAATAGGAGCTATCCATTTGTAATTTTGCTTCTAGTTTTGTATGGTGGACATAATTTCTTTGTGCTATTTGCACATTGTCCAGCACACCAGTGCTCTCCATAACCCCAGTTCAATACAGCCATTAATGAGTCTGTGTGTGTATCAAAAGCTCTGGACTCTGCATCTAATTTGCTAGTTTACATTTCATCAATACTTGTGAAACTGGTCATATCTGCTTCAGAAAAAAAATTGTGGATGAATTGAAATAGCTGCTTCTACCAGCACATCCTGGAAAAGTGCTTACAATGACAACAGAGCTAATAGCAGAGGGCTTAACTGATTCCTGCCCCTGACACGGTACTTTATTTGCACTAAAAGGACAGATCTTGTGATAGCAGCCTAGCACTGGGTCAGCTGTGCTTATGCCAGTGTAAGCCTTCAGATTTATGCCTCACATTTAGTGAGCAGAGGAGCTATGATCGTTTAAGACATGGCCTTTCCCGAGCTGTTTGCTTTCACAGGTGGAGAGCCAGGCTGGGCTCCTGTGCCTGAAGCAGGAGCCTGTGCCAGCTGGCAGCATGGCCAGCTGCAAGGATTGCAGCAAGGCTGAGGCTCAGCCTGCCCAGCCCTCCAGCTGCATCCCCCTTCCCCATGTTTCTACCTACAGTTTCCTTTCACAGCCCCTCGGAACGTGGTCCGCTGGGTCCTCCTGGCAGGAAAACTGCTCTGCCCTTGCACAGCTGCTGGCAGAGAGCCTGTGTGGGATCATCAGCCCTTTTAGTGCCAGTTACTCCCACAGTGTCAGGTCATCCCTAGGGGAACAGCCCACCTCACAGCACTTGAGCCCATCCGAATATTAAGAGGTAAAATGTGACTGTCCCTTGGGAAGTGCAGTGGGAATCGTGTGTCAGCCCTTCACTGTGGTGTCTCTCCAAGTGGCCGGGAGCAAGAGGTGCTGGACATGATTTCTGCCTCACCATCACTGCCTTTGTGAGGCTGTCCAGTGTGAGTATTGCAAGTCTACCTTTCTTAAAAAATGTCAGGCTAGAAACATTAATGCTACTGTTTGGAAAAAAAGAAAAATAACAAACCACAAATAAACTGAGAACTTTGTAAGAGAGAAGGAAGAAACTCAGGAAGGCTCTTACATCTGAATAGCTATTTCTAGATAGTTGAAAAAAACCCATGTTGGTCCAGTGCCAAAGGTAAAGCAAAATTAAAACTTGTGTTTAATGCTTTTCCCAAAAAAATGTGATGAGAGAGACCTGCAAGGTGGGATGTGCATATTGTTTGTGAAAAGAAAACACAAGCACTCTAATGGGCTGCAAAGGTTTTCAGATATGCAATCAAAAATATCTCTGGGCTATAGTCAGCATCAAATTTTTGAGGTTGTATCTTTTGGAGAAGAACAGAAGAGGCAATTTATGACACTGGGATGGAAGTAATTGTGTTCACCACATCTGTTTGATATGCATACCAGAAAGGCTCCAGGAAATTAAATTTTTATTAGGAATGGCTTCCCATCTAGTCCCCTTTTAGCTGGGAAGCTCTGTCTGTGAAGTACAGCTGTTAGTATGCTGGGAAAAAAGTCAACCATATCTTTTCTTCCAGTGTCAGATGTAACCTCATACTGGACAGCAGCTCTGAAGTTGGGCAATGAAATTATATTAATTTTCAGATTTGAAAGTGCCATCTCCAAAATGCTTTCTTTTAAGGCTCCAGTGTTTTCTATCAGCTATAATGCTGGCATGCCAATGCACATATATGCACATGTCTGCTGCTGATGTGAAAAGTAGAAGAGGGAAGGAAGCACAAGGAACAAAGCCAGGCTGAGCACATCCCTTCTGTTTTCTCTCTGACAGTGCAGAAGGGGCTGTGTTCACAAGGACACAAGAGGGTCCTGCAACAGCAGTAAAAGAGCTCTCAAAGGAATTTATGAAAGTAACTGTTTTATAGTAAACATTTTTTTTCTATATCTCTGACTACAAAACAAATGATAACATGAAATCAAACATGACACCCTACCTGCAGGACTTGACTCTGACAGATGGAGCTGTGTTTAAATAGCACCATGTTGCCAGTTCCAATAAAGCAAAATACACAAAATTTAAAAGCTAATGGAAGAACTAAAAATGTTCAGTTCTTGGAAATAGACCAGAAAAAGGCAGGTGCAAAGAGCATGGCAGAGAAAGCTCTTACATGGAGATCAAAGGAAAAAGCTTGTCACCAAAGCACAAACCCAGAAGGACTGAAAAAATATATTTCTGAAGTACTGGAACTTGATGTTATCAAAGAAAGCTCAAATATTTCAAGACAAGCATGGTCAAGGTGCAGATGTATTTAGGTTGCTTTGTGGGTAAAAACGGGCACTTCCAAGATTCTTATTAACTCTGAACAGAAGTTTTACTGAAGATATCCTCTCTTCTTGGTGAACTTCGAGATAACCATATGGTGTCAATCAGTGCAGATCCACTGAAGCCCCTTTATGATTTCCCAATTATGTTTAGCAGAGATCTCAAAACCTGTAGCAAGAATGATAAGCCTGGGAGTAGCTTTGAGACACTTGTGTTAGTGTTGAATTTAAATAATTTAGAACTTCCAAAAGTTCAGACATAAGGCTGTTTTGGAAACATGAATTACTCCGACTTCACAACCTCTGCCCTTGTTATAGTGTTTACTGTTCTGCTTAAGGGTCTCAGTTTCCAGCTCCTGGCAAATGTATGAGAATTTCAGCTTCTGTTAAGCTCTTGGGTTTGTGGAGAAACTCACAAGAAGGTATTGACTGAACATTGAAGATGAAAAAAAAAAAGAATCAGAAGGCAAAGAGTAAAAAATTGCAATTTTTAATTGAAATCTCATGGTTCTGAAGCTCCCAGCTTAAGACTGCTGGAATCTTTGGGCTGGCAATACTGACACGTTGCTCTGGAGAGCACACTGAGTGCTGCTTATTCAACAAGAATAGCCAAAGCCGCTTCCCTAGGCATATTAGAGCTCCAAAGCATATACTGCTTACAGATTAGTAATTTTTTTAAGTACTTTTTTAGTAATTTTTTTTCCCCAAATGTTTACAAGTAAGTGATATCAATTCTAAGCACTCATGGGACAGAGCAATGGACTTCTGCCCTTCACCTGCTGCAAAATTTCAATTTAAACTGCTTTTAAGCACATTGATAAATATTCCTATCTCCCTGTATGGTAGGTATGAGGATTCACATTATTTATGTTATGCTGTTAAGTGCACCACCGTGGGTCAGAAAAGGAAAGAACTTGCTGGTTCTGCCATTCTGGTTCAGATTAGGTGGCACCGCTGGGATGTTCAGATAACCAGCATGAAAAGCAATGCCCCTTGTCACCATGTCCATTGTACTGCACACAATAGTGCTTGGCTCTCAGCCATGGGAAAGGCCTGTGGTATCCTGCAATGAGTGACTGATGCTCATCTTATGTTAATGGTATTATGTAAAGGGCTTAGGCAGTTGCTATTTCTTTTTCTACATGAAAAATTTCAATCAAAGTCAATGTGATGTGAGTGCCATTTAATCTATTACCTCCCACCATTCGTCATCAAACAGATAAACCAGTATTTTTGATTATGTAGTATTTACAGGCCGAGAAGGCTTTGGTTTTTGTTGACCAGGACTTGCTACCCAATTCACATTCCATGAGAATGGTGCTTGCCTAACACATGCTGAGTCTTTTTGGTAAGCAGATGAATTACATTCGTTTTGGTTACACTTTCTTTTTGTACTTGCTAAGTTCAAATAATATTTTTGATAGTTTGTGTTTATTTTACTATCCTTTATTTAGCAGACATCAGTGAAATATTTGAATCTGAAAGATTTGCCGTTGTAGTTCACAATAACTTCATGGGATCCAAAGTATTTACTGAGTTCAGCTGAAAGTGCAACTTAAGTAATTTGTTTATGACAGCAGCATTTTCTGGGGGAAATCATAAGAAATCATATAACAATTATCAAATCCTGTAAAAATCTGTAGTACTCCTGTAAATTAAATGCATATGAGGAGTCTCTTGTGTCCAGCCCCAAAGACAGATGGGATCCCTTGAGGTAAATTGCTGGGTGCCTTGGAAAATTGGTATCACCTGCAGCTTGTGGAGGGTCAGATGGAACAGGTGGCCAAGCCTGATTACAGAAAGGGAGATTTAGAGGGAGGTGTAAAGGAAGGGGTTGGGTTTTGATGAGCAGTGTTTGAGGTGTCAGTGGAATTGAAGTGCTCTCTAAGGTCTGTGGGTGATCTCTAATGATCCAGTCTGAGGAGGAGGGGTAAAGGATGCTGCTTGTTGAGCTGCCTGCTACAAGGTGAGGGATTTGTCTTCTACTGGATGTTATAAGGTTGTGTGGATGCACCTTGTCTATTTGTAAAATGTCTGTCTTGGTGTTTATTTCTATTTCTGGACCTTAATAGTCAATGGAACTAGGTTGTATGTTTGTTGGTGATGTAATTGTAAGACCATGCAGAGCCTAATGAAGAAGAGTAAAGTTTATCTCGCTGGAAGTAAGTGCTTTATCAGGATTGCCAGAACAGTTGACTACTACATAGTAAATAAAAAAAGAAGTTGTGAAACAAATATTACTGATCCAAAGACTTAAGGGTTGACGAGCTCCTGAGCTATACTACAGGAGTCTGGAATCAGAAGGTTGTAAAAATCCCTTGATAGCTGGACCTGGCCTAAAAAAGTGGAGTTTGGGAATTTCTTTGTGAGTTGTTGTGCCTTTTGAATTAACAGTTCTGAGATACAGCCTCAGTGTGGGTTTACCTCTCTCTTTTCTCTTCTGCTCTCTTTTCTCTTGTATCTACTTATCCCTGGCCTGTTGTCCTGACCAGCAGTCCAAACTGTAGTTTATATATATCAAGTGACCAAAAGAGGATTAAGGAAATAGGTGGAAAAGTACTACTTAAAACTTATGTTGGCTTGCATGTAGTAGTAGCACAGTAACATGTTTCATTATATTAAGTCCAGTATTTTCCTTGTATGAATGTTTGTTTTGCTTTGTCTTAATCTGCATTTTTTGTTGGTTTTCTTTTATTAATTTTAGTAAGTGAAAGCAGTGGAGGAGCTGATGTTTCTCCAGGTACAATGTTATTTGTTAGCACATTTAGGTAAGATTAAAAAGAATAAAAGAGGTATTTTTGTGTGACAGTGACAATAGAGAGACAAGGGGGAACAACACAATTTCACTGTAACCATTTGGCAGAATGTAAAATGCTGTCTATAATCTTCCAGCCGTATCTTGTCCAAAGCTGACATGGAACTATCATCTGAAAGGATTTTCTTGTAGCTGTTCATACATTACAGCTGCTTGTTATTAAACTTGATTTTTCTTTTTGAATTATTACATTGATTTGTTTGTGCCTCTGCTCTCACCTCTAAAAATCGCTCAATAGCAAAACTAATAAAAAATCTTGGACAAAATAAGAGACAATACACCCTTTAAATTACCTACTGCTTTATGTCCTCCCACAGGATTTCATGCTTCTTTTGGTAGAAACTATAAAATAATTGAGGCCAGATTTCTGTCTATTTGTTGTTGTTTTTTTCAAACGGTTATTTCTTATTTTCTTTAAAGACTCTTATTATTAGTAGACCTTCTAAGATTTTATTGTAATAGAAATTACTAATGTTGAAAGCTGTTGTTTTCTTTTTTGTTGTTGTTGTTGGGTTTTTTATCTTTTTCAAATAATATTTTTCACTACGAGGACAGGTTAGTTGTAGCCAAAAATGTAACTTTTTCCATAACAGCACAAGAGAAGTTACTACTGACTTTCATATTTCCCACTATAACTCTTCATTGTATTACCATTTCTTCTAAGGTAGTTTGGTTTGTGTACCATTATCCAAGCCTGAATAAAGTAGATAAAGCAAAGAAAACACAACCCAGGATTTAACATCTGGAATGTCAAAGTGAGCAAACACTTCCCTAATGCAATGGCAAAGCACTTAGGGCTGGATTCTCTGTGTGCCTGACATGTCTGTAATCCTCAGTACCTGTGCACTGTGAGCTTTTAGGGATTCAGCCTCACAAATACCTTGTAGAAGGCATTTTGTGCTTCTTCTCTTTAAAGAAATGCAAATAAAAAGGGACAAACTTGCAGAGTGTTGTCCTGGCAGTAGTAAATTTGTGCATATAATGCTGTGCAGATCTGAGCCATTGTGTCCGTGGTGGTGGTGATAGGGTCAGCTATCAGGGAGGAAATTCTCTAGGCAGAATTGTTTGGGTGCTCAAATGAGTTTTAAATCAAATCTGAGTTATTACTGATAGTTGTAAGCAGAGGAGTTGAGCTGTACCAAATACCAAGGTGCTAGTGAAGAAATATGTAACTCGGTTTTCTGTGACTTTCTGGCAAATTCAGCACTGATTTGACTAAGCAGCAATTACAGCAGTTCAGCAGAACACTTGTTAGGTGCAATTAATTGCATTTCTCACACCTGTTCTCCAGAAAGCTGCTGTAGTGTTGAACTTGATTAACTTACTCATTGCAGTGTGAGTGAGCCTTAGAAACAACATTTTTCTCCTGTAACTGAAATGTTCTTCAGCTGTGTGGCTTTGGGGGTAAGTGCACAAGCTGTGAGGGCCACAGTCCTGTAACAAACAACTCAAAGCACTACAGAAAACATGTGCAGGTGAGCATTGCACAGTTTGATATTTGCCTGGATCCCTCTGCACGTGCTTAAGAGTTGTAAAGAACTATGGCACACATAAGTGACTTTTTACTGTGTGACCCTCTTGCAGCAATTGCAGTAAGTCTGGCATTGACCAGAGCCTGTTCCTCACAGCCTTTCCTTAGATGCTGCTTTCTTTCACAAGTGAACAGCGCTCCTGTCTTACCTTTTGATTATGATTTTTTTTTATTGTGTCAGGAGAGTAATTGAACACAGAAATACTAATTATTGTTAGCTGTGGTTTGCGTGGAGTACTTATTCTTGTAACCGAATCTACAGTACAAAATATAAATACTGTGCAAGATATGAGCTACTTACTCCTCATAGAGATATAAAGAACAGATGACTTCAGTGTGGAAAAATTATCTTGAAATATTATTTTGTAGACAGATTTTCTTTTTTAAGAAATAAGAAGTTAGGTGAGACTGAGCAAATTAACTTGGGTAGAACAAGGGTCTACTATTTCTTCCCCAATACTTCAGCCTAGGAGTGCTGTTACTCTGCTCTGATCCTTCCTGTGGAAGTATTATTTTCTGATTGCTGCTGTCTTTCCTCTGTGTGCTTGGTTAAAGGCTGTACATATGACATATAGTAACATATACAGGACATGTAGACTCTATTAGTACATAAAAAGCTGCTGTTAAATAATGATTGTTTCTGTTGGCCCCTCTTATTGCTGGTTTTTCTGAGTGTCTGCTTTGCTGCTTTCCTTCAGATGTATTGAAGTACCATAAAATTCTTTTAAAATTGTGGGGCCCAATTTGCAGGATTGCATCCCTTTGCTGTGTTTTTCCTTTTGGTCCTCCTCTCTGTGGGACCTGTAGACATTGGCTCTGGCACAGGGTGGCTCATGGAGGGTCTCTGTGCTGCAGGGCTGGTCTCTGACATGGCAGGGGAGCTCATCTCCCTTAGGTGTCACTTCTGGATTTAAGGGCTTAGTCTTGCAGACTAGAATCTCTTATTAAAGAAAAAAAAAGCACCTTTGTATTTTAGTATCTCAAACTTAGTGTTTCAAACAATATGGTTCAAGTGTTTCAATTTTACAAGAGTCTGCACAGTCCCTGAGCACCTGATTGTGAACAGCTGCATGGAAAGTTGAATTTTGGAGCTGTGTGACTTTTTTTATTCCTTTTCTTTAAGCTGTCACAGCTCTAATCACAATCCCTGTCTGCAGGTTGGCTGGGCACAGATTGATCCTTGCTCTCCCTGGCACGACAGTTTGGGAATGGCATCTGCAGGGAGTATTAATCTCTAGGACTTGCCTATTGCTCAGTTGTGTTCTTGGTACCATTTCAGTTTCCGATTACTACACTTCATATATTTATTCTTCAGGGAACTAAAGCAATTGAAGGAAAGAAAACAGAGCTTTTGCAGGGGATTTTATGAACTAAATGGTCTTTACTCACTGACAAAGTGCTGGAGATATGGCTAAAATGAAATATCTGGGCACAGTTCCCCAGTTCTGCTAGGAGGGATCCCTGCTGCTCCTTGGAGAAATCCCTCTGGCTTGTACTGCTGCTTCCTCTTAGCTTGCTCGTATCTGCTACCAAATTGTCTGTAGCTCAATAAGCACTTTCTTTCAGGCTTTTTTCAGCTTAAAACTTACTCTTTTCTAAAAATCAACTCTGTGGTTACATTCTTCCTTTCTCCATTGCCCCAGTGCAAGTTCTTGTAAGGAAGAAGAGCAGATGTGATTTCTTTCACTTTATTTCCTTTTATTCTAATTTGCCCAGTTTGAAAGCAGGTTTGCTATGATAATTGCTATCAGCTCTTTCTAGCCTGGAAGATGTAGCATGTATTGCACTGTGCAGCTGATTAGTGAATATTTCACTGCATAATCAATGTGAGAAATCTGTCCATTTAAAGTTTATAAGGTCTGTGTGATATTCTGATATTTCCTAAAACGTCAAGATTTGCATTTGTAAATAGCATTTATGGAATAAATTCAAATAGGGAAATTTGGTATGACTTTTTTTTTTGCCCTCAATTACGCAGGTTAAGTCGATACACTTGATGGTTTATCAGACTCAATAAATCTGAACCATGAGTTACTGCAGGGAGATTTCCTGAGCAGTCTGATCTAAGTAAGGGAAATCTATGCAATCAAGGTACTATGTGAAAAACTCCTGGTAGAATAAGTTCTTAAAGCTAAGCTGCATCTGTTAGACTGTTGCCCAAACCATTCCGATTTTTCTTGCTTTCTTCACAACAGAATACAGCACAGCTTCCCAACAAAATCCCTTAGACACTGGTTGACCTTTTCTAAATGAGAGAGTCCATGCATTTATATGGCACCTATGAGCATTAAACCTTGTAGATCACTAAAGCAATTGCTTTATATCTCAGCTCAAACAGAACAATGTCATCTAAGAGTTAAGCTTTTTTGTCAAGGAGAAAGTTTTGGTCAAATAAGAGTAGTGTAGGCAAAACAGAGTTTCTATAGTCTCCTCACTTTTAATTAAATGTATAATGGTTCTTCCACAGGCAGCTTTGTCAGCTAATTTAGTTCTTCACCCCATCAGTGAAATGAAGCAAACCTACAGGAGTTTAAAGTTCTCGGTTTGGTAACTCCAGTCATGATGAATGCCCTACCTCACATGTTGGCTCAGTAGCACTGGTGAAACTGTTCATGCCTTGAACAGTTATTCAGGAGTGCTGAAATGGATTAACCTCTTTGTGTAACCTGGGATGAATGGCCTCTTCTGTTGCAACTCTTTTAGAAGAAATTCTTTGCACAAAGGCTAGGAATATATTTATAACCTTAAAATCACAGTTGTCTTGTTCCTTTTCTGTGCTTTGCCCAGCCTGGATGTAATACAAAGAACTCTCTTGTGCCTGGGCTTGGAGCAGGAGTGTTGCATGGCTCTGGCATTTAGCAGGTGGTGCATGTGCCTTCGTATCCACTGAGCCTTCAATGGACTTCATGGCTTAAACAGACATACATTATCACTGCTCTTGATAGACACATTTCTTTTCCGAATTTGTTTTGAAAACATACAAAGCTCTACCTAATGGATGTTCTCCCTGGTGTGTGAACAGGCTGATTATACTGTGTGCCAACGAAAAAGAATTGGTCCATTTTACAAAATGTTTTCATTCTATATGCCATATCCAGTATTGAGAAACACGCCATGTTTCTTGCAGGGAAGTTATGAATCCAGTTTGAAAGCAGTCAAAAGGCATAATCTTATGCTGCCCAGAGGCTGATGGATAAGTGACTGCTCCACGCTGAAGCAGGTGTGTTTAGGTGTTTGTGAGCTGGCAGCTTTTCTTTTGTTCCATCAATAAGGGAAGATTAAAATAAATTTTTTTGGGGTGGAGATCTTGAGAGAAAACATGTTTTTAAATGGGACAGAACACTATCTCTGGCACAGAAGTTGCCCTAGGTTCCACAGAATTGGAGGAAAAGCAAAGTCAGTCCCTCAGTTATCCTCATTGATACCAACCCTGTGCAGTTCAGGAGTGTGATTCTTTGAAATGAGTTAAATTGGCTGATTATTAAAAAAAATGCAATTTTTCCTTCATGGAAATTATTTTGAGCTGTTTAGGCACTCCTATGAAATACTGGGAAATGCACACAGTAGCTATTCCCTGTTTAAGCCACACAAGGCAGTGTGAGTCCAAGGCCAGTTCATGGGGAGCCCAAACCCGAGGCTGTAACTTTGGAAGGGATTCCTGGACTCTATGGCCACGTGTAATGTCACTGTCCCTCTCAGTTGTGTGGGGTAGTAGATTTTCTTCTAGAAAAAGGTTCACCCTATGTCTGCCTGATCAGTAGTACATTGGGCTGACCAGCTTGTTTTGCACACAGGATTGAGATGGAGGGAACACTTGTGGAGGCACTTGGGAGTTAGGGCTGAGCATTTGGCACTGGGGGCTGACTCAGTGAATATACTGGTAAGGAGATGCCTTATATCAGTCAGCAAATATTCTTGATATTTCTAAATTTAGAAAATTTAAATTGGAATGTGCTGAGAAATTTTTGTAAACAACTGTCTTTGTTGAAATAAAAGGGTAAAAACAAAAAAAAGTTCTGATCCTAGTTAAGCTGAGAAAACCTTAGTTGCACCAGTTTATGTTGCTGGACAAAGTGATAAGTGAATTTGGACTGCAAAGGATAGTAGCAATTCTTAGGCAAAAGGGAAATGCTAGGACTTTAGTTAAACTTGGTGTGAAATGGTGATATTTGAAAAAACTCACTCTTAGCTCCAGAGGTGTAAGAGATCCATACTTGGTAGGATGCACGAATTTTACATACCTCTCCCAGGTACTGTGCCAATGCTGCTGTCCCCTTTCCCAGGCAATAACAGCTCTTCAAGTGATAAAGGCACATGTCATGTAATGCATACTTCTGAATATTTATAATTTGCCTACTAGTTAAACGTACATATCATTGTAATTCTCCTGGGTTGCTTTCAGCAGTGGATATGGTGAGGTTGTTTTCCATGTCTATGTTTGAAATGGTTCAACTGCACAACAGGGTGCAGCTTCCTGTTGCATCCTTTGCTTTACAAACTTACTTTGAGCTTACCTTTGCTTGAATCTGATGATCCCACCTGACAGTGTTTCCCCTGTAGATGAGAAAACCAGAAGAAATCTTCTGGAAATAACTTACTTTGTGGTTTAGTTGTCTTCTCTGGTTTTGGTTGATATTTAATATCATGGCAGTGCTGTCTTGGGCCCTGAGCTCAGACTGCTTGGTGGTGGCTTTGTTGTTTGACAGAGGATTCCCAAGGACTTCAGCAAAGGCTTAGTTACTCTGACCCTGATTATTTATTTTCTCTTTTTGTAGTCTCTCATCTGCTTCAATAAGTATTTATTTATTTATTTTAATGTTTTTATTCTTATGAAAATGCTTAGTAAAGATGTTAGTTTTGTTTTTGTTATTTCTGGCTGTAGAGTTGCTTTGTTCCATCACAAGTCAAGGCAAATCTTTGTTTTCATGCACAATATCTTGCCAGCCTTCCCCACAAGTTAATAAAAACTTGGTACCAACCAGGGTCAAAACAGTTTCTTGGACAAAAACTGCATCTTTCCCAGGATCCAGTCAGAGCTCCACCGATGTTGACTGTCAACTCTTATTTCTGCCCTTCTGTCTTAAATTGTAGTTTGAGCAAGTCTTGTGTTTTCTCAATGCAGCTGTGCAAACCTTCCCTCCTGTATGAGCAGTGCTGGTGGTTGATACTGTCACATCCATCTGTCCTGTCTCCTGCTCCTGAATGCAGTCCCCACCAGTGTTGTGGGTCTGCCAGCCTCCCTCTTGAAAGGAACTTGGGGTGCTGAGAGCAAGGGCTGATCCTGTTTTTGAGGTGTTGGTTGGTTTTTTTTTTGGTGTTCTTTTTTTCCTCTCCCCCAAGGTCAACTTGCCAAACTAGTTCTGGATCCTTGGAGGGATACTATCCATGACTCTGTGTGCCCGAAAAGGGAGAATCCAATCAGCAGTGATTATACATGGGTAAATTCTGTGAAAATGGGGAGAAAAAGTGGATACAGACAGTTTTCTACCCTGCTTAGAGCAGGGAAATAAAAACCTTGCACTGACCTCCAGGGAAACAGTAACATTTAGAGATTTAAACTTGAAAGGGCAAAATATTTTCTCTTCTGTTTGATGCTAGTCTTCCCTCAGGAAGAATTTGGACATATGAACTGGAGGAAGGAATGAAAGCACATTTGGAAAAGCCTCAGATAGCGCCACACCGTACACATCTGTGACTGTGCACCCAGCTGTGCAGTGTCTTGTGTAACCAAACCTCTTTCTGAAACTGAACATGAAGATCAAGCAATACAAAGCCAACTAATGCACTGCAAAGTGCTGGTACCACTTTGTGATTGTTTGTGTTACTGCTGTAGTCAGTGTGGTGTCTGAAAACTTGTTACATGCATGTCATTGGGAACTGAAGTATGTCAAGACCTCATCAATGCAAAAATACTTGCTTGGATGTCAGGTGACTTGAGAATCTCCTTTCTTTTTTTTTAAATGAAAGAACCTGGAATTAAAATTGCAGTGGGATTTTATCTGATGCAGTTGGTTAGCAGTGAAAATCTTGCTATAAGGCCTGGTCCAGGTTTCCCAACACCAGTGTTATTCCTATGGTTGCGACAGAGGCTCAGCAACTGCCCCACTGGGGACAAAAGAGCTTTCTGTTGTGAACAGGTACCCAATACATTAACCAGTGGTATATGTCTGTTGAACGTCAACCTCTGGGACTTTTTAAGAGCAGAAGAGCACCTTATGTGGTTGCACCAGCAGGATGGGTGCTGCTGCAGTACAGATTTTTTTTTTCTCCATTTATCAGTGGCTTTCTCATGTCTTTATTATATGAGATACAGTACCAGAACTGAGTGCTAATAAGATCACAAATAACTAGTGGCACTATTACTAGTGGTGACATAAATTTATAATTTATTTAACATGTAGTTTCTTTTTTCTTTTTTAAATACCTAGAAATACTCTCATGTCACCCCAGCTGGCTGTTGTGCCCATAGGTATTTATCCCTCTTCTGTGAATTTATTTTAAAAGTTTTATTTTCGGAGCATTTCTAGATGACAAGACTGGTTTGTGACTCTTACCCTTTCCTGACTGATATTCTGAGTTACTGTCTTGTGTTTTTATCCTTCCAGTAACTTATTCTACATGAATTGCTGTGATTTGTTGTTATGCACAGTGCATAATTTTAATATCGAGAAATGGATGTAATTGACTATCACTTTCTCAGATTTGCTACACTTTTTTCTTCCTCCTTTGATAATAAAATGGAAGAGGAAAATATTAGCATTCCCATGAACATCCATGGGAAGATCCCTGCTGACTTCCTTGCAATCTTGAACTGGCACCAAAATGAACATTCAGAGACAGTCATTTCTGGTTACCTTTCAGGGCTGGTGGTAGTTTTGTTTTCTTTTAAAATCTGCATGAATATCTGGGAAATTTTGAGGTTTTATTTTTTTTGTCTGCTCTTCCCCTCCTCCCCCCCACCCTCCAATTCAACTTACTAATGTAATTCTTGCTCCTTGGAGGGATACTTTTGATAGCTGTCTGAGCACTCCCGTTTGGAAGCACTATTTTGCCCACTTGGTGCATGCCTCAATGCATCTTTGCAGAGCCTCGTGCATGATGCTCATAAGAAAAGTATGTAAGAAACACCATTTTTTTTGGCAGATCCTTTTGGGTAAAGAGTTCTTTCACCTTTTCTACGAAGAAACTGATTGTTAAGATTATACCAGGTGAAAGGTGGCTCTTGTATCCCTTGGCTACAGTGAGAACTAACCCAATCCCCAGTGTAACACATACAATGGAGAAAACACAACTTGCCTCACCTGAGAAACTATCTCATAGCAGTCTTACCCTCAGGTTTTTGGGAGTTTCCATTTGTCAGTCTTTGCAGAATTCAGTTGAGAAGTTGTTCCCTAAGATATTGAAAAGTTAGAAAACAAAACGTGCTGTTAAACATGGATTGTAGCAAATTGATTTTAAATGAATGATGATGCATTGCAGTGATTAGTGATGACACAGGAGTGTTCTGGGGAAATAATGAGCTGTCTAAGTGGTCAGGAAGAAATTTACCTTCATTCTGTCACCTCAGATGTGCAGGAGAGAAAAGTGAAATAATTTATGACAGGGCTATGTACCTCTTAACACTGTAATATATTAGACTTGTGATGTTGTGACACTAATCACCAAAAATTCTAGGGTTGTGTCATAAATTAGATTGTGCTGCATCTGATTGGGCTTTTTGTGCTTTATTCATATCAAAAGGCAATTACATTTTTTGCAAACTTAATCTTACTGGTTTAATGATGCATGTAAAATATGCCTTTAATTTGTCCTTTATTAATACTGTATATAGGGGTTTTCTGTAATTGAGAGACAATTATTTATTTTGTTTCTTAGATACTGGGGGTACCTTCCAAGACATAACCTTTGCTTAAATTATCTGTATGTATGTGTAAGGGAGGTATTTGGCTCTTTTTCAAGGCTGCATCTGCTACTTGAAGAAAATTTCTTAACAGTCAATATACCTCCCTAAATGAACTTGGCAAGTGAGGGTTCAGCAGAAATTCTTGCACAACACTGCAATAAACACCAAAGTCAACTCTGTACATGCATAGAGACAAGGGGGCAGTGGCTTTAAACTATGACAAGATATTTAGTTTGTCCTTCAGAGAGAAATTCTTGCTGTGAGGGTGGTGAGACCCTGGTACAGGTTACCCAGAGAAGCTGTGGAGGGACCATCCCTGGATGTGTTCAAGGCCAGGTTGGATGGGGCTTGGAGCAACCTGGTCTAGTAGGTCTCCCTGCCTGTGGCAGGGAGGTTAGAATTAAATGATATTTAAGATGCCTTCCAACCCAAATCATGCTGTGATTTCATGATCTTTTTTTCAATATTCCTTTTTTTTGTAATGAAATAAACTTGGCACAAAAAAAATATCAGTTTGATTTAATGAGACTTCCTGCCAAATCAAATGAATGATTGAACAGCAACAAGGGTCTCTACATGGGAAATGAATGACCTTGGACAAGAACAGAATCAAAATCAGCAGCACAAAATACAAAGCCACTTGTACTGGAGGAATGGTGAAATATTTGCTGGTCTAAGCTGGGGGCTCTAACAGAAACACACTGGACACCAATGTGACAGTGATAAATGCAGCTGGAGGATGAATTACGACATGTATTTCCAGGAGGGTTTGGGATGTTCTGGTGCCTGGGGGGTGATGAGGCCTGTGCAAGTACAGGTGCAGGTTGTGGCTCTGGGTTTTCAGTGTTTCACATCTAGCCAAGTAAAGTTTGCAGGCTGCGAGATTGTACCTGGACCAGGCTGATTTTTTTCTGGATACTTTCACTGCTGCTTGTAGAACATGATTAAAAAACCATAAGTGACCATGAGCTTTTAAATTAAGGTATAATGTTGGCACTGAACAAAATTAGAAGCAGGCTGGAAATGTGTGTGGGCAGGTTTTAGGATGAAATTTGGAAAAAATGCTTATTGAAGTACCCTCAAATAGGAGTATGGGGACAGAAAATTGAAGGCTATAAAGGAGTTACACGGTGCTGGTTGTAATAATAACAACAAAGTGTGGTCTCACACATAGCTTGTGCTTAATTTGGTTTGTAAATGGGCATGTTTGTGGGAAAAGAGGCTAAAATGTGTGTTGCTTCCAAAAGTCTGTAGTGAGGATATGGGGGTAAGAAGACTGAAGTAAAAAATAACAGTTGACATATCAGATGAGTCTGGGTTGGTGACTGTTTTAGGGTTTGAATGTGCATGGCAGGTCTTGGTTCTGAATTCTTATTTTACAGGTTGGCAAGAGTAACCATTCAATATGAAAAGCTTTTCTTTCAAATGGAAAGTAAATTATCTACTTAAGTTCTTTGTAGAAAGCTTATTTTCAAACTAACATTTATTAATCAGTGAGCAGTTCTTTCTTCTGTGGAAGGGGATAAAATAAATTATATACAAAAATCTTAGAAGAGAGGGAAATTGCTGATCCCCCTCCCCCCAAAATAACATAAGTTTATAACAGAATGTTAACTTTTTATGAATTTATTTTTTTATTAAGATAGACAATATTTTTTCTATGTCTGTTGAACAAACACCTATTTTCCAGTAGTTAGTGATTTCCAAATAACTACAATTCAGATGCTGATTTCAGTTTGCAAGTAGTACATGTTTGACTTAAACTTACAGTTTTAGAGGATATACATGTCATATCCTCTAATGAAATTGAGCTTGGTATTAGTTGAAAATTAGTATCAAGTTCAAGTTAATCAGTTGCATTTTCAGAACCTGCCCACTTACTCTGTGCAGATGTGGTGGTAGTGATTAGTCATGTTATATGTCAGCTGTTAACAGTGAACAGGAAAGAGGAGTGATTTGAATACATGCTGAAAATAGCTCTGCTTTGCTCATTAAATGGCTTGCAGAACTGATGCATGAAAACAATTACTTGTTCTTCAGATGCTGCATTGCAGACACCCACAATATCTTTATTTTTAGAACATACTTGAATCATCCAGTATGATCTAATTGTTGTCCACCTACAATAGCTGAGAGACAAATGATATTATGTGCAAGAGTGTATCTTGAAAAACATACCTTACTGATATGGACTTTTCATTTCTATGCAATTTTCTATCCAGAGCATTAGAACTGAGTTTTCCTTATAACATACATATTAGCATCACAGGCAGGATTCTGACCAAGACTGTGAAGAAATTCATTGCTTTGGGGCTGTTTGAGACAACAGAAATGAGCTGAATTTCAGATCCAGTTTTAGTTTTGTGGCCCTAATCTTGCCTCAAAGTATTCCTTTGGCTGTGGATTAGCAACCACATCAGTATTGGTCTGCAAGTTCAGAAAAGAATTATATGGATAGAACTGAGCAGAGCTCCTGGCCTTTAGTAGTCCTAAAACTTCAGCCTTTCACTTACCTACCTTGCTCCTCTGGAGTCAAAACTAAGAGAATTCTGGACTAATTCGTGTTTATTTCATCTGTGGGGTTGCGAAGTATGGTCAAAAAAATAGCAAAAATATATGTCAAATGATGATTATGAGATGTACCAGAGTGGATACAATCTAAAATTGGGGAAAACTGCTTTTAAAAATAGGCTTTTGGAATAAGGTAAGGCTGATAGTATCTTCTGATTTATCTGCTTCTTGCTGTGTGACAACTTGTGTTTTACAGCATTATAGATCCTGAGTGAGGTGCACAGTGAGAAAAACCCATGAGTGTCTGCCAAAGAACTCTCCTCCTTGTTTCTCCTCCTGCCACTATAAGGCAAGGAAGAGGAGGGGAATGAAAAGTAGAGGCTCAAAAATACAGCAGATCAGTGTTGTGATTCAAAACAAAGTTCTCAGCTGCATAATATGAATGGAATAATGACAGTTGAAAACTGGCCTAGAAATTAAGGTCAGGAACAACTGGACTTGAGTCCGTCTGTTTTTCAATGTCCATCTAATGAGTTAATAGAAGGATTTGAGATGCAACCTGTCACATATCCACCCTCTGACCTGGATCTTTTTCTCTGGCAGATCTTCTTGGGACTCCTAAACTAGGCACATTTGGGTGTCTTGAGGTGCATCCCAGCTGAGCCAAATGCACAGTTGCACTGACACCAGTGCCACTGAGCTGGGTTTTACACTCAGTTCAATAAACACTAAAGTTGGGTCCAATTCTACTTTGGTGAAATCAATGGCAGAAGTCATTTTGCTATGATCTTGTCTGCACTCAGACCACTTTATGCTCCTCTGGCATCGTAAAGGAGGAATGAACTACAATGTGACTCATTTTAAAGGCCCTCTGTGCTGCCAGGGTGATATTGTGGGTTTAGAGTAAATGAAATTTCAGGCTAATTTGCTTTAGTGTAAATGAGCATCATGGGCCATGAACTTGTTTGGACTGAGATGATGATGAGATGTGTGTGAATGACTTGCCCAACTGGTTTTAGTTGCCCTGTGGCTGAAAGGGATCCTCTGCAAGGATGCAGGAAGATAACAGTTGCTGGTTTGCAGAGTGCTGTGTGAGAGAGGCAGGGATGAGCCTTCCTGAAGATTGTAAACCCAGCAGGCAAGTGACTTAAATATGATGTGGGAAATATCCTTTCCTCCCTGGCCATGTTTTATCGGATTGCCTGGGGCTGAAATTGGAAAGTACCATCCCTTGGTACTCTCTTTTCCAGGTTTGCTGGAATGGTTTGCTGAAGTGTGGCTGATGGCACTTTGGATTGATGCAATCTGAGGTTCTCTGCAAGCTTGTAAGGGGACCCTCGCTCCTCTTCCTGAAATGAGAGCAGAAAAGTCCCCTCAGAAGTTTCTCATTACCAAGGATTTATTAAAGATTTTGCATTTCCATCTGCAGTCTCAACCTGTCTCATGGTTTTCTGCCTCATGTAGTGTCTGAGGTACTTCAAAAGTGAAGCACTAAATCAAATAAACCATTTTATAGCTGTATTGCAGAGTTAAATCGGAGTGGCTTGCTGAGACATAACATGTATTCTGTAAAAATAGCCAGGAACTTATTTCCTTTCAAGGGTTACAATTAAGGTTTTCTTTCAGAAGAAAAGTGAAAGAAAAGCTGTTCAATTACACAGAGTGCTGCAGAAATGCCATTGAATGAATCATTTAATCCTTTTAAGTACAATCATCTTCCAATTTTACCTGTTTCAGATATTTCCCACCTTATGTGACACATCCAAGAATAAAGGGAAAGGTTGGTTATCGCTTCTTTTGTACTCCCTGCCAATCTGTTCTTGAGAATGACCTGAACATAGAAGTAAACACCCTACTCCTATATGGCTGATATACATCGATGTGAGTGTGTATAGTAATTTATTTAATAATAATAATGGCCAATCTTCGTGAATGAAGATTTGGGAAGGGCTCTCCACACGTGGGTGTGCCCTTCCAGCCTGCGCAGTGGATTTTTTAGGTGAGGCACAGGGTGCACAGAACTGGCCCCACTGTTTAAGTCCTGAGGTTCATTTGCCACGGCCAAGCGAGCTTGGACAGTGACAGTGAAGTCCTTGGGACTGTCACAGCACCCGGTACTGACCGGGGCCGACCCTGCTGGGCATCTGAGATCTGACGGGATGGGATGGCAGGGAGGCATTTACTGCCAGGGATGGTCCGTACTGAGACTCGAACTCGTGACCTTGGGATTCGGAGACGGGAGTGCTCTCCATTACACCACGGGACAGCCAATTTATTAAATATGTGCAATATGTTTGCATTAATATGGGCTTGAGATGCATGTTTTTGTTGTGGGATTACACTACGGATTCCCTGTGCCTTGCATTTAGAAGCTGCTCAGGTGTGGCCAGAAGACATTGCCTGTTAAGCAGTGAGAAAGGAGGAAAGGAACCAGCACCATGTAGGGCAAATATGGGGGCCTGAAGGAAAAGAGTATTTTGGTTTTTCATGACTTCTATAGATTTTCCCAAGACAAAGAGTTTCCATTAAATGTAATGCCTCTTTACTTCTCCATTCTCATGTCTAGCTTCACATCTGCTGCTCTGGGAAATGAGAATTATTCTTGAAGTAGGTATGATCTGAGTCGGTCTGGTCTTGGTAATTGTAATACAGGATACAATTAATTATTAAGGCTGGTTGAAAATGTCTAGCATTTGTGTGGATCACTTTTTGAGATGTTTGCTCTTGGTTTGCAGTGTTTTTAACCTGCTCTACTATGTGTTACATATTTTGAAATGTTACTTTTTTACTGAAATTTACTTTTATTTTTAATACAGCTCTGACAATTAGTACTTTGACCAAAGAAATTTCTTACGGGGGCAGTTTTGGAGATATTATTGGCAAATTAGTAATTATTTGGCAGTTATGCCTTGGTAGCAAGAAATGAATTAGGTGAAAGTTTGAAAGGCTCCAACTCATGAAAAATAATACTAGGGCATATAGAATTGCATTCTAGTAGAAGAGTTTTCCACCTTGGTTTCCATGAACAGACGGTGTCTGACAGATTGCTTTTCCTTCCTGGTTGAGCTGTATTCTCATTCCAAGTTTTCCAAGCTGCAAACTAACCTGGGTGGTGTAACTGCTGTCCTAAGGGAAGCAATAAAGTCGTTTTACTTGGACTGCTGACACAGCACATGAGCAGCCATGTCTGTGCATCTAAAAATGAGGTTTATTTCCAAGGCTGATTTGCCACTTTTACTAAATATTGCCTCCAGTAGCTGTGCATTTAGTTTTTAAGATGAAAAGTATATAAACACAAATATTATACCATGAACTGCCTACAGAAAGGAGTTTGCTTTTTTCCTACAGAGATTTAATTTTTTTTTTGTTTACCATTCCTGTAACTGTCTAAAGTTATAAACTTCTGCCTTTTGCAGGACACTAAATACTGAGGCCCCTATCAATTTTTTTTTTTATCTAATTTGTGTATGTTACTATACAGTTCATACCTGTTTAGTGAAATCGCCTTAATAGCTGTACTGGGACTTTCACACATCTGAAAGTGCTTAAGTTCCCCTATACTGACACTTTCGACTTGCAAGAAATAATATAAGTTAAACCTTATTATAGGTAAGCTAAATTGGGCTTTTGATAACAAAGTTTTAAAATGTGTTTATTTTGTTCTTCAATGCATGTGGCCCCATGCTAAATTTTAGTGTGTACTTACATGTCTTTCTGGAGGGAGGAGCATTTAATTTACTATATGAACTGAAAATAAATGAAAAAATTTATTCTACGTAAGTACTCTTGTAAAAGCAAGACCAACATTTATGAGCAATGTACATATTGTTTTGTGGCTGGTGTTGTGTCTGGGTACGCTTTGGGGTCCTTTTAAAAACACAGTGTTTTGGTTTGCTTATTAAGCCTCTCCTACACTTGTTTATATTTGATATGACGTCAGAATATCATATGGAATACCATTGGCCAGTAAAGTCAGCTGTCAGCTGCCTGACCCAGCTTGAGTCAGCTGACAATCTAAGGACTACCGCTCAAACCCGGGACGTATAGTCAATACAGCAGACTCATCCTGGGGTTTAATGATGGGCATAATAACACAGTCCATGTCTCCAGGTACCTCTACTGGTGTCAGAAAAAGTTAAACTGGTGGTGTTGGTGGGGAAAGGAACCCTTCTATTGCTTTTGTCCTCTGCTTGCTGCTGAGATTTCAGGTTTTGTACAGTTGCCCACTGCTCTAGCTGGTATGGAGAAACATCTCTTTTGTCCCAGATACCTTTGTGTTTTGCAGTGTTATCTGGCATAATACTTTTTCATCTATCCTCCTTGTAACTTGACTTCTGGGAAATTTGCTTAGTATTGATTTCACTTCATTTCTGTTAGAAGAAAATCTGAGAGAACTATCTCTATAGCTGTGCTCTAATAATGGAATATCCTCAATATCTGATTAATACAGCTGGGAAATATACTTTTGTTCCACAGTCAAAGCAATAAATGGGAAGGGGATCAAGTCAGGCTATAATGAGAGAGGAACTTTTCATGCTATTGGATATGTTGAACTTGGACTGATCAAAACAACTGCAGAGTAAAATATTCTCTTTTATTTTACTTGCTTTTTCTAATAAAATTCTTAGTGGAAAAATACCAGGTTGCCTATATGAAATCCTAATTTAACCTTGTGATATTTCTTCAAGCAAGGTGACTTGTTTTTAGGTGCTAGAACACATTGACCATTATTAAAAATAAATTAATTTTTTTAAAGACCACAGCCACCAAACAGAACTCCAGAATCACTGGGTTTAACTATTAATGCTTGCTGCATGTCACTACTGGTGAAGGACTCTTTCTCTAGTCACATCTGGCTTTTAAAAGTGGAATGGGTTCACCACCCACAGGACACTGTCAGGGTGGAAGGTCTCCTCATGTGTCAGGCAGGGCAACCCAAAACTTATTAAACTGTTTCTTTCACTGAGGAAGAAAAATAAGATTAGTCAAAATTAATGGGGCTGTTTTCAATGAGTTTGAAGGAGCAGTTTTTTCAGTGCTCTTCAGGAAGCTGGGCTTGAAGAAGGTCTGAGGAAGCTACAACTGCAATACTGACAGATGGTGGCAGGCATTGACCAAGCTGTTCTGTATTGCAGCAAAGCCAGATGGAAAGAAACATCTGCATTCAAATGGAAATTGTGGATATCCCTGCCCTGAGGGATGGGGGATGAAAATGTGATGAATGTCCTGCTCCATGACAGTGCAGGGAAAACATGGTAACCTCACCATTACTGGGAGATGTCCATCTGGAAGGATTGGCTTGTGTGCATAGGCTCTCGGTCCTGGAGACACTTGATGGAGCTCACAGAATGCACTATCACCACCTTGTGACATTTATCCTCTTCCGAGGTAGGCTGAGAAATTCCCTTACCTGGGTAGGTGGCAAGCTACAGTATTATGTTTACTCAGTGTTGTCCTCTTTGGGGAAGGAGAGGCCAGAGGGCTCACAGGACATAGGAGAGGGGATCCTGAGTGACACACAGACAGCATGGCTGCATAGACATATATGTCACATCTCCCTCATGATGTGTGTGATGTGATTGAGGAGTAATGCCAGAACACACAACTGTCAGAGTAAAAACAAGCTGGTTTTTTCTTTTCTCTTTTTATTTTAAAATCTGGTTTATGTCATACTGTCATGATAGTTACCATTCCCTTTGTGCTTTAAGGTAGATCAATAGGTTTGTTGTTGGGTCAAGACAAAGTGCTTGACAGCCCAGGATACAAATAACTTGTATTTCCTCTCCTGTTCAAGCTTTCTCTGTCACAAAAGTTGTTAGCTGTGGAAGACTACTTTTTTTTTATGTCTTTGTCATTGAACTGTGTTGATGTCAAAATACCTGGAACAGATGAACAGGTATTTTCTCTCTACAGAGCTCAGCAGCAGCTTTGCTGCATTCAGCTTGTCTTGAGGGTATTAATTTGGTATATTACTGGGATGCCACTACCATCTCTTCTAACAACTGTCCCTCTCTGACAAATAAACAGGCAGCTGAGGAAGACCTCCTCCAAAAAGTGGGCTGCCCATTTATTTGGGAGCAGCTATAGTAGTAACAGCAATAATACTAATAAGCTCTTCAATGTCATAGCAGCCAGATGTGCTTTTATTGAAGCAGAATTCTTAATTTCTATAGTGGGAAGCATATTTTCCATATCTCCTTTATATGGAAGACACAAGTGGAAAGAGATTACATCAGAAATCATCCATTTTGTCATGATACTGACGTTTATTTTCCGTTGGGTCCTTTTAAGATTTGTATTTTACTGTCTGTGTCAAAGACCAATTCTGGTCAAGACTTACTGCACACAGATGAGCTATAAACAGAGTTATGAAAAAGGGCATTTGAGGCCTCTCTAAACATACATCACACTACACTTCTGGAAAGCCTGGACCCCGTGAGTTTCTCGGTCTCTAGTTTTACTACTGTACCTTCTGCTCTCCTTTCAAGCAACTCTTTAAATCTCTGCTTTGGAGCCTTGGAGTGCACCACAGTATGTGAACATGACCATCACCTTGTCTTCTTCCCAAACAGTGACTGCACTGAGTGGTCGCGGGGAGTATAAAGTCTGAGCACTTACCCACTGTGCAGTACAGTAGTCCAGTTCTTCTCATACCAGTGTTGGGTTTGTGTCCAGTTGCTCTGAGCATGCCTTGCTTGCTCTGGTTAATATTGATAAAGTCATTTCAGTTGGGTTTGATGTGATTTGCCCCTGGGAAGCTTGGTCAGGAAAACATCAGCTGATTTCTTTTAGTTGTTTCACTTGGTGTCACAATCCTTTCTCTTTAACTGTAGATTTTTTATTTTTAAATCTTTTTATGTGATGTGGTAGAAGAAACAACACTTAGTTTTGCTGTAACTATGAAATCATAACCAGCATTTTGAAATCTGTAAAGGTAGTACCAAATAGGAGAATTTCTGTCTATCAGGATATTCTTGTACTTCAGTGTGTCTCTTTGTTCAGTACTGGGGAAACAACCACTGTTCAAATTTCAAGTGCATGTGAGATCTTGGTAAATTATTCCCAGCTGGATCTGAGCTGGGATGTGAGGGCTGATGGCAGGGCAGGGATGTCTCATGTTGCGTATGTCCACTTCTGTCTCTGTACACACAGAGACTGTTCTTGTTCTACAGTGTCTTGGCCAAAATGCTGAATATTTTGTGTGGAAGAAAGCCCAGGGCTTGGAGAGAAGGGAGATATGAGATAACATGGTCATGATTAAACATGTGCTGACAAAGGGCACTGAGGGAGGAGTGATGTCTGGTCCCTGATTCACCAAGTACTGTTTCTAATTCAAGGATGCTTCCTGGATGAGCCCCTAGTGAGACTTAAATTTGAGCTCAGTGTCTGTGCTGTGAAGTCTAATTTCCCTTTTCCCCCCACCTCTTTATCTCGGTCTCTGTAACCAAAGTTCCAATGCCTCCTATTCATTTCAGCAGTGAAGAGAATACTTCCCTTAGAGAAAATGATAATTTTTGGGAAACTGAGTTTTCAGTGGGAGGTGGAGTTGCTGGATTTCACCTGGGTACTTTTCCCACCATTTCAAGATGGGAAAACAAATGTGGCAGTGCTAAACTAATTGTTAGAGTTAATGATACATATTGCCATTATGCATGATCACTGACCTTTCCTGTGATCTGCATGCTTTCATGTGAAAAATACATGGAAAAATGTCCCTTTCATTCTGTGGAATTTTGCTCTGTCAAGTTGGGATACCTTTGAAACTTAAGCTTCTGTGGAGAACTATTTTTATTCATATGGAATATAAATCACTCTGCCATTTATGACTACTTTTTTCCAAAACTGTACTAATATGAAAATAAGATTAAAATCCTACTTTAAAATGAGAGCTGTAGTTTATGATTCTCAGGGCTGCATTTCCACATGTGAATTTTTTTTTAATTCTAGTACATCACATTTATTTTCCCTTACTCATCCTTTCTGTTTTATGAACCATGGAAACTCTGAGGACCACACTAAGGGTTTGGTAGCTGTCAAGCAATACGCTATGGTATTTCATATATGGTGAGGAATGTCAGTATCATGCCTCAAAGATCAGCTTGATAAAGGGGACACAGAGTAGAAAGGTTGCACAGATGTTCTGGGACCTCAATTCTTGAATTTTTTCGACCAGGATTTTGATTATATTCTGCAATCACTGAAGCAAAGAGTAAATACAAAGCTCTGTGACCAGAAATCCCTGCAGCAGATATATGCTCTGTGTTAAATCTTACAATTAAATCATAGTGGTGCAAAATCTGCTTCCAAAGCATGGTCTGTGGAATTGGATGCTTCCTTCTGAAGGGCCCATCTGTGGTGCCCCAGCGCCTCGAGCAGGAGGGTGGGATTGCTGCTCAGTGTCTCTGCAGTGTGTGGAGCGGGAGAGCCTCCCTTTCTCCTTCCACAGTTGCAGACACTTTGCCAGCTCTGGGTAACCTCTGTTGCTATGCCTAGTGTTGAGCCTTGCACACACTGAATTTCTATGGCTTAAGTGTATCTGTTTTCTGTATATTTGAAATTGTTGCTCATTTAACCATGACTAATAGACAGCTTGAGCAGAGATCTCTGAAGGGAGACTATTCAAGTTTAGAGCGCACAAAAAGCCTTGTCTAATCAACCTGTGCATCATCAACATTTGCAGTTGCATTTCCCCCACAATCACTGCTTGCTTGACAAAAAGATGTATTTTGGTTCAATTTTGGATTAAACTAATTGTAAAAAGGAGTGCTTTGCTCAACCTGATCCAAACCAGAAGAGCCATGCTATCTGATTAAAGGTTGTATATCAAATATGTGCTGCAACAGAGGAAGGTGAAAATTAATTCTCATTTGACTTCTTGTGCCATAGCTGTTTGAGTGTGGAAATAATAATAAAAAAACCAAACCAAAACAAGTTACTGAGATATATTAAGTAGTGTGAGACACATGACACTTGAAATGAAACCTGCCAGCTTAAGATAATGCTGAGATTAAGTGCTATTAATGCTATCTGCTTTATCTGTCCAGTTTGTTGGTTAGAATTCCTGTTTTTCTGAACAAGACTATGGCAATTCAAATTTACACTGAAGTCTGTGAGGCTTAAAAGCATTTCTGTAGCAAGGAAAAGAAACAACAACTTCCTATGGTTAATGTTTTATCAATTTATTGGTTTTTCTCCTTCAAGCAGCATCAAATATAGTGTAGCCAGCCACAGGCATTCCTCATTGTATTGTTATTTTGTTAACTGATGGTTAAAATGGAGTTTGAAAGTAAGAAAGTAAATTTCCCTTTTTGAATAACTGGACAAATAAGTTGTTGTATGCTTGGATGTGTTCCTGTACCTAGTGGTGGTGTAAAGGCTCTCTCAGTTGTCCTTATCTGCATGGAAGTGGAAATAACATGATGTGCAGCATTTCCTCGTACTTAAGGGGCAAACTGGTGGCTTTCTTATTTTGTCATGTGCTCCTGTGCTTACTGGTGGTTGCTGTTCTGTTTGGATATGCTCCATCTGGGATGTGTTGAGCCTACTCTGAACAATAGGATTGAAGGATAGGGTGTAAATATACACCCTCTTAAATTTGAACTATTTAGTAACTATTAATTTATAAATACTAAAGGACCCTTCTTTCCTAATTTCTACTGTTGCTATTAGATTATTCCATTTTATAAAAATGTTGTGCTTTAGCATAGGTGTTACCAGTAGGCTCATTCATATCAATGCATAGTTCTCTCCTTCTCACTACTTGGTGCTGCTTTTGATGACTGTTTTCTGCTTTTCAAGAGAAAAAGAAAGAAGTAGTTGCAGAGCTGTGATGGGACTCATGAAATCAGAACCGTGTAATGCCTTTAGTCTGCTGTCAATTAGTTGTTCTGACACAAAACCGTGATGAGTCCCATGGCACCATTTCCCTGTTGAGTCTAATAAAATTCACTTTCAGTTTGAGAGTCTTGCAGATGCCCCTTCTGGTCTAAGGGAATAACAAAAGATGTCAAAGTAAAACAGTGAGAAAATAGAACAAGAAACAAGCTGCAAATGAAAGAAAAAAAAGCCTTAAGAAAGATGTATTTGCAGTTGAATGTAACTGACTTGAGGTAGGAGTTATTAAATAAGCCTGAAGTTTAGTACAAGACTGTCATGGTAGGCTGTGTTTGCAGTTCATATATCACACTAAGAGATGTTGCCTCTTGAGGAGAAAGAGGAAACAGCTTGGCAAGGCTTGGAAATACCGCTGTGAATTCAGCAAGGAAAGCACCTTTCAGCATTAGGTGAATCCCCGAGTGAGGCAAGCCTGGGTGTGTTGAAGAAGCTCTTGGGAAATCATGGGGGGAAGTGGGGGATGTGTCTGCCTTACAGGAGACCTGCCTTAGGGGGCACGGTGCAGAGCAGGGGGGAGCCTCAGGAACCCCATGGAGATGCTCTGTTAGTCTGAGAGATTGGCTGCTGCTTGGCTCTGGGTAACGCTGCCACAGATGCAAGGGTTGTGAGCAAGGAGGTAAAAATAAAACAAAACCGAAAACAGAAGGAGAGAGCAGTCAGCTCTGGCAACCTCAAAAGTAAATGCTGTCTCTTTTTCCCTAAAATAATCTGATATATGACTAGTCTCATTCCTGAGTTAATAATTAGCACAAAACCCCCACAAATTGAGAGGTGGGAATATCCTTCTGTTGGGATCTCTTTCATTTGTGACAACATAAAAGGTGTTCTGGGATGTCCTTGTTTACTGCTCTGCTCCAATTATTTTTAGGCTGATGGAACATGTATATTCTGGAGATTCCCCTCCTGGTTGTATTCTATTTTTAGGGTGGTGCAGATATTTTAGATACTTCCCTATACACAGGGGTCTTATTTAAAATTATAAAGGCAAAAGCCTTGGCTTACTTAAAAAAAAATAATTTTAGAGTCAATTTGTGTTGGTTGAGTTAAACATGGAAGGTAGGTAATAGTATAGAAGGGGTAGGTATTTTGTATTTGTGACAGCAAACAATTGGGTATGTGATGCATCCTGATTTACAACATAAAAGTTTAGAGGTATAGAGCTGTCTATTTCTAATCTCACTTCCTGAAAAAAGGGCCCAATAGTCATTGGGAGCCTAATTGTCATTGCTGTACCTTTGACTCTGTGGCAGGAGCTGGTTGGCAGACAATATCATAACCTCAGCTAGTCTGTCATTTGACAAAATGCTTCGGGGATATTGAAAGTCAGGAATAGGATATGGACACAAATCACTTCAGAAGTGAAGCATTGACTCTGTTTTGAAGGCAACATGTTGAATACTGGCATGTTGTATTCTCCTTTATTTGGCCAAGAATCCTCAGTGGTTACTGAGGCTGAAATTCATCCCTGTTCTGTGAACTGTGTGCTCCAAATAAAGCTTCAGTGAGTTTTTAATGTTGGATATATCATATGCTGGCTTTCCTGCATAAGGATGAGATTTTCCTTGAAATGAAATGAAGACTGAGAGCAGATAAGGTAAAATAATGATGGGATGAAATAAAACTGGTCTATCAGAAGAAATGGCACAGAAATCCAATTTGGGACAGTAAAATGGGTGTACATATTATTTTCTATGGTATGCTATTTCACACAAAGTATGGTTGCAACAGGAAATCAATGGAAAATAGAAATTACGTACAAGACAAACTGCTAGAAACAGAGGCTGTACTTTCCAGTTCAAATTGAAAGGTAAATGCAGCAGAAGGATAACATATGGGTTTCATATCTTTGGATAGCTGTAGATTTGCTTCCTTTGTCTGCTGATGTACTATCTTCAATTTTGTTTTCATGGTTGTTTTGGTAGTGTGTGCCTGTCCTAGTTCTGTGGTGAAGGAAAATAAATATTCTGCACAAAGAGTTGTGGTGTTATTTTTGTCTGTAATTTTTTTTCCTCTGGTCATTTATATTTTGTGGTACCAGATCTTTTCCATGTCTGGATGAATCTGATTCTTACACCATACCTGTATTTAATCCCATTGTGTCACCCAAGTTTGTCCTCTTTGTGTTTCCTCATAGATCCTGGTGCTGCCCTTAAAGCAATTTGTGTCTCTGTATGTTAAACTCCTCAGCTATAACCCTAATTAACAATCACTGAAATGGCTGATAGAGATAAGAAAGGTGCTAAGAATGCGAGATGGTAAGTTCTTTTTCTCCCTTATTTCATACAAAAATGACTCAAGTACTTTAATCTTCTAAAAGAAAATATGGTGTTTGTTTTACACATTAGTAACAGGGTTTGGTGAAAAAATCAAATGTCAGTAGAACTTTGCTTCCAAACTCTAAAATTAATCATAGGTAAAAGGATATGATTTCATAAATTATTGCACCAAAGCACAAAAGAAAAAAAAAGGAAAAAAATGCAGTAACTTTGAGGGAATTTAACTGTAGAAGGGAAAAGCTAAGATTTGACCAACACCTTCCTCTTGGCTCAAAGTACTCTTGTGCCATAGCTTTCCTTGTACTGTCCCCATCTTTTTCTTTGTATTTCTCTGCATCTACAGTTGAAAAAATTTTTTTCTTCTGCTTGACTTTTTCCCCCACTTGTCTGTTTGAATCCCCCGTGGCCCATTACCTGTGGTGGAGTAGCTCTCCCTTGAGCTGCTGGCTCTGTATGAGGAACATTTGAAGCTACCTTTGAAATACTGGAAAGTAGGGGATTTCACATAAGTGCCTCAGTCTGAGTTACTGTGGCTCCAGAGATTATTCAGCCATCTGGAGATGAAGAGCTAATGGAATTTGAATCAGTTCATGAATTGTTTCTCTTTGTTACCTTTTCTGTTTAAGTCAAAGGAAATCTTGATTTTTAAACAAAACACAACAAAGCAACAAATTTCATCCTTTTTTAGTCAGCCAATTGTCTTTACAAAGCAATAATTGAATTTTCAAGGTTTTGACTATAGTGATCAAGATGATGGCTCTGCACTTTTGAGATGATAATTACTCAGTCAAAACCTTTTGAGCTTTCAAGATGCATGAAATTCTTCAAGCTGTAAACTGCAAGGTTTATGTAAAATGTATGAAATGGAGACTTGTTATGGAAAGTGGAGCCCTACAATTATTCTCTTGGTTTATTTTGTTTGTCTTGGGGAGTTGTTTGGACTTGTTCAGTATGCATATAAGAGCATTCATTAGTCAGAAACTCGACTGACTAATGGAAAGGCTCATTGATTGAGGCACTCTTGTAAAATCGGTTTCTAGCCTAGAATTTTTCACTTGGCGGTGAAACTCTACAAATTTGTATTCAGTGGTTTTTCTTTACTGGATTCAGTCACATTGTCTGTTCTGCTCTAGTGTTTCCAGGAGGCTTTAGTCTCCCCTGTGATGGAAGCAAAGGGGGACAGCCATTCTGTACTCTGAGTACCCTGTTATCTGCTGGGCTTGCTCAAGAAGCTGAATTTGAGTTTGCATGGTGTTGGGTAGTTTTTTTGCATGTATGTGCATGAATAAGTGACCAATAAAAAATATAAGCTGAGTCTAATGTGTGAGACCCAAAAATGTTTCTCAGTTCCTGGTTCCTTGTGTGTGCCTTGGCAATGTCCCATCTCTAGGAATGGATCATTCTGCTCTTCTCATGAAGAAGGAATACAGGTAGATGAACAAGAGTAAAACATGATGTGACCAGGGCACTGCAAGTTAACACAACTATAGAGTAGGACTGTGTCAACAGGCCTTCTGGAAATGCTTTTGTTTTTGTAGAGGAAAATCACATCAAAGAGGAGTCCATCTAAAATTCTGTGCCTGAATAGGCTGATATGAGCTTTGATATGTAGCTTTGCCACTCTGGTTCTCAAGTTCCTATGATATTGTGTCTTGTAGATAACTTAATGATAATGCTCTGCTCCAGTGAGATTGTAGTTGCTGTGTGTTTTCAGTTGCACCTGCTGCTGTAGATCTGCTTGTAATGCCTCTGCAAGACTAGGCTGTACCTTGCTATGCTCCTCTGTGGGTTTATTTAAAAGTGTGAGTCACCTGGAAGTCTCAGTGTTACACCTGCACTTGAAGCATTTCACAGCCGCCGTGATCAATAGAGGCTCAGCATCTGTTGGCTGGACTTGGTGAAAAGAGCTTTTTCTTCTCTGAGCACTTAGTGATGATATGATGTTCCTTTTTCTGTCTTCCAAAACTGTATTGGTCTTCTGCTGCTTACTTTCTGAGGATGGGCTGGACATGGGCAATTTCTTTCTGCAGTACTTTCTCCCTCCTCTCCCATTCAGCCGTTGTGATTCATGGTACTTTAGTTATATTGGACAGGACTTTTCTTACGCTGTATATTTTTATTCCATATTTGTGGGGCTATTAGCCTTTCACAGAGCTGGATGGCTAGTGTTTTATTTTTTTCTGTTGCTCCTATCCTCCCCAGGGCATTAATGACATCATGCAATCTAAGCAGTAATTAAATTAGTATTTGACTTAGAACAATTGCCAGTGTCTGTGACTCAAACCATGCTGAGTCTAGAAGAGTATAGAGCTGTACTGAGTTGTTTTGGTAGTCTACAGTCAGAAAGGACTTTTCAACAACAAAATGTTTCTTATACCCTGTAAGCAGCAGATTTGTTCTGAACTCACAATCTGTGACTGCAGAAACCCCAATTTCCAGTACTGCCTATTGTATGATGGGGCGAGTCTACTGACACTACAGCCCATCCTAGAAGTACCTAGGGATTTGCCTACCAGGATTTTCTCTCTGGGGATGATGATCTGTTTTCATTCTATTCTGAGAGAAATAATGTGCTTTCACATTTTATGTACTAGTATATATTTATTTTTTTGATTGTAAGAAAAGAACTGATTTTAAGAATGTTTCTGGGTTTTTTTGAGAGTATTTTTTAAAAATACTTCTAATTTTATTTATCTTTAAGACCTGTATTATTTTTTTAGGATGAATTCTACCTGGCTCACAGCAGCAGAGGTTCTTGTGAGCAATTATACTCAAGGTAGCAGTTAATTATGGTTACTTACTGGCCTGAGTTACAGAAATCCTAATAATTCAGATCTCTTGTGTTTGCAGTTTTATTGAATATTACTAAGAAGAACTCCTTGTTTAGGAGCTTTTTCCCTTGTATTCACAGGAGATGATGTTATAGTTGAATCCAGGTTTGTACATCATTGGAAGGGGCAAAATATGTTTCATCCGTAGTGTATGTGTACAGCCTCCCTCTAACAGCAGCACCTGCAACTTAAAGGGGAAAATGTGCATTTGAGTGGGGAATAAGAAACAATGGCATTTTTTAGATTTGCTTCCTCGTGGACATCACTTAGCAGGTCTTGCTTTTGGAGAAGCTCTTGCTCACTTACAGCACTGAAGCACTTGTGAAGAGATGCTTGGGGATGGGAATTGAAGAACTTACTTCTTCCTTATCCTTAAGACTTTATCCAATGACTAGTGAGAGACAGAAGGATTTTTCTCAAGCTCTGTTGAGAGCACTTGATGGAAGTGTAGAAGACAGGCTGAGAGCTGAGTGCTCCTGTCTATCACCCTTGCTATGGCAAAGTTTCATGCACAGGTTGCTTTTCCCAGCTATTTGCTCTGCACAGATTGAATTCTCCTTACACTTATAAAGATGTACTGAAATGTCATAAGCCCTTATGAAAACTAGATGTGCTTCTGCAAGACCACAGCAACTCCAAGATCACTGTAAATCTGTTTCCATTTGCATTCTCCATAAGAGCTTCATTAGATTTTTTTTTGCTTCTCTAATGATTCTATGAAACAGGTTTGCTTTATGTTGGTCTTGTGAGTAACCAAAGGTGATATTAATGTGGATATTCAGCGTATCTGAGATGTCACTGGTATGTCCCAGGCAGGTCTTTTCTTTTCAAAATCCCTTACTTTGAAGAGATTACAATTGGTTTGGGTCTCTTCACATGGATTTTACTAAAAATCCTGCATTTCATTTTCCTGACTATCATTCTCCTATGCCATACTTTTTTATGGTCCCCCTTTGATTCATTTAGTAAAAATATCTTCTTACTTAGCCCCATTGATGTTTTGGGGGTGCTGGGTGGTACCTCTGAAAACCTGAACCTTTAGCTAGTCTGGAAAGTGACACCAGTAAGAGTGGTACAGAGGGAAGCCCTGCCTGGTCCCACCGCCTGCCCTCAGCAGCTGCTGGCAGCAGGTGCTTAAGGGAAGAAGGTGGGAATAAATCAAACCTGCAGCTCTGATAGACTCTTCTAGTGTCTGGCAATCTACAGTTTAGGGATCTTCTGAGATGGGATTGTATTGTGTCCTTGCATTTAATAGTCCTTGATAGGCTTTTCTTCCATGGTAGGGGTTCCTCTTACTGTTTTAGAGGAAACTTGAGTGATGATACGAATGCTGTGAGCAGCTGAGGTGTCTAAAATGCTTTTACATTTGCAGATGGAATTCAATCTCAGCATCGCATTCCACTGCATTTTATTGTCTGTTTATTAGAATAACACTGCAAAATGTGTCATTTGGCAGTGTGTGTTCCCCTGTATCACCACCAGTAATCAGAAATGGCTTTTGTTTGTTACTTCTGCCACTTTAGTTCTCTGTTCTGCAAAACCCTTGGGAGCTGAGATGGGTGAAAATTGTTGTGGATTTCAGCACTTTGCTTCTCTCTCCTCTTGTCCTCTGTAGTTTCAAATATTGTATTTGATGCATAGATTTGGGTAAATATGGGTGTTTTCTTTCTCCTTGAGTTGATTCCTAAGGAAAATATAAGTTTGCTAGATAGTTGAATGAGAGCCCTAAATTATTTGAAAATTGAAAATAAATGCACACTGCTTAGTAGAAAGTTTCTTACCAATTTTTAATGTGACGTTTTACCTGGATATAGTTAAAGATATATTATTCCCTGCACTTATTGGCCAATGGTTAATTGATTAATTTATTTATTCCTTGCTCCTGCCATGTCTTGCTGTACCTAAAAGCAGGTTACCTTTCACCAGATAAGAGGATAATCTCTCACTAGTGGAAAGGTGAGAGCAGTAACTTGCACTGCAGGGAACACTGCCCTCAGCTTTGTCAGCTCCTTCCCTGGATTTGTGCTCTTTGGCTTAAAAGGGGGGAATGTTGTTTCATCTTAGACACCAAGACAGGCAGCAGTTCACACACAGCAAACTACAGTAGTAGGCTAGCAAATAATTTGGTATCATCTACTTGTTTCTTCAAGAAGTACAATATTGCTCTTGATATCCTCATAATTTTGTTTTCTTTCAGATTTTTACAACTGTGTAGCTATGAAGTCATAGGTTATTTTGATCCTTCTCTGTATCTGTGATAACAGTGCCCTGAGGAACATCCTTGAAACCTTATAGATAAAAACCTTTTTTATCAAAGGACAAATATAGGATAGTGGGTACAAGAAACCATATGGTCTTTCTGAGCTCTGATACCATTGTGCAAATGCAACACCCATTCCAGGAGCACAAGGTATTTCATTTACTTTGCAGGACAGTGATAACTTTTGCAGCATACAAATCTAAATGTAAATAACCTTTGTCATCTTTAGGAAAGGTACATGCTGAGAAGTATTCAGAGCCTCCCAGGGCAAATTGTGAATTTTTCAGTTGTTGCAGGCTCTGCCTTGCTGGAGTCTCTGCTCTGCTGACAATGTACTGAGCTGCTTGGGAGCCATCAAGAAGCTCAGAGGATTGAGGTGGAGGCTGCTTAATTGCTGTGGCCTTCAATCTGTTTCCCTTTTGTTTCTAATAAACCTAAGTGAAATGCTCAGTAATTACTGACAGTGTCTGTGGTGTTTCTCAACAGAGCAGCTTGTGGGACATATTAGAGAAGTTTGGGGGAAAAGACTCTGGTTACTTTCAGGGGAGAGACCACAACTCTAATAACTGTTCATTCAGAAAATCTAAAACTTCTATCCTGTCCACCTGCTAACAGCTTCTTACTAAGCAGCAGCACTGGCTCTGTTTGCTCCTGTCAGAGTTTAGCTGGGTGCTGTCAACTTAAAGTCAGGCTCTCAGGTGACATTTATAGGTTTAAATTGTGGGCTAGTCCCTTGTAGAGACAAAATTTAGAATGACACAAAATCAAGATGATGCATGGTCAGCTTTGCCCTTTGCAGCCTTTCATTTGTGAGAAAGGGCTGTGACCCCCCACTAAGGACATTAAAAAGTTAACTTTGGATAGGTTTCAGTCCTCCTGGTAGTGAGAGGGAAGAGCTACTTGTGATCTGGACATCACTGAGGGGGGGATTTAAAATTAACAGTGGTGAGCTTTTTGGCAAATAAAAAAACTAATTCCAGAGGGTATGGCAGGTCCTGGACTTCAGTTTACTAATTTTGCTTTGGATCATATGGTGGAACTTCATTGCACTTGATAAGAGACTTGGCATCTTCCATGTAGTGCTGATTGTAGATGTGCATAAGAAAGCTTGGGTGGCAGAAGCTCACTGCTGTCATGAGACACAGCTCAGATGTCTCATGCTCTACTAAAAAGGTTGGATCTTGATTGTGGGCGAACATCTGAATGGCACTTCGTAGGCTGGATATGTCAGAGGGACACTGTTTTCAAACCAGGAGAGATGGATATTATTTTCCTTGGCAGAACTGAAAACCACTTATAAAAAGTCATTTCTTTAATTTGGGCCACTTACTTACAGGCTCTGGATGAAATGAAGTAGATGTTCTCTCTTCATCATCATGCCATATCAGTGGGAAACCACGGGTTAAGTAGAGCTCACCTCTGTGCTCTGAGGCACTGTGTGCTCTCATGGCACCACATTTACTGGCATTTCTCTGTGCTGGCTGACCATCCCAGCACAGCTTGCATACAAGCAGCATAGTTGCCCATGGGTTTTAAAGTCCATGTGGGTGTCACAGTTATATTGGCTGCTTGAAGAGTTCTTCATTTGTTTTAAGTAGGTTTTATTGGGAGGTGGTGGTGTATTGTTCCAAATGATTTCATGATATTCTGAGGTCTGGGAAAAATTTGACCTAGAAAGGTAGACTTGGACATGTCATCCTGTTTTTACCTGTAAAGAAGGAAAGGGAAAAGCAGAATGCATCTCAATTTTTTTTGTGTGTATGCATGAACTAGTTAACTGAGTGTTCTGACTTGCCACAGTCAGATCTACAGATTGATCAGTCTCTTTCTATTGGCTTATTTAGGAACTGAACACTCTCAGTTGATTAAAAAATAGAATTGCATTTAATAACTCCATTAGTGTTTCATGGAAGTATTTTTGGAGCTCAGTGCTTGCCAGGATGTTCCTGCTTTGTGTGCAGTGAGGGTAAGATGACTATGCCCATCACTGTGAAGGAAATATATTTAAATATTTTTTTAAAAAATAACACATCACCATCAGCAAATCCTATAAGAAAATACGGGTGAGTTTTGGATCAGCTTTCACTTTGATTGCACTTTTATTGCAGCATACTAGCACAAATAATTTAATTTGAAGGAGCATTAAGATGTTTGGTTTTAGCAAACAACAAAAGAAAAAGTTTGTTTCATTGTGTTTCTTCTGAAACTTCCATTTCAGTGAAAGATTAATTGTGCTGTCAGCTTTTAATCCTAACCTTAAAAAATCTCTGACTGTACGCTATTGGGATTCTGGAGTGTGCTTGAATTCCTCCCATCTAATGAACTCCAGTTTGAGTTCTGATGTGTGACTTGAGTGTCTCACAGATCTAGAGGCAGAAGAATGATTAAAGCAGCATCATTGGAACTATTTCTGCTCTTTCTGATGTTCCTTCTTAAAACTTGTCTGTTACTTCAAAGGCCTTTGTGCATACCTAAATATCTGCAGCTGAGATGCCCTAAGACTTAAGAAGATATTGCAGTGAAACTATTTGGTTCTAGATATTTATAATAGCAGGGTTATAGTACTGTGGTAATTAAAAGTTGGATGGTAAGATGGGTCTGTGTAGCATGGGGGGTAAATTAGAGAGAAAGGCCAAAGAACCTTAATAAAAATGATTATTTCCAGGTTTAGTTTGGTTTTTTTGTTGTTTTTTTTTTTTAGGTGACTTGTTACAGTGAGCAGTGTGGCAGGTATATGATTATCCTTCCTCACCAGTGGTTTATTTGTTCTTTCTTAATAGCTGATTGTATATTGTAGCGGGAAAACGGTGGGGTTATTCAAATGTTGGTTTATCGGCCTCCTCTAGGCTACGATGACCCGAGTCAGGACATCATCTTCACAGAAGTATTGTCAAAACTGCTCTCGTTTATTGTTTATAGTACATTCACACTTAACAATAGTACAGGAATTTTATTGGGCAGTGGCTGGGGTGTAGAAACGTCTCTATTCTTTGGATTGGTGCTTTTCTCAAAACTATACTCTCTTATCCGTTCCTAATAGCAACTGCCACATTCCTCTTATTGTTTACTGCTCTTCTTGCTACTGTTTTAAAACACAGGGGCACCGTCTTCCCTTTCTCCCTGGCCTGGGCTGTGCATATAGGCTTCTAGTAACACATTATGGCCTGTGTTACTGAAATGTTCTCCCACAGTATATTCTAAGAAGCTGAAAATTATAGCAGCTAAAGGGGGTGTGTGGGGACCGTGTGTTTGTGCTCAGACTCTCCTGGAGTTCAGTGCTTGGCCTGGAGTGGGGCAAGGACAGTGCAGAGGACTCTGCCTGAAAGGGGGTGGCTGAAGCTGCAGCAGCTGCTGGATCACCGTTTGGTTGAGTTGCTTGGCAGAATCTGATGGGTCCATATCTGTTTGCTATTTTCCCAAACAGAGCATTTCAAAGCTGCTGACTTGACATACAGCAACATTTAATGGAACTACCAAGGAGAGTTTTGCTTCTGAACTTCCTAAAACTCCTCTGAAATGCTGTTGACTACAGTAGTGAGTTTTGTATTGACATTAAAGATAGATTTATTGCACTTAAAGTTTTTCTTCCTTCCAACTTACGAGGTCTGTCAGAGCTGAGATCCAATCATTCCTTGTAAATGGCCACCTCTGCTCTTGATTGAAGCTTCTTAAATATGACATATTACTAGCAGTGAGTGCAAGCATATCCCTCCTGTTGTTTCAGAGAAGTGTTGTGTGGGTTTTCTTACTGACAGGAAATTGGAGAAGCATAAAGGCATCAAAATCTAGCAAGATTATAGCTAGAATTAATATTCAGGTTGGAAATCCTCCTTTCCCTAATAGGGGATTTTGCTATTGGGAATGGAGATGGAGATCATCAAAACCTGCTATTAATGTAATAAAACTGTTGTTAAAGACAGAAAGCTCCACAGATTCTTTGGGCAGCCTGTTCCAGTGTCCAGTAAAGTAGTTCTCCCTCATAATTCACATGGAACATCCTGAAAGTTGTTCCTGAAAAATATTTCTTGGGAAATAGTTTTTCTGTGAAGGTGTGTGAAACTTTAAGAATAATTTTGAAAGAAAAGAAGGGAGAAATCTATTTTGTTTTGTTTTCATGTCGAAGTTCTCAGCTCAAGACTTTGAGAACACCACATACATGGTTTCAAGACAGGCTGCCTTTCTTCCACAGGCATGTTCCTGGGCTTTTAAAAAATGGGGTTTTTTTTCAGGACAGGTAAGGGAGAAGAAAGCTGTTCAACACTCTAATGTGGAATTTTAATTTTCAAATTTATGCAGTGATTTGAACAATATTTATATAGGGACTCATCTGGTCAGTTTCTGTTTAAAAATTCAAAAATCAAACCTGACAATATTGAAATTCACTTTAGTTTTACTACAAATTCTTGTAAGATAAGAAGTCTTAGCGCTTGCATATATGAAATAGAAAGAATGTTTCAGGAAAATATATATAGTAGAAAAGAAATACCTACCCTCTTTCCTATCCATGAAGTGGGGACTGGATTAAAATACTAATTTCACTGATTTACTAAGTTCTTACTCGCTTTAATGTGATACTCCAGAAGTGTTTTTAAGATTTTGATCATTTCTCCTTGCCTCTCCCTCATATCCCTACTTGCATTCTGCTCAGCATGTAAGGGTGGATCCTACTGGAAACCACTGAATTTTCTAGGAAACTGTAGCCAGTTGTCTGTACTAGAAAGTCTGCATCTCACTTTCCCTCCTGAGCTCTTAACTGTTCAATTCAACTGTGTTTCTCACTGGCAAGCTGGTGTCCCACACTCTACCTTAAAAGCCTTCCAATAAGAGGAATTGGTCTGAGTTAAAACCAGGAAAATGGTTTAATTTGAGGCTAAACATCTGACTCAGTGCAGAGGAAGAGGCAGAAATGTGTGGTGAGGCTGGGAGGAGGAAGCTGCAGTTGAGAAAACTGGGAATTCCTGTGTGTTCTTAAGAACAAGGCCCTAGGGAGACACCTTGTACTGAGGCAACTGACTCTACAAAAACAATACTAGTGTTTTTAGGCATGATGGAAGAGTGTGTGCTACCTGGGCTGCTGAGGGAAAAGTAAACATAATAAACATGTTGAGGCACAGGAGGAGATTTCAAATCATCTCATTAAATTGGCCAATGAGTGCTTCTAACCTTGATACTATTTAAACATAATATTCCTTTGATGCAGTTAATCTCAACAGAGTCTGAATCCCAGCTTTGCACTGATGTGCAAATACTGCATTTTGCCCATCCAAAGGGGGAAAAACCCCATCCAAGTAACCAAAGAAAACCCCAACAAGCAACATTTCCTTACTGTGGGGAGTTTTCTGCTTTGGTGCAAGCAGTTGATTTCTTTCTCTTTCAGTTATGGTTGTTACTTTTCCTTATCCTGGTAGCCTTGATGACTGTGTGACCCCTTGCTTTCCCAAAGCAGCTTCCACAATAATTTGATTCAAGACTAAATTTTTAGATTAACATCTGTTTATGCGAATGTATCTTAAATTGATTTAAGTGGGCATTTTTCCCATTCCAAAGAGCAGTAAATCCAGCTGATGATGATGATGGAATTTATTAAAAAAAATTAAGAGAATCCATATTTGAGAAAGTGTGCTGATACCATAAGATGTAATTGTGTTTTTAATTAAAGGTGCTATCATTTAATTCACTAAAAATCATATTTACCTATTACAAGATCGATGTCTGTTTTTGCCATGAATTCAGTCTTTTACGAGAGAAATGCATATTAATTTATGACTTACTGCAAGCCAACAGGATATTTGTCTACAGAACAAGTGCCAAATACAAGAGTTTAAATTTCAAGAAATTAAAAAAAAAAAAAGGAAAGGCTTTCATAAGATCTCATTTCACCAGATCAGAACCTCAGGGTGGAGAAATCCATGATTCAGAGGGAACTGTCACTAGATTGCTTACCAGCTACCTCCTTGCCCACAAGGGACTTCTGAAATAAATGTTTCTTCTGCTCTTCTGCCACCCTCAACTACTCTTCCATCTTTCAGCTCTTTGTCTGTTACGCCTTTGGAAATCTGGTCCTCCTTACTATAGTAATAACTGTTAAATCCAGTATTTTAATCTTCTGTTTCTCCTCCCACAACTTGTCTGTGAAAAAACCAAATATGGTAGCCAAGTCTTATATTCCTCTTTTTGTAATCATTTCCCTCATGCATTGCTGCTTTTTCTTAATGAAAATTCTTTCTTCTTCATCTTTGTCACAGTTTTCTAGCACTTGTTTGCAGGCTGTACCTCCTGCCTTCTCCTGTCACAACTAAAGCACAGGGCTTGGACAGCAGAAGGTTTATTTCTTGGAGACTGGCAGGATAACACCAGGGTTTGCTTTGGTGGCTTCAGCCTGAGCGTAGCCTTGAATGCAAAATTGATGCCTTTGCCTGTTGCCATCTCAGGGATGTGCCCAGTTTGAGGGCAAGTTATGAAAGAGCAGCCAGAAAGATTAAGTGACTATAGGGGGATGTGATTTATCAGGTAAAATTAGGAGTGTAATATATTGAGACTGGATATGCAAATAGAGCAGGGGATATGATAACTATCTTGAAATACTTGCTCAGTAAAGACTAATGAAGGTGAAAAATTACTATGGAGAGGAACAGAGGGGTATAACTGAGAATAATGGGTTGAAATTAGACAAAATAAAATGTAGGCTCAGTGCCATGATAAAGCTTCATGACACTAAATTGAGACTACAGGAGAGGAAGAAGTAGTGGTGAAAGACCCATCACTTAAGACAGTTTAAAATTAGACATGAAAAAGTAGTAGAAAGTGTACTCTAGAGGGCAATCCTTCACTGGCATGGGGATAGAGTGGATCTTCCCTTCCATCTCTAATTTCTGTGACTCAACACTGCTGTGATTAGGTGATAATTTTTTTCCCTTGTGCAGGCCCAAGATGCTACTTAATATTTTAAGGGAGCTTTTAAAATAATCTGTAGTAGCACTGAGAGTTAGCTTTATCCAATAAATTGAAATACAGCATTATGAACCCTAGGTCTGTCCCAGGGAACACTGAAGGATTTAAAATATAAAATAATAAGAAAAATGATAGGACAAAATGCTTCATGTGGCTTCCCCCTGGGCATTCTGAAGACTTGGGTCAGCTCTAAAGAAATGGTCTCAGCTCTGTTGACATCTCTTCCTTTGTGAGCTGTGGTAAAGTTAACTCACTGCCCTTCGTCCCTTCACCAGAGGAGCAAAATGTCAAAAATATGTTAAATGGAAACTTGAGCCCATACAGTTGCTCTCTCTTGTGCACCATTCAAAAGAAGCAAAGAAGAAAGTTGAACAGAGTTTAGAAATGGTGATTTTTGACCTTTACAAAAGTACTGAATTTAATCCTTTTAGCCCAAAAGATCCTGCTGGTGAAAAGGATTAGTAAGAGAAAAAAAAAATAGTCTGTGTGTCAGAGCTTGGTCAAGCTTTTGTGACCCAGCACTTGCAGGGCATTTGTTCAGTCTCCTTTCTTCAGAGGGTTTCATTTTGAGCTATGTTTTAGACTGATATCCAAAAATTACAGGTCACTGTTCTTTGCAAGAAGCAAAATCTTTAAAGGGCTGGTGACAGAGAAAAAAACAACAAACTCAAACCATAAAACGATAACAAATTTCCCTCCACAGTCTGTTCCTATATTGATCTGCCTGAGCTTGATCCGCATGAAGATCTAGGCATGGTTTAACAATCCTTTTCTCTGTTTTTCTTAAGTGATTAAATGCAAAAAGCCTACTGAGCTTCAGGAAATGCTTGCCCATAGGAACCCAATGAAAACAAAAATATTTTTACAAAGGAGCAAGTTGCAGGTGAAAACAGTTTCCATCAATAACTGTCAACAATCAAATTTGGCAACTGATCCAGTTCCCAGTGCTCTGCTCAAAAACATATATCCCACTTTCAGGGAGGCCAATTACTAAATTTGAGAGCTAATGTTACTATATTGCTTCTGGTTCCAAAACTTGATTATTATAGAATTATTATACTATATTGAATTATTATATTGAAGCAATCCTAGATGTCTGTTTTTGTCACACACCCCAAAAGAGTTCACAGTGGTGTTTGAGACTAGTTGATATTCTGTCTCCCTGCCTGCATTCCTTCCCCCTCCCTCCCCCAAGAATATATTTTTATCCACCTGGGGGCTACAGTCTACAGTCTGAAATTGTTTTTAACAATTTAAACAGATTTATATTAAGTGCCACTCTGAGGATAAGACCTAACGTTTAGATGCAATTGCTAGGATGCAAAATCATTTTGAGAATTCTGGAAATTCTAGTACTGTTATGTTCACTGAGCACATTAGCAGGACAAATAGAATTGTCTTGGCACCTCTGAAGTCAATGAGGGTTTTACCATTAATTGCATTTTAGAGTAATGTAGCCCATAAGGAAAAACACATGTTCTTCTGGAGTTATTTAATTGTTTATCTACAGTAGAGAGATAACACTGAATGAAGTGAGGTAGAGAGCAGAGGTGTGAGGGTAAACAAAAAAAACAGGAGGGGAAAAATAAGTTATGTTTGTTTGCATGTCTGTGGCAGCTGTGGAGATAGCACTGTGATTTAATAACCCTGCAGTGTGCCATGTGTCGCTTCTCTATTGCACACTGATGTAATAATGTGATGGGAAGTTGAATTATTTGTCGTGTCATGTATTGTAAGAATGAGCTGCTCAGGAGTAAACAGCTGAAAAGTGTCTCGATAACAAATTGTGAGGCTAACAAACAGGAAGGAAAAACAGCACAAAGGAATTGCTGCTGTCCTGCTCTCTCTGGTGAGCTGATATACGTTATTCTGAGCAACTGCACTGCAAAACGTGTAATGACAATGTGTGGTACAATTGTGTCTTGTTATCTGTAATAGTTTGCTATAAACCATAACACTACCCTGCACTTCATGGGAAGAACGGTGGGGCAATTTTGTGTTCTGAGATTGTTTTAAATAGGTTTGAAATTATTCTGTGTAAGCTGCAAAGTAGCCCAAATTTGCGTAAGGGTTTTACCTAATTTATATGCAATTCATGTTGCTAAAATTGCCCACAATCCCCTTTATAATCTCTAATTTGTTTCCTACTGTGTCATCACTAAGTTTAGCCTGATCACAACTATTTCACAGTGACATCTGCAGCTGCACAGCCACCTGCCTCTCTCCGTGTTTTCATTTATTTGTACAAGGTGATGTCTGCAAACAAAAGATTAGAAGCTTGGGCATAGATGTCTCATGTAGCCAATGATGCGGAAACTGCAGGTTTCTAAAATCAAAATGTTTCTAGTGTTAGTTTCAGTCCCATGTATAGGATGAGATTGTTAGCTTCTCATTTACCTTTGTCTCTAGTGGATTGTTACCATATGATTTATAAAAAAGAAAATCCCAAAGCAAACCCACAGCTTGATGTTACAGCAACACTTACAGTGCTGAGTGACAAGGAACTAACAGATACTGTGGTTGGCTAAGTTTGCAGGCAGTCTACTCCATAGCTTGAATACTCATTGCCTTTGAGGTGTAAAATGGTTTAGGATGAAAACCCATTGCAAAATTCAAAAGAGGGAAGTAATTCAAATGCAGGATATTTTCCTTCACTCAAAAAAAAAAAAAAAAGTCCTGAGGATCTCTGAAGTGGCTACTCTTGAGAGAAGAAGTGAGTGCCCATTGATGCTGCAGAGCGCAGCACTGTGCCTTCCAAGCAGCTTTGGGGTGCATGTGGGTGTGTGCTCCCAGGACCTCAGACTGAATATTTCTAGGTTTCCAGGCTGGAAGCTGAGTGACATAACACTGTGTTTTATAGCAGCTAACTTTCAATAGTGGTTATGTACAGTAGAAATGGGAAGATGTGCTGTTATCCAGTCCTGGGAGGTGATGGGTATTGGAAGAAGAGGCAGAAATCAGTGCCCACAGGGTGCAGGTGTGTTAAAGAAAACAATAGTTATGCCCATACGATGAGATGTGCCTACTTCTGGGTCTGCACTTGACAACTCCTGTAGTAATAAGTTCAAATAACACTAATAACATGCCTGTCTACCTACTAATTTGCGCTGTTCCTCATTTTTAGGCACATGGTAGTTAATGCTCTGCCCAAGCTTATGTACTGTGGATTGTTTACTTGTGTTCTTATAAATATCAGCTCATAGTTTTGGAACATCTTTGTGTGGTTATTTTATCACAGCCACAGTACAATAAGACAATATTTAAGATAGTCACGTTGTTTCCAGATGTATTGAACTAGCTATTTGTTCGGCAAATAAGAGGAAAAATATTTATCCTTTGTATGTATTTGTACCTGACCATTTGGCTGCTTGTTGCCTTGTTTCTAGGTTTGTTTTTTTTTTCTTTTGGTTTTATTTTTAACCTAGTGAAACTTCAGTTCTCTGTTTCTAACAATGTGGCAACCAAAGTCAGACACTAGTTCAATGTCAGTGTGTACATAAAATTTAAGTCAAAATTCTATATTTTTAGGCTATTTTTATTCACCTTGAACAGAACTTCACAACTAGGTTTTTGTCAGTTACTTGACACCAAATAGACATTTTAATTGGGTTGTCTGCAATGACATATGAGCAAATCGTTCCTTTACTACACTTCTGTGTGTTGAGAAACCTATGTCATTAGCATCATTTCAAGGAATACTTAATCAAGAAAGTAATTTCCTGGATTGTGATTCTATTATGGATTTGATGAGTCTGATGTAATGCATCTGATGTGCATCATGATACCAAACAAGAACCCCCAAACAAAACCACAAACCCCATGGCAAACAGAAGTAAAAGAATAATGCAACAAAAGAGGGAACCTCCAGAGAGAGTGAGGACACACTGAAATGTGATTTCATAATAGACTCAATGAACAAGAACCACTGACCCTACATAAGAAGTTAGAGAAGACAAATGGTTCAGGCTTTTAAGGGAATAGATTTAGCTGACATAAAAATTGGAAATCAGGTTTGCCAATTTTAATAGGATGATCAAACTGAGAATTTGTTAAAAGGTTGTCACAGAAGTGATGATGAATAGTAGAGAACACGATTTTTTGAGTGTTGGTGCTGATAAATGAGGGAAATGAGCAGTCTAGATGAGAGAGCTATAGAAAACTCTAAATGGCTGGATTATTTAATTGAATTGTTTCAGTGCCCTTTTTTCATGCCAGCACTTCAGCATGGTCATTTTAAAACTTTAGAACTGAGATAAACCGAAAATGTTAAGAGAAGAGCAGCACAGGGAATACCTGTGCTTGGCATCTAGGGTGTGTGTGAAGCACAGGGAGATCTAGCAAACACATACTAACTAGTGAAGAACACTGACAAATGCACTATTTTTGCCTTTTTTTTTTTTAAATAAAATTCAAACATCATCACTTTGTGCTGCCTTGGTAAAGCCAAAAAAAAAAATCAAACCTTGGAATCACTGAGCAAATCTTTGTTCTCAAAACACAAGAGATGAGGATGCGGGTGGGTGATGCTAAACCACCTACAGCATGAGGAGCACTAGGGAGCACGGAGTGCTGTGACTTAAGTCCAGATCCTTGGATTTTCACTACTGTTATGTGCTAGTAGCCCTGGCAGTGGCCAAGAAATATGGTATATAAGCTCTAAAATGGTACCTTTTGGCATATTTGGATATTTGGATAACCTTCTGCATATATAGGTGGCAGTAGTCACATGACAGGGTATTAACTTCATATCAAATACTTTTCTGAAATGCTAAGACCTTTATTACTCAAGTTATCTTTATACATCTATATGTTTGCCTACATATGTGAAAGCCTTGGGGTTTTTTTTCCCTTTTTAAAATTTTTTTATATAAAGTTTTTATTGTTACGGTGATGTCTTGCAGTGTGTGATTATCTTTACATAACCTGCCCTTGAATTTACAGCCTTCTTTTGACTTGCTTCAAATTTGTTAATGAAAGGGCTACAATTAAGTGTTCACAAGGCTTTAGAGAGATAACACAAAAGTTTTGATCTGCTTAGGGCTTAACAATAAATTACCTCTGTGGCTGCCTGACCCACTTGTCAAGACAGGAATGGAATCTAATCTTCATTCTTCAATCCACTTGAAAGTATCTCCTCTCTGTATGTGATGTGGAACTGGATTTGGCCTTTTCCCCCCCTTTTAAGCTGTCTAGTTCTTCAAAAGCTATTTGAAATAAATGTCTATATAATAATGGTTAATCATGAATTAGGATGGAAATACTGCTAACATAGTTATGAGATGAAGATACAAGCTTGACTTTTTATAAAAAAGAGACAAAAAGGAATAGGATGCTAATAAAATTGGGAGAAGCTGTCTTAAAAAATAAAAAGAACCCACTTAGAGTTATCTCTTTGAAAGGTATGTCCATGACTTCCCAAGTTGTTTTGTTTGGGTTTTTTTTTCTTATTTTATCAATGAGGAAAGTTAATCTACTTTGCTTTTCTGTTGATGATCTTTCAATAGTAAATTTAAAGCTTTCAGAAAGTGGTTCTTCATTCCTTTTTCAAAGAAATTTTTCATGCATAAAAATACTTTCCCACCAGTAAGCAGGTGAAGTTACAAGGAAAAAAAACCCCAAAAAACATTACAAGAGAAAAGACCATGTGGAAAAAAGATGGAAGAGTGCCCTTGAGTATATTTTGAGTGTATTCCATTTCTTCATTCAGGAACAGTCGATAACAGAGATGTTAATAGAAGAATGAGGATCTTTGTTATATGTTTGAACTGAACAGTACCCATCTAGGTCTAAAACCTTCAGAACTGTAGCTTTTATTTGGATGAAAACAATCTTTAGGAAAGCAATAATTTTATGAGGTTTTTAGGAAGCCTTTGTAATTAGGAAAAATTGGGGAAAAATAATTGGAGAAAATTATAATATTTTGTCTGTGTTAAAAGACATTTTCTTTACTTAAAATTACATAAAATTATGGAAAGTGAAAAGCTGAAATACCTGAGTTTAATGATCTTGCTTAGTAGCAGAAATAACCAGAACACTGAGTTTAGAGGAGAAAGATAAAAAAAATAATCACATTTAAACTTTTTGAGAGATACCTAGAGCCCAGGAATAATACCCACAAATACCAGTTTTAATGCTTTTTAAGCATAAAGTTATTAAAAGTTAAAATTAAGAAGCAGGGGATTAAGAGTGGGGAAAACAGTTGTGTTGTAATTTCAATAAATAAAGAATCCATTTTAAAGTTGAAGAATACAGTTTTTCTTTTTCAAGTGTCAGAATGTAGACTCAAAGCAATTAGAAGGGAAGAAAAAGCTTGTAAAACATTTTTTAAAACAGAGCTAAACGCACCAGCCATTCTTTTTCTGTCTGCACTCAACTGCATGTTCATCCAACAGTGCCCTTTACTCGCCCCTGCCATGTCATGGGTCCCTGCTGTACTGCATTGTCTGTCTATATGTATAGATTTGCTGCTTAAAGTGAGATATGACCCTTTCACTTCGATAGATTGAATAATATGAGCACGTATAAGAATTAATGGATGTCTATCATAAGTCAGTGGAACTTATGTGCATATAATTTACTTGTGAAAGGTTTGACTCTATATGCCATGGAATAATAATTTCAGTGATAATAAATAATGGAATGCACTGGGAAACTGTACCAAGATTTAACTATCGCATCACTGATGGAGAACAACACTAGGAAATACTAATTTTCAGGATGTTGAAGACAAAGTGTGAGGTTGATGTACACTGTTTTTGTGAGCACATCCACTTGTGTAGCTCTGCTCAACATTGTCTCTTCCAGACAAGCAATAACTCATTGAAGGAAGCCAGAGGCTTAACAGTGTATTTTGGAGAGAAGGCAGAGCAGAAAAGCTTATGTGCTTTGCAGGTCTGGGTTTTCTCTGCCCTGAACTCCCACTATGTCCTTTGGTTATTGTGTCTCCTTTGCATTTCTGAAGGCCTGAAAATATTCAGGAGAACTTTGAGTGAGGAGTTTCTGGGAATGAAGGTGGGATGACTTGGGCTTGAGTGCCAAAAAGTCATTAACTACAGTCTAATACCCAAGTTCACACGTTGCTTTGTGCAAGACTTGCCATGCTGTGAGGACCTGTCTTGTGCTCCACCAGGGATCAGATGTGAAGAGCAGAGCCAGAGAGGGAGATTTATGAAAAAATACTAAAGAACAAATACAAATAAACGCATATATATATATATAAACATCTTTAAAATGTGCTCCTTGAGCACCACCTGATACAGTCCCTGCAAAGAAGATTAAACCCCTTGCATTTCCATTCTTAATAGAAACCCAATTCTCTACTGTCTGTGGAGTACATTCAAGTGATATTGAACTTTGGTTTGTTACAGAGCTAAAAGCTGACTGGAAAGTGTAGTTGCCATGAGGAAAATGGAGTAGTAATGCCAGATGTAATGCAGTATTGACAAAAAGCCTTGACTTGGCTCATGGCACACACTGAGATGGTCAAACGGACTTTTATTCGGGGGGAAGAATAAAAGACAAATTCGTGTACAGCCTTTTGCTTAATATAGGGTTTTCCAGTTTGAGGGCAGGCAACATGCAAAATAGTTCTTAACTAAGGAATTTACAGTTTGTTTATCTGATAACAACAGAGACTTAAAGCTAATCCATTATTCATGAATCAAGGGGGAGAAGTACAAAAGGAAACATGGTTTTACAGGTCTAGAAGCAGAGCAAGTTTACACATATAATCTATTCAAATGCAAGTGAAACAGACAAGCAATATCTGCAGACGTTAATCCACTTTGTTACTGGCGTCTCTTTCAAATTCTGCTGTCTCTCCAACGGGTAGCAGATTTCCTAGACAATCTTTTCCCTGCTGGGGTATTTTGTGATCCCACAACACACTTTTCTGGGTTTGCTTTGATGAAGTTATTCTCACTCAGTGTAATCTCCACAGCTCCCTTTTTTTTCCTAGTACGTTTCCCCCCATCTCCTTGGGTGCATCACTGATGGATTTATTAGGACTTTGGGTTACAGCACAAGGTATCTTAATGTCCTTCTCCCTTAAATGCCTTTCTTTGTGAGTCTATGAATGAGGCCTGTTTTTCTCTCACTGCCATTTGTTATTGAGATTGCTTGTTCTTTTTCCTGGAAACTTTTTTGGAGAGGAACATTTGCCTTCCACTCTAGTCCTTTCTATGAGGATTACTTTTCCTTCACTTTGCTGAACTTTTTGTTCACCTTTGGTTATCATTCTGCATTCCATTCTCTAGATGCTTTTCTTATTTGTAGCCTATCACTTCATTTTATTATTTTCTTTCAGCCTCCTGTTCTTGTTGAGTGATGTGTTTTTAATCTGTCTCTTTGCAAAACAGAGAAATATAAGGACATCATTCAGGACACTTTTCTCTTTTTTTTTTTTCCCTTTTTTTTAATGTGAAAATGAAATCCTCAACTTGACTGCTTCTATCTATCTCCGATTTCTTGTTCATTATCAAAGTGCAGGGACAAGTAATACCTCAAATATGATGCTTGGCCTCTGGAGACCAAGAGCATGGTGCAAGCTATGTTTCCTATATTAGAACCAGTCCCCTTAATCCCTTACTTATATCAACTTTTTTAAGAAAATCAATTTCACATGATTATGCTAATATTTTCTTAATGAATTAGAAAAGAAACCTGTACAGAACATTAATGAATCATTTTAACCATCCCTGCTGTGAGATTTCAAGATCATTCTTTCTGCAGGAGTATATGAATATTAATGTGCACCCTGGTAATTGGTACAAAGTTAATTACTGTAATTCTGCTCTAGTAAAAAAGAAAAATCTATGTAATATGCAGTAATAGTTAGTTATTAAGATGGAAATCTTGAAGTTAAAATACTGACCCATACATATGAAGTGAGGTCACCCCTCCCCACAATTCTGATGTAATAACCAGATATTTTAAAGTACTATAATTAGGCTATTAATTTCATTCGGTTCACCTAAATAAGTATTCTACGTAATTTAGTCTTTGTCTTTATTTCAGTTGGGATTAAGATCTATTTCTTCTGATGTCTAGGGCAATAATGTGTACACAGGACAGAACCTTACCATGGAAATGAGAACTGGCAAATAAATCTATATCATAAAATTTTAAAACAGGTTTCTTTGTTATTGTTTGGTACTTGATAGGATAACTTAAATTGTCTGTGTTTGTGAAACAAGGAGTAGTCAAAGCATTCTGATGACACTGAAGTAGGTTCTGTCTTAGCACTCGTATAAATGTGGGCTTTAATTGATAGCTGATTTTTCTGTGCTTCCTAGAACAAGGAAGACTTTTTCTGTTGTCATTTCTGTCTGCTGTGCTGTAGAAATTCACCCTCCTTTCCTTGTATGGGAAAGAGAGAAACTGCTCCCTGATGTCCAGATTCTGTTGGCAGCCTCAGGGCAGAGCTATGGAACCCCATTCACCTGGTTTCGTTCTGTGCCTGCTTTTCAGTTCCATGAGTTCAGATGTGCCTTCGCTGTCCATGTGCAAAACAGTCTATTTAAGATTATTTTAAGGAATATTTTTTATCTGAGATGAGAAGAAATGTGAAATGCTTCTCTAACTGACATTAGATACCTTAACAGTTGTTCAGATGCTGGTTTTAGGTGTGTTGTTACTTGATATAATCTTTTTGTGTATCTTGGAAAAGACTTGATCCTTACAATGATATAACTGTCTGCTCATGTCATTTTACAGCTCAAAAAGTAACATACTTGTAGTGAAGCAGAAGAACTATATAGTCATCGACACAAACAGAAATAACCTACAGAATTGTTATCCAAGCTTGTAAGCTGTTCATTTTTTCCTGGTGTTTATGTTGCTGTCTAACCTAATATTGCTGCAGATCTTCAGTGGGATTTTTTTCTCTCGAATACATTGACATGTAATTATTAACCAGTCCAAATTTATGAATATGCTTCTTTTTCATCTAAAGGTTGTGTATTATCTACTCCCAATAACGTAATACTTAACCTTCTTTTACTGAAGGCTTTTTCATTGTGCCAGCTCTAAAATTTTCACATTACCATATAGACTGTAAATGAAAACGAATAATCCTCCATTAATTTTCTATTAGGGAAAAATCAACACATCAGAAAATCAACACTAAAGAATATGAATACCAATAGGGAAATAAAAGCTTTTAAAAACTCTATCCAGCATACTGAGAATAAATTGGAATAATACCCCCTAAGCATCTTCATGTTGAATTGTTAGGTAGTAATAAAATGGTGGCTTAAGTGATTTTAAAAATGTCACTCAGTGATGATGTATTTTTTGCTATATGGTTATCACAGAAATGAAGGGGACAAAATTGTTTTCCTTCATATAAGAAGAATCCATAGCTGAGTTCTGTAAATTGAATTAATGGAAGTGTCTTTTTCTTTTTTTTTTCCTGGTGCTTGTATGCAACCTTCTAATACTGCCCTGTTTGTTCTGTGTATGATTTCTTGCTGAATATCATTTAATGTAGAGGTTTTAAACCTGAGTAATATGAAATTAGAGAAGCCATGATGTATTTAGGAAATAGAGTTATCCTGGAAGAGGTTACCTTAGTTCATCAGGGTAATGCCAGGACTTCACCACTCTGAAATCAGCTAAAAGTGATGTGGTGATGGCTTTGATATTAATACCATGTGGGTGATCTTGAAAGTGCAGACACTGGTCCAAATCCAGGGGGGAAATTTAAATTCACACCTCTGATTTAATAGAACCTTGCTTTAATCTGCCTTGATAGCTTTGCTTGGGAAGGAGGGAGAAGGAGGTCCCAGGTCCTCCTAAAAGTGACTTTCTGGTGTTCACCAGGGCTCAAAGCAATCTTTCACATTCAGTCTCGTTGTATTTCCACACTGTGCTTTGATGGAGGATGCACAGCCCCTGTCTAATGACACAGTGGGGTTATTGGTGCAGTCTGGGTGTCCCTGCATTGTCCTGCCTATGAGCTTGAGCTCTGCAGGGAGGTGGTGTCATTGTCATCGCTCTGGATTTCTGAGCAGGAGGCTTGACAGTCCTCTGAACTCCTCACCCCTCTTCCTGCTGTCAGGGAGAATGTAATGCCTTCAGCATTTAATATGCTTTTGAATTAGCTTCTTTTGGAAAAATGCTGCCTATAAAAACTTAATTTCAGTGTTCTCCATCCTGTGTGTTGAATAACTTCAAGTAACAGAAAGGAAAGATGAATATGTGGAGAACAATAAAATGAAAGTTCATAGGAATGCTATTTCTGGGCTTAAGTCAAACAATATTGGTTTCCATAAAAAAAAAATAACAAATTAAAGCCTCCAGCTGAAATTACTCTTCATTGAGGTTCCTATTTGGCTGTCCTGGTCTGTATATGGGAAAACTCAGAATATAAATTCCCTTTGTGTGTTTTCTGTTGTACCCCTGCTCATCGTCAACAATTTCAGTCCTGTTTTCCAGGTAGGCCGTGTATCCTGCATTTCTGTTGGTGTAACTCTCTGTTAAACTGAGCCTCAGAAAAATTCTGGTTTTCATGCTGTGATCATTGTTTTGCCTTCTATAGGATTTCTGACTCTTCAAAACAAAGTAACCATGCCTCATGTCAGATATTATATTTTTTTTTCTGCAAGGTGCAAAAGAAATGTTTTTGATGTGTATCTGTGTCAACAGAATTTGAATAAATTTTGTGTCCTGAAGGCCAGACTGTGATCATCCCAACTTCATGTAGCACACAGTGCCAGGCACTGACACAACCTGGTCCCAGGATAGGACATTTCCTCTTTGAAGGAAATTTGCTGATTATTTAAATATTTCAAGAGATGGACAACCTACTATACCTCTTGGAAATATTTATTTTTAACTGCTCCACTGGTTTAAAATTCACACTTTATCTTCAGTCTGAATTCCAGCTTCTAATCACCCTATGATTTTATGTTTTCTTGTAAGACAAGAAAAATGCTGGAAACTTCTTTTTCTCTTTTTTTGACTAACTTGTTTATCCTTTACATGTCCTCTTGAGTAAACTCTTCCCACGTTCCCCTTGTGAGTGAAACACCAGATTTCTCTGTAGCCCAGCTTCCTATGGCATGACACACATGAACCTGCTCCCTGCTCATGTATTTGTCCCTTTCTACAGCCTTGTGAGCTGCTATCTATTAAGCTGTTGGACAATTTCAACTACAATATAGTTGTTCTGATTTTGCTGAAGTTATTTTTTTTCTTTGTGCTGTGAAATTGTTGTCACTTCCCTGTGCTTCTGACATTTGAGCTGTTAATTGATAGAAGTTATTGTCCCAAATTTCAAATTGCAAAATCCTGGCATTTTCTAATGCTAATATCTAATTTTTTTAAATAGTTTTCTGACTCAATAAGGCTTACTTGATCACCAACTTTGTGCTGTAACCATTGAAAACTCACTTGTTTTTGACTAAGAGGAAGATGAGCTTAGAAACAGTTGATCTAAATTAATATATCAAGATTTGAGTGTCATTGGGCTACATCTGCCTGAGATAGCCTACACTTGTATGAAACTTAATGGAGGTGATGTTTTAGTGAATCTCTGGGTCTTTGAGGAAGCTTAGAAAAGATCAGATTGGAAGAGCACAAAGGTGCCTTGAAGCCGTTGCAGCCTGTGCCTCTTCAGGACAGTGAGGAGTGGGTTGGTTTCTGTTGGGAAAGGAAAAGGATGTCACCTTTTGTCACAAGATTTAGCAGCTCTATCTTATTTTCAGATATGTGATTTCTTCATTTTGGCTAGAATAGCTGTTTGGGTTCTTAACATGTTAACTGTTACTATAACTTGAGTGCTATGAAAGTATTTCATGAAAAGCTTTGCTTTTATGAATAACAAATCGTTTAATTATGAAAATCACCCATTTAAGGCATGTGACTGAAATAAATCTTCCTGATTTTAGCAAACAATAATAAGTTGTCAGCTGAGAAAAACCAAATTGACTTGGCTGTGGGAATTGAAATGTGCATTAAAATCTTTCTAAAGATTCTAAGAGAAGGAAATGGAGTATCTGTTTAACGCAGTCATTAATCACCCAGGAAGAAGAAAAGCAATTTAATGACCAGAATTATATATTAATCACATACTTGTTGAAGTATTGAAAATAGAGGTGAGAGATAGCACGGAACAGAAATAGAAAATATGCATTTGAACTTTAAGATGACTTTGCCTTGGCTACATTCCCACAATCCTGGTAGATGCTTTCTGTGATAGTGTGGAAACATTACAAGATGAAGATTAGCAGAAATACAGTATTAATCTCAGATACAGTAACATGCTCTGAAATGAAAAGTAAATTTTGAATTGTGAATTTTAATGTTGATGTTCAAGTACATGATTCAGTATTTGTTTTCATGGTTAGATGCATAGTTATCATATTAGATGATCTCGTGTCTACCATACTTGAGACCCGATGAAAGAGTGAAATGGTACAACACAACTTTTCAAAGTAAACAGCAGAGCAGGGAATGTACAACTATTTCAGGAAACTATTTGTGGGCAATTTACAAATCTGCTTAATCACTCCTGTGAAAAATTGTCAGTGTTTTTGAGTTATTCTTTGGAGTCTTCTGCAATTTATTGCCAGGCAATTTGAAAATGAAGAAAGCTGAAATCCCATTGGTGCAATTTTCATTATAAATGACACATTCAATCCTGGTGTAAACAAATAAATAACACAGGACACAGAAAAGTGTTTTGAAATCCATGCAAGAAGCAATGCAAAGATTCAGCACAAGCTTCAGGATAAGGTGATCAGTAGTTGAAAAGAGACCACATAGAACCCTGATCTGACTTGCAGCCAACATCAGTATCTCACCTGAGGCAAACAATCCCTGGTAGGACCAAACAGAAAATGCTTGGGATGGCTATTAAATTCAGAATAGCATTTCCTTCTCTTTTTGAAGATCAGATGATCCATTAAATGAAACAGATGTTAACAAAAACATCATGTCTGACTAGATCTCCTTCTCTGTAGAAAATCCAAAATGAAGCACAAGGCCCCATGAAAACTTGTTTAGTGTATAAATTATGGCTTATCCTGACATGGGCAGGTGGGCTTTGGTCATTGTCAAGGTAATTCTCCTTTTGTTCTTAAACTGTGGTTGTATCCAGCATATCCCAACCACCTCCTGACAGTTCATCTGTCTGTGGAACATAGAGGTACTCTGAGTGGTTTCTCTGCCTGCTTTGGACATGTCTGCTGTGGGACTCTGACAGACGTATTTAAAACAAAAGAAAAACCAAACCTGAACCCCAATAGCGAGTATAAATCTTAGAGGAATACAAATAAATAAATCTCAAAAGGAGGACAGGAAGACTGGTAATAGGAACCGTGGCTGGGATAAATAATCAACTGAGGCAAATATTGTTCAGTCTGTCAACTCACAGGGAGATAGCTATGATTAGTGTTTGGATATTCCTGAGCACAGAGAATAAAACCAGACATAAGGATCTTTCCTGTCACAGAGAGATGCTTGTCTTATGCTGAATTGTCACTTTGGTTGCAGAAGGACAAGAATATTCCTATTTAATTTCTTCCAGATACGCAGGACTCAGGAGCTCTGTTTTCAGTGGAAATGGATGTATCTCAATAAAACTGACTTTGAAAGACAAATGACATCTTCAGCTTAGACAAAAAGGATAGCAAAGGTCTTGCATAGCTTGTAAAGTCATATGGTTTGAAACCTAATATTATTAAATATATTTGCTAGTCGACCCAACAAAGAGCATCTTGCTATGCAAAAAAGACTTCATAGAGGAGAGGTCTTTATACCAGGATTCATTTTAAAAAGGGGGAAAAATAAGTGGGGAGGTCACACTGGAAGAGGTTTATATTAACTATGTATTGACTGTGTATTTATATGTACACACTGTATTTTTATTAATTGTATTAACTTTAAAAATCTAATCCATTTTAAAAGACATGATCAAGAAAAATCATGTTATTTTGCCTACCAGTGTGAGTCATCCCATCCACCAAGGCAGGCTGAGGTGATAGAGCAAAGGAAAAAATAAAGGGTGAAAAAAACCTCTTCATAAGATTGAGTTCAGTCTGTCTCATGTACTATAATTAAAGGTCAGTGAATTAAAGTTTAAAGTCTTCTCTATTTTATTTACTGGCCTCGGAAGTCCTAATAAGCATGAAGTGGTATATCCTGATTTCACAAGTATGCTGTGATGGAGCTTTGGGTTGCCATAAGCAATAAAGAGGAAAATACACAATAAATACCATGTAAAATAATGCTGGGAGTGAAGGAATCAATGTCTATATCTGGCTCTACCTTGTTTGTGCAAATAACTTCTGCGCTTTGTTGCTTAGTTTGTCTCTGGAATGTGCTAATAATAGCAAGTGTCTTGGAAAAGGTTGACTTTCCTTTCAATAGCTTTACCTTTGGTGAACCTCTAACTAAATAATAACAAGGAAAATGTCTATACAATGTGATCTTACTATCAAATTATTTATGTTGTTTGTATAAAGGTGAAAATAGCTTAAAAAAGGTAAGGACCTTAAAGATACAGTTAATTGGTGATACTCAGCTGGAAATAGAGAATGAGCAAAATGATGGCATAAAGCTACCTTGAAATATGCCTTGCTTTTGTTATCTCTCCAAAGCAGAGAGGAAGAATCACTGTGTGTTATATATAATTCAGAAAACATTCCATTGGATAGGCTGCAAACAAAGAGGTTCTTCCAAAACTTATTCTGTTTTTGGACTATTTCAGAGCCACAATACCAAATAAAAAATTTGTTTGTATTTGTAATGAATGTGATCTGAAAGATCTTGGATGGAAGTACACAGAGCCCCTGAAAGGTGATGATGAACACTAAATGAGGAATACCCATAGAAAATAGTTTTCTCTGCCAGGGGAATACCTTTCAGATGTATTCAGAGAGTCTAGAAATTTTATCCTGAAATTTGGTAAAAGGAAGATAAACCTGATGCTATGGATATTTGGAAATATCAACAAATAGACGGGGAGATATTTGATTCATGCTAAATATTCATGATAAAATTAAATATATTAATTAATTTTAGTTTGTATTAGGTTTGGAAATATTTGCAGGAGTATTGCATTACTATTGTATACTGTCTTGATGTTCTTGGCTGTATTTTTTTTCCTCTTTCCTCTGTCTGTCTTGTTGCCAAAACGTAACTATTTGTCAGCAAAGAGATAACTGAAGCAAGAAAAAATCAAGATGTGTGTTCCAAATTTTTATTCTTTCAATGTATGTGATATAGTGACCAGTTCTAACAGGTTGTTTTTATTTCTTTTTAAGAATGGATATTCTTAATGGATCATTTTAAGGGCCAAAAAATTCTGAACTAACAGAAATGGGTTCAATTACTTTTAAAGCCACTGGAGTTCTGCCAGCTGACACCTACTGATGATCTGACATTGTTTCTTTTAACCTCTATTTTTTTACTGTTTAAATAAATCTTTCATGTTAGGCTAGCTCAGCATTTTTATTTTTCCCCAATAAAAAAGAACTTAGATCCTTTAATAGCTTTCCCACTTGTATTCTTCAGAGGCTGTGAAATTTTGATGTCATATTGTGCTAAGCTGGTGCCAGTGGTGTGTCCAGAATGCCAGGATCTGGCAGCTGTGCTATTCTTCCACTATTAAAAACACAGTAACTTCTACAAAACTGCAACAGGATATTTGCCTGCCAGTTGTTACTGTTGTCTCACAAGACTTTTCAAAGCCTTTTTGGTGATTGTATGGGGCGATTTGTTGTTTGCTTCTGAATTAATTTACACTGAACTGCACTTTCCTTCTGTTGAACCGTTTACTGAGACACTTACAATCTGTTTGGATCTTCCTGTTTTGTCTGCAGTGTTTAGCAGTTCATGCAGATTTGGGATGAGCTCTCCAGCAGTGAGGTTTATGCTTTCTTATCTCTGTTGTGACAGCTTTTATTTTTTCCTGTTAACTTCAGTCAAAATTTTAGTTTAGAAGTACTAAAGGAATCATCAAGGTCTTAGTGAACTACTGTGAAACACAAACCCTGTTGATCCAGGTAATGCCATAGTGCAGTATTCAAATTGCTTAGATCTAAGTGCCACCTAAATTGGACAATTTGTCTCCCCAGGCTCTTGTAGTGGAAAAGAGGGAGAGTCTTTTTGGAATGTGTTTTAGAGTAAAAGCCTAAAAAAGCTCTAAGCTGTCCTCTTTAGAACTCTGTTTTTCTCTATTGCCCATATGTAGGGAATAGGGAGAGCAGGCTTCTTGTGCTGGTTGTGTGAGCCACTCGGCCTAAATCAGAGAAAATGAGTTTGCAAGGAAGGTATTTCCTGTAATTTACTTTTCCTCTTAAATCTTGGATGAAGAACCAGCCATTCCACTGATGACAAGACTGTATTTCAGACTATTGATTCCCATGTCCCAATTACTGTCTGCTTTCCTGATAGCAGCCTGAATGTTTTCTTTCTGTGGCTCAAGCCCATTGCTTCCAGCTGTATTGTAATGAAGATGTAGGGCATACTCCTGTAATGTTTTGGTTTTTTTTTAGTAATGGCATGGTATTAGTAATTATTTATCATCCATGATTGGTCCTTTTCCAAAACACTGTGACCAAGCAGTTCTTTCCTATCAACTTCATATAGATGCATATTTGTCTGAGGGGATGTGTTTTAACTTTATTTGGTGAATTATTTACTTTATTTTTGTTCACTTCTCTAGTTATGTCAGTTTTCTGGTTTTGATCCTCTTCAGCCTTTCTTACTTACAGTCCTTATGAGTTTGTGCCATCTGGTAATGGAATAATTGGGTTTTCTGCTGTGCCAGCAAGGTCATTAATGGAAGCAGTGGGCAGGCTCCAGGCTCAGAGGACCCCATCTGATAGTCTTTCCAGACTGACACACACAGTGATACCCACACTTACAGGATTTATTGGTGCTCCCACTTGGGCATTTCTTTTAGATCACTGCATTAGGTGAGAGTGGTGACTAACCCAAGACGTACCCATTACTCCTCTTCCTATGACTTTGGAGGGAGATGAGTGTGGTAACCCCTTTCTGTTTGCCCCAGGAGAGGCCACCAGCTCCTCTGTGAGATCTGAGAAGGCCCACATCATCTCTAGCTATGTAGCTTTATGCCTATAATGGGAAAACCAAACCCCAAAATCTATACAGACATTTATTCTGTGCTTTAGTCTTGACAAAGTGATGTGGTCTGTTATATTTTTTTTCTTATTACTTTCTAGACTTTTCAAGTGATTCCTGTACTTACCATCGTCTTCTGAATTGCTAACACATGAATTCCTGCTCTTGAGACATTGCCTGTCAAGCAAATTGTCCCAATTAACCTGGTGGTTCTCAATTTGCTAAGCAATCTTGAATCATAGACTCTCATCAAGTACCTTTTGGAAATCTGAATATGCTTATATTTCCACTTAATTTCCCTTATCTGAAATGGTGGTAGTATAAAGCTGTGGAAGAGTGGTTCATTAAGTATAACCTCCAGTGCTTTAAGCCACTCTCAAACTCTGTATTTATCATAAAACTCCAACAGATGGAATATAGTTATGGCACCAGCTTAGAACCTGTGAAATCTTAAATGACAATTTCTTACTAAAAGACAGTTTTCTCTCATCTTGTGCCATTTAGTCTCCTCATTATCTAAATTCTCTTTTGGTAATTTGAGTTAAGCACTCATGCTTCTCTTTATTTGTTCTCCTCTGTTCCAATTACAAGGACTGTTTTCTAAAACACTTGAAAATATAGATGAAGCAAAAAGTCTGTTTCAAGCAGATTTTACGTGTTTTTCTTAATTTAGATGTTTTCCGTTTATTTTTCCTATTCACTTAAATCATACCAATAAAGGATAGTTATAGATAGGCTGTTCAAGGAATTTCTCCTGTAGTTGGGAAGATCTTATTTCTCCAAAAGGTTACTGGCTTCCTAGGACTACCTTTCTGGCTNAATAAAGGATAGTTATAGATAGGCAGTTCAAGGTTACTGGCTCCCTAGGACAGCCTTTCTGGCCAGTTCATGTGTGGTACAGGTGTTCTGCTATGGCCACTTTACTAGGGTTTGGCCAGAATTTTGGTATTTTTATTGAATAATGGACAGACTTCAGTGAGAGGATCATGCCTGTCCATAAGAACAAGAAAATGCTATTTATTGCAACTGGATTACCTACAACCCTGTACTCAGACTTCAGTTAGTCTGAGGGACTGATATTCTGCTTTGACTGGAAGTGGAAATGCCTCTTTTGGCATTAGTAGGGAGGAGCCTAATCTGAATGCAGGTAGTAGTGGCGGGGGCTGTGAAGCACAGAAGGGTCAGACTGTGTCACTCAGGGTTCAGTCGTGGTGGTTGTAAGAACACACAGTGACAGAGGCCAAACCTGTGCTTTGTGCTGCTCCACTTCAGTGTGGTTTGATAGTTCAAAACCCACACAGAGTGTACCTGAGCTGCTGAGATGAAAGGAGGGCAGCAGGTCTAAGTGATTATTATAGGACTCTTCCAACTAACCTGCCTAGAAGGATTAGTGGTCAGAGGGAAAGAAAGTACACTGACAACACATGGACTTGTAAGTCAAAATCCCACAGACATACCTTCTGGAATTGCTGTTGTTATCACTACAGGGATAAGAGACAGAGAGATTGACAAAGGAGCTGAAATCCTAGAACTTGATGCTCATGAGCATCTTGATTTCTAATTAAATTGATTTTTCTTTTTTTTTTCCTTCAAAGTACCTAAACATGTTTTCTGACATTGAAATAGGATGTTTCCAACTGCTTTTAAGTGAATTCCAGAATAATCTTGGAGATAGACTTTCTGGTATGTGCTTGGGAGTTGTGTGGGTTTTGCTGAAATATCTGCTTAGCAAAACATGATGTTTTCAAAGTAATGACCTTAACATTGTGGTTTCCTGTTAAGACTCAGTCTGCAACTCAGTTCCTTCTATTGAACAGAGGAAATCAATAATAATAGGTTTTAGGACTTATGCTGTATAGGCACAAAATACATTTTTATGTAATGCTACTGGTGCCGTGAGTGACTGTGAGTCCGAAAGTAAGACTCTGAGCCAAGTTTCGTAGGAGATAAGATAAAGTGTGGGTACTTTAATGAACAAGCCTGCTCATCCAGGAATACATTACCGCGCGCCAAAGCAAGCTTTGGTTCTACAGTTTTTATAATATAATCTATCCAATCGCTACAGTCCACATGTCCAGTTCCACCTCTGTCCCCTCTCAGGTTCCACCCCCCTGAATTGGGTCTGGTGTCGGCAGAGACCCTCCGTCTTCCTCTTCCTCCTCTTCTTCAGCACACAAAGGTCTTTCAGACGTTTTCCAGGGCTCCGGGTCACTCTGCCCTGTGTTTATGTTAGCTTCTAATCTGGCACCTTGAGAGAGAGACTAAATAGCTGGCAAAACTTTAGCAGTCTGTTCTTGGAGCAGGGGTTAGAGATAGGGAGGATCTTACACTGTAAGCTGCTACAGACTACTGTGTTTCTAATGTGTTTCTAAAATCTACAAAATGTGAAAAATCAAAAACTAAAGACCCCTTGGCAACACTACATTTGAGTTTTTACTGTAGGAATTATATTGGAAAACTAAACTGAAAATGGATTTGTTTTAGCAAGCAGATTTCATAGAAGTTTGAGCTGTAGAACTCAATGTATTTTTCTGGTGAAGCTAAGACTTCCAGTGATGATGATTATCAAATCTGAAATGCAAAGAGTAAGTGCTGTGTTGAGTGCTTATTCACAGTGCATAATAATTTTTCCATGGTGAGTTCCCTTGGGATGGTTTACAATTCAGGACAGTGTGTAAGAGCTTACAGCTTTCCTCATCAGCTACTCTTTCTGCTTATGAATTCAATGTAGGCTGTCTAATCATAGGAAAATATCTTTATTAAAACACACTACTAGATAAATAAGTTTCCCAGTTATAATCACAAATACATGTGTCATTAAACACACTGGGAAGGCTGAACACATTGCAGCTGTTTGTTGATGCGTTCTGTATAATGGTAACTTATGCTGACATCAGAAACTTTCTGGTATAAACACACAAGACTAGACTATGCAATATCATGGGAATAAATGGAGTATATTTCTGGACTCTACTCTTAGATCTGGATTCTGCTTTTTAAAACCAGTCCCTGAGGTGTTCTCTGAGTTCAACTGGCTGACACGAGTGACTGTGGTGAAATTAGGAGTCTAGGAAGACCATGATTGCTTTCTATGGGGATTATCTGGAAAGTACCGGATCTGCTTTCTTGAACCATTGTGCCCATTAGCTGGGTTTGGATCTGATGGCTGTTTATACAACACTCTGCACTTTGACATTCTCTGTATGTGTAAACTGACTTTAGAGTGGAAGAACAGTGATGTCATTCAGGAACTGGACTTCAGTGGTCCTTGTGGGTCCCTTCAGGGCCATTCTGTGATCCCTTCAGGATATTCTGTGATCTATTCCATTTTGCTCCAAGTCCAATACTTTAGAGACTTCCTACCTTGTAGTAGATTTTCTTTCTGACACTGTTCCCATGTTGAGAAGATAATGTAAGGAAATAAAGAATTCATTAGTTTTCACGCTTTTCATTTGGAATAATGGCATTTCGGACCTCTGAATTAATATTTTGCCAAGTTTTTCTACATTTTCTCATAGCAAGTATTGTAATTTGTGGCCATTTTTCTTGAAATTGATTAAGACTTTGGTTCCATGATGAAGAATACTTTGTTTCAGGAGCTGGCTGAAGATAGATTTAACTAATACTGGGTCACTTAATTTCACTAGCAGTACTCAAGTGTAACTTTTAGTAACTCACACAATTTTTACTCTACAAGGCACGTGGAACTGTTGTGAGGATTTAAAAACTGAAGCCCTGTATTAGCTACTTTCTGCATAATGTAGGTAGATGCTGAAGGAGATGCTTATCTTAGTTCTCCAGTCCAATTTGCTACATCACTGCCTGTTTTGGGATGTTGCTGCTGAAAACACTGCTACATATTCATTCCAGACACTCTACTCGACAGTAATCACTAACCATAAAACAAGTAATTATGTCTTTAATATACTTTTCCACCTCTATCACCCATTCTGCCCTTAAGCAGGCTATAAAACAGGATTTTTAACATTTCAGTGATGCTGTGAACCATCCCATCTGGCTTCACTAATGCTAATTATGTAAAGATTCTTTCCACTGGTGAGTTTCCAATTCCTTTTTCTTTGTTTGGCAGATTCCCGTCATTGATACAGTGATAACTGAAGTGTTTCTTTTTTTTCCTTTGGAATTGAGCTGAACTCTTTCATGAAATATTCGAGTTTTCTGTGCTTTGTTTCCTTTATCAGCTTAATTTTATACTGTTAGTTTGAAATGTCCTTGCTGCTTCAGCTGGTCCATAGCAGAGATTAACCCCTTGTCTGGTTGACAAAGTCCCCTCAGGCCTTTTCTTTGAAAAATGGACTGATATTGTATAGTCAAAACTTCCAACATTTAATCTCACAATTTCATGAATTTTCATAGAAAGGTAGTGGTCCATCCTCCTGTTTTTTTTTTTCCCCTCAGAAAAGATCTTTAGTGAAATAATTTCAAATTTGTTGTGCTGCTCATTCTTCAGCTAATTGAAGACCTCCAAAATCTTCTGTGACCTGCCTGGGTGACATCCTGCAGGTGTTTCCCTGTGCAGCATTGCTATTGAAGATTCATAAAAAATGACTTCATATTCCCCCAAACCAACAGCCACATATTGTATAGAGGCTAATATATATTATATTAAGGTTTATCCCTAAGTGCTGCTCAAGTTCATTCAAACCAATAAATATACAAGGCTAGAGTAAAAAAAGTAATAAGAAAAAAAATTAGCCTGCATTGTACACACTCATGATAATTTAAACATAGTATTTGTTTCCCCATGAGCATGCTCTGTCACAGGTCAGCAAGTCTGATCTGTCTTTGTAGTTGTAATTTTAGTTGCTGAATCTTTTATTGAAGATGAGCAGAATTCTTGATGGCACAAGTAATTTTCATAAATAAGCAATAAAGGAGAAGGTATCAGAAATACAAGATAAAGAACAGCACCTTTAAAGCAGTGCAAGTTGCAGGTAAGACTAAATAAATATCCTGCTGTTGTAAGTGTTGAATTTAGTTAGAATATAAATATCATAATCTTCAAGATGTAAGTGTTCAAATACTACTGAATGTAGCTGGAATGGTACAGGAATATTTCAACCCAGGGCTGGACCTTCTGGAAGGAGTTTGGAAAAGTTACAGTGAACAATTTATGGACTGTGGCTGCATGTGAATTTTGAGTGACTTGATTAAAACGATGTATATCCCACTGCAAATTGAAAATGCACTTAATGAGCCATATCCACAGATTTAATTTTTTTAAGAAGTTTGAGTCAGCAGTTCTCGTGTGGAATGAGCCTTGTTCAAATACCAGGGCAGACTTGACATGTCTCTGGTTGGACTTTGTGGCCGCTGTTCCCAACCAACCTCTCATGACACACCTCTTTAATCATGTAGTGGGAGGACAGAGTGGGACTGAAATATCAAGTCATGTCCTGATAAATCTTCACTCTCTCAAGGATGATGTCTAGTACTTTCCACAGTAACCTCAAGATTTATACTGCTGTATGCTGAGATTAGCAGCTGGATTTTTCATTATTTGCTGGATGCTTAGTGTACTGAAGTAAATAGGCTGAGGGGGGCAAGGAGAAGGAAAAGTAGTTGTGTTCCAGATCTTGGTTCTCTGCTGGGTGTCAAGCCAATGGGGAAATCAGGACATCAGTCTGCCCTGAATATTTAAAACAGTAGGTTGCTCAGCCTTGTGGAAGCCATATAACTAATAAAAGATATTAAGAAACTTAATTTTTAGCATTGAATCTTTTAGTAATGATAAATTATGTTATGTGGGGATGATATCATTATTTTTATTATTTTTATTTATTCAATTATTTGGTATTTCAGACTTCCATCCCCCCACCCTCCCCCCCCAATAATATCTGGGGGTTTGTGTTTATTATGAAATAAGATATTATTTTAAAACACATGGGGAATGAATTTTTTTTTTATTTTCCTCTTGGTAAGACTTTTTAAAATAGATCTGCTTTCCCAATTTACTGACAACAGGCAAACATAGGCAAATGGAAAAAAAAATATTTCTGGGCCCCTCCTCAAATTTACATCTACACTATTAATGTAAAAAAATCCCAAAGGTTGAATACTAAGGAGAGAAGTTGCTAATATATGTAAGAGGAATTTTGCTCACGTGACCTGTCTCATTAAAGCTATTGAAGTGGAACCTCTCCTTAGAGGAAGGCTACTCAACTGTGTAATTGTTTGCAGGGTGAACTCCTACTCTGTAGCACACTGGATTTTGTTAGCATACTGTAAAGTGCATAAGGATAAGTATACAATAATTCTGTAATTAGAATTACATCAGGCATAATGTTTTTTCATTAGACAGTACATTGGCTGGTTATACTAATGATTTGGAAGTGAGTGTTTCTGTGTTCTCTAGATAATGAATGTCTTCTAGCCTGGAACACAAAAGGAATCAAATATTCATTCCTAGACTCGACTTAAATGGTCACATCAATTTTTACAGTAATTAACATTTAATATAATTTTCACCTCTGATCAGCCTCCTTCTCATTTAAATCAAAACTTGTCTAGTTCTCACTTTTCAGCAAACAGATTAGCAGATGATTTGATTCACCTTAGAAATTTAAATGTCTGATAGATTTTGGCTGGGAATCAAACTAGCAAATGAACTTTGTCAATTTATAGCCATGAACCTTATTAATTGTCTAAAGAGAACTTACATGCTCATAGGCATTTGATCAAGTCACAAGGAAGATTTGTAATATTAGCCTTTAAAAATAAAGAACATTGTATTATGTTCATGTGCTTTTTATATTCATATCTCCTGTCATGTTGAGTCCAGCTTTTGGACACAAGTAACAGTTTTTTGTTGCTGGTGGTCTGTTGCCCCCGGAGACAACCTGTTCTGCACTAAATCTAATGTATAGCCTTAACCTACTTGTTTAGTTCATGAATGCATCTTCCATTTTAATTTTTCTGAGAGAATTTCAGGTGAAAGTCCTTGGTGTAGATTTTCCTGTATACAAGGTCTAGGTTTGTACTTTTCTGCTAATACTGTATTTGTATGGCTCCAAAAAAAGCACTGTGCTTCCATCTGGGATTATTATTTTGCCTGGAATATGCTGAACAAAAAAATATTTACAAGTTGTTTCCAGGATAAATGTGCCAAGAAAACATACGATTGAAATGTTCCAAAAAGAATGAAGAAGCTGAGCAGGATATTACCAAAATAACAGAGAAGGGATGTTAGTTCTAAATATAAAATGATACATTTTCCACTAGCTATCAAGCTTTTTAATTATCCTATCAATATTGATTAATGAATTACAGGATGGTACGGATGTAAATGAAGCAAGTTGAAAAGATCTATGTATCTTAGTCCCAATTAGGAAATGGATTCTTTTGGCAGAGGACTAACTTGCCACCCTGGTTTTGGGGGGAAAGTGTGTAGAAGAGCATGATTTACTCAAGCCCAGATCTTTTATTTCAGTGTTTATTATTACCTGTCATAATTGTTTGTTTCAAATAAAGCAGACTGCGAGTGACAGAGGGAAATATCAGTCCCTGCAATCATAAACAGAACTCTTGCTTTACTCTTAGTATCAGAAACTTTATTAGTGAGGTAGGAGCAAGAATGAGTTGCTCATCTGACCACAGCACCCTGCCCCTTTATCTCCTGCAGACTGCAGCACTGCATGCCATTGCCCACCATCTGCATTGAATGCACAGTGCCCCAGTCTGCACTGTATTCCAGGAATAGCATAATGATTCCTGCTTCAATGAGTTTGTGAAATGAATACTATTAACATAATATTAATTACAGTAAATTGTGTTTTTCTCTGTCTCCTTTCCTCACCCTTGGTTGAGTTTCCATAATGTTGTAATTGCTTGATGATGCCAGTAAAGATTGGATGTCTCATGGGTAATGTCCATGAAATCTTATTTTCTACTGTAGTCCATTAAGAAGATGCTGATATTAACCTGCATCTGAGGTCAATGGACAGCCCATGAATCTGTTCAAGCACTCTTGTTTGTTGCACATATAAATCTTTGATTATAAAAGGCTTGAATCTGATTTCTCACAGTGTTTTAAGTTTCCCAAATCTTGAGGACTGAGCATATATTATGTAAAAAAACCCCTAATATTTTAGTGTTTGCATGTCTTAAGCATTTTTTTAAAAAAATACTACTCACTTTGCAATTCCTACAGCAAGTTAAGCAGATGAGAAATTCAAATGCAGCTGAGAAATCAATAAAGCTCTCAATACGATTAATTATTGATGCCAGTACAAACTAGTCAGTTTTGTACTGATTGTATTGAAAATGTAAGAAATGAAACTTAAATAGTAGTGGCTCCACTGAAGTTGTAGTTTTTTATGAAAGTTTCTGCAATTCTTTTTTTTTGTATTAAAAGAGAAAACAAAGTGGCTCTATCCCTTCTACTGGATGAAACACGTGGCCATTGTACAAAGCATGTTCAGTTTCCCCATTCCCTCAGCCTCTTGAATAACAGCAGTTAGAATTTCAAAATGTTGGTTGGCTTCCATGGTATTTGATTCAGTACTTTTTGTCAAATCACATCCAACAGAAGCAGAATTGTTTCACATACCTAAAGGTATTGGCCCAAATTCACTCCTGGTTCAAATTCATTAAAGATATGAGCTTGTCTCAGCCCTGCTGACTGCAGTGAATTTGCATGGCTCAAGGCAGTGTTTGGACTTGGCCATGACATTTCCTATTATTATGTTTATATAAATATTTTGTTCTATTTGTGCTCTGTCCAGATAAATGGTGTGGAATCAATGTACACAGTGATAAACACACACATCACAGTGCTCTGGGTACCAGTTAGCATCACCTGGTTTGCTAAGCCAGTAACAGAAAGACTGAAAGAGGTTTTGAAAGCTACTTGCCTCAAATGTTGCATTGCTGATTTATGCCTTCATGAAATGGTAGTTGCTATTCTATTTTGTGAGAATGCTGCTGTGAGTATGAACAGCATAGTAGATTCCTGGGGGAATCACAACCTTGAACATGCCTTCATGGACAAATTCAGAATAGAAGTCTTTCAGATGATAAGTTCTGTATGTCTGTTCAGGTCACTTGACAGACCTTCATTCTATACATCAGTCTGGCTCTTTAAAATACTTTTACAGTTTAGTTGAGTGGTTTTACTTAGCTTTACAAGACTTATCTCAGAAAAATGATTACTAATGTGTTTCTTAAAAGACAGTTTCATCAGAAGTTGTATAGCACCCTGTTGGAATTGAATTTGCCCTTCTTTGTGATGACCAAATACACTCACTGTAATATATCTTGGCTGAGTTTTATACTTTATCTTTCATTGCTTTGTATTTGGTTTGTATTTTACTCTGGACACAAAGTTGATGTTAAAATATTGATTTTAAAAAATACATAGGGTGTCAGGAATGCTATTTCTAAACTTATGTTATCCTTAGGTTAACGATGAACGGTGCCACCACATTTGGCCATCCTGTCCAGAGACATACTCTAGGAATGACCTTGTATCCCACTTATCTGATTCAAAGTCCCTCTTTGTCCTCATGGTCCCTTGGTTAAAAAACACCACATAATTTGTCAGCTAAGTGCAACTTTCAGGGAACTGCAACTCAAATTATTTGTAGGGCAGATAAAAGCATTAACTAACTTTTATATATGTATACATATGTTGCCATAAGTCTGTAAGAAAGACTCTGAGCCAAGTTTTGTAGGAGATAAGGAGTAATTACTTTAATGAGCAACCTCGCTCATCTAGGAATACATCGCCGCGCTCCAGCAAGCTTTGATTTCTATAGCTTTTATAATATAATCTATCCAATCACTACAGTCCACATGTCCAGTTATACCTTTGTCTCCTCCCAGTTCCCAGCCCCTGTTGAATTGGGTCTGGGGTCGCCAGGACCCTCCGTCTTCCTCTTCCTCCTCTTCTTCAGCACAAAAAGGTCTTTTGGACGCCCCGGGTCACTCTGCTCTGTGTTTATGTTCTCTCCGATAGCTTCTAATCTGGTACCTTGAGAATGAGACTAAATAATTGGCAGATTTTAGCGGCCTGTTCTGGAGCAGGGGTAGAGATAGAAGGACCTTATACTATAAGCTGCTAAATATTAACTCACTACAATCTACAGTGCTACATCTACTGTGTTTCTAAAATCTACAAAATGTGAAAAATCAAAAACTAAAAACCCCTTCAGCATCAGTTATATAAAATCAAAAGTAAACTTTTGGGGCTGATGGTTACATATTGAGATGACAGCAGAAACAACTGTATTGAATATACAGAAATGGTCTTGAGTTAGTAAAAGTCTTCCAACACTCTGAAAGGAACTAAAGAACTGATTACTCAAGTGTCACTTTCTACTTCTCTTTTTCATGCCAGCTTTTTTGGCAACTTATTTTGTAAGAACTTGAAGCAAGACGTCTCTTCTTGTGTTTGAAGACTTCCTCACTCATTAGAGCCCTTGTAGAGTGTGTTACCGGATACAACAGAAAAAATAATTGGATTTTGCTTGTGAGTACTTAAAAATGAACAGTGCTTAGGATGAATATTCCCTCATAAAAGTAGAATTGGCTTTTGTTCTACTGAAAGAGAGCATTTTGAACAGGCTGGTGTTGTGGGATTATGATAACTGCAAGCTTTACCTTATGCTGCTATTTATATGTTCTTGCTCACTTTACTGGCATTAGGCTTATCGATAAAGGTCTTTTTTTCTTCTCTAAATTTGTGACTGAAGTTTTACAAATGCCTTTCTCTTGAGATCAGCTAGTATATGACAAAAAAAAAAGAAATCCTAAATTTTCCATTTACAAGAGTACTGCTTTAGCAGCTCTAATGCATCCATCTGAATCTGTGTGTCCTCAGGACCTGACTCTGGAATTGGTTCCTATAGGTGGCTTTAATATCGACCTCTTAGAAAACGCAATTTGAATTCTTATACCCATGTAACTGAGACAGTGTCAGGGAACTGGAGGAGTGTTACTTGTGTGGCACTGTCAGATTGCTGTGGGATATCAGCTTCTACTCCTTACCAGACTAGAGATCTAGACGACCTGAAGGTGGTAGGTACACAGGTCTACAAAGAGCATGGTTTTGTAATTGAAAGGACACATAAAGAAATTATTAAGTTACAGATGAAGAACAAGCAATGGGAGGTAATTTTTCTCTAGGAAAATGAATAATTGTTAAGCTTAGTACCACAAGGTGCTCTGAAAGTCAAAATTAGTTATGTTTAAGAAGAGGTATGCATAAATTCATGAAGGATAAGTCCATTAATGGTTATTTAAAATTATGACTCTTATTTACATTTCTAATTCAGTAAATCTGTGAACTGGTTCTTGGCAGAGGATATAAGGTGTGTGCTACTATTCATGCTCTCTTGCTTATTATAGAATCATGGAATGCTTAGAGTTGGAAGGAACCCTGCAGATCATCTCATTCCAGTGCCCCTGCCATGGGTGGAGACATCTTCTACTTTACCAGGCTGCTCAGGGCCCCATCCAGCCTGGCCTTAAACACTTCCAGGGACTGGACAACTTCTCTGTGCAATCTGTTCCAGGGCCTCACCACCCTCCCAGTGAAGAATTTCTTTCTTATGTCTGATATAAACCTCTCTTCTGTCAGTTTAAAGCCATTTGCTCTTATTGTCCTTGTAAAAAGTCCCCCTCTAGCTCTCTTGGAGCTTATTTAGGTACTGCAAGATGCTCTAAGGCCACCTCAGCCTTTTCTGCAGGATGAACCATGGCAAATCTCTCAGCCTAATTGCACAGGAGAGGTGCTTCAGCCCTTTGAGCATCTTCATGGTCTCCTCTGGACCCACTGCAGCAAGGCTGTATCCTTCCTGTGCTAAGGACCCCAGACCTGGATGTGCATTCCAGGTGGCGTCTTAGGAGAGCTGAACAGAGGAAGAGAATTGCCTCCCTTGACCTTGTGGTCTCTGCTTTTGATGCAGCCAAAGGTACTCTTTCCCTAATAAGTTTCTAGGTTTTACTTGTCAAAAAAAGGAGTTGGGACTGTATTTACTTTGGTTCTATCCAGAATGGCAGTTCTTAGTGTCCTACAGGGAAAGAGCAGCCCCCAAATAGGGAATCTAACTCACACCAACCTTCAGCTGGTATGTAATTTTTTTACCCTAATACAGGAGATTTCCTGAGGTTCAGCAGCTGCACGACACATGCCTGTGTGCTGTTGTACATGGTGTTATTCCATGCAAAAGCTGTGTAGTCTGTTTTGGCTCACAGGTAAGAGCTGTCAGCAGTCAAATCCTTCTCTATTTGCTTCTACTCCACGGTGGCACTCTGGCTGCAGTGTCCCTGATCACCCTGATCTCTTAGCACTTCTTTCCAACTCTGTTCTCATCTTTGCACTTCAGATAGTTATGTTACATTCCTATTTCTTCCATTGTCCTTGATACCTCAAAAATAGTCCCTCAGCAGATAAACAGCAGACTGGATTTATTGAAACTTCAGAAGTGATTTGGCTGTGGTAGAAGAAGAAGAAAAAAATCTTGGCTCCTTCCAGTGAAATGTTGAAACACACAAACTGTTTGGTATGAAAACAGAACAGAACTCCTGCTTTAATTTGTGTATGCAATTGGCTAACAATAACAATAATATAACTTCAAAGGCAGGTCTGTCTTGCATTTTAATGTGCTTAGTCAATCCACAGCCATGAAAAAAATATTTTGATCTCGTGTATTCTTTGTGCCAGAAAACAGGAATAATGTAGGTGTAAAACTTATCACTTGTGAGGGGAGTCAGTGTCAGATTAATTATTGATTTAAAAGTAAAAGAGCCCTAGCTCCTAGGAGACATGCCAGTCCATTCTGGAAGGTGCTGGCACCAGAAGCCAATAGACAGGAGGAGGAAAGGCTACCATAGCTTGTGGGTGGTTTCTTAGGAAAAGCCATCTGTCTTGGACTTCTTGGGAACTCCCAGAAACTGCTACTGGGGAGCAGTTTTCTGTCATGCTCTGAGTGCTGGAGAGATCTCCGTGGGAGGCTGAGTGGTGGGATCAACTGCCCTGGTAGTCAGCAAGGGCTTCCCTGCTGTGGCAGCCCATGGTGGCCTGCTGGGTTGTGGGAAGGCTGTCAAATGAGCTGACAAAAAAAAGCATCTGTGTACTTCAAGAGGCTACAGCTAAAGGCAGCCAAGGGGAAAAGAGAAGAAAAGAGGGATGGAGCTCTTTGTTGACCTCTGCAGAGCTGGATTGGTGGCACAGGGTGAGACAGGCATTGAAGTGTCTTTGATTAACATGTTAAGGTAGGAACAGGGAGGGAAAGGGGGATTCTCTGCAGAAGATGCTGTGGTTGAGGTTTCCCCTGGAGCTGTCGCAAAAGTCATGAAGGAATGCTGAGAGGGGAGTGCTGAAGGCAACAGATGTAGAAGTGCTCCTGTTGAGAATTTTGAGAATTAAGTGAAGGAACACTTTTATTGGTTTGCAGCTAAGTGGTTTCAAGGAATGAGAGGCTTTCATCCTTATTGCCACAAAATGACTTCAGGGATTTTAGTGTTCTCCTTGTGCGAGGTAGAAAAACAGAAAGATATATCAAAGTGTCTGAAAAGTTGTTTCTCAGTATTTTTCAGTAATATTTTTTCAAAAGAATTTATAATTAAACTTTTATGTGTATCCAGCTTTACATACTACCTACATCTCTTAATGCATTAATTGCTTGGAGTCCAGATTTATCTCTTAATGCAGTAATTGCAATTCTAAACTATCAGTTGAAACTCTATGCTTCTAATGCTGTCTCAGGCTGTGGAATAAAGGAATAAAATTACTCCATTTTAATTTCAGAAGTTAATGTATGCTTTTAATCCAGCTTCACCCAGTATTAAAAGCACTTTGTTTTTAATAAACTTGAGGGTGAATGAGAAAACATTTTGCTACTGTGACTAATACAGAAATGGGTTTCTGTCCTCTGAAATGCATAGTCTATGCACAAGTGAAAATGAACTTTTAACTTCTAAACAGCTTTATTGATGCTTTAAAATGGAGGGAGAATGGCACCTTAAATTGAACCCGGAGAGGCAAAGAAGCAGTATTAATTTTAAAAGTTATTTCACAGTCAGTATCCTAATAATTACTGTAAACTGCATATGTAACAATAATCCCAAATGTTACTCATTATAAGCAGATAGTCAGTGATGTGATAAGATGAAAGCATAAGGTGATAAGGAAGGTGGTTAATTACAGTAGTGAATGATTTCCCACAAGGTACGGTATCGTAATTTACGTGGTCTGCAGTGCCTAGAATGGCTACAGTTTTGCAAATGTGCCTGTATCCAGTGGCTCTTTCATTAATAGAAAGCAACAGCTATGCACAAATCCAGAATGTTATTCTAGATTATTTGAAAAAAATTTTGTCTTCAAACTATCAATGTGTATTAATAAAAAAAATCTGTTATCAATAATGCAGTAGAATGAAAAGGAATAATGCTACTGACTTGAATAGACAATAAAAAAGTGACTTCTTGATCTGTACAGTGTATTCTGAAGTTTCTCAGTATCGCTAATGTGTCATAGATACAGCCTGAACACGCACAGATGCAAACTTAAAAGTTGATTGGATTTGCTTTTGTATTTTAGGGGTCTTAGATGTTCTTTCAAATATTTGCCCTTGACTTCCAGCAGTTATTTAGCGTGTGGGTGCGCCAGATATTCTTATCTCCTATACTATAGAACCACCTGAGGTTCTAAATTTTTTCTGTTAATTGCACTCTGATTTTGGTAAATCACTGTCAGCACTGCTGTCTGTCAAGATTCAGTCCATTTTGCTTCTGCAGGGATCAGATTAGCAGAAGACAAAGGAGATCCTGTCCAGTTCTCTACTTCAGTGATCCAGGGCTATCACTGTCCATGCAAAGTCATTGCAAACCAAGAGCAGCTCACCACTGATTCTGATTGCCATAAGATCTTTTATTTTATATATATATATATATAAAACATCTAAGGGAATCAGTTTTTTTTCTTCAAGGTGGGTGCTATTGTAGGCAGCAGCATATGTGGGAAAACAGGTCTGAGATGATGCCAGAGGTGTCAAGATCTGTAACCCAGGTCTTGGGGCTGGGTGATCACCTTGCATTGACTTGAGCAGAGCAGATCTTTAAGCTGAGTCTTTCTGGTTTTGTATCACCAGGCTTGCAAAATGCCAGAAGAAGGGGCTGCACTGGTAACTGGTAAGCAATATACTGTTGTGAAATACATGTTCATTTAGCTGGCAGTGTTAGCATTCTAACTAGTCAGGGTTATCATGGGTCTGATTTGAGTCTTTGCTCAGTGTCCCTAATGACACGTGCCACAGTACAGGACCAACTTAACAGCTTTGGGTACCTGAGGTTGTACCTAGGAGTGGACAATATCAGTGTCTTGGTGACACACAGCAGCCAGTGACACTCTCCAAGGGAGGGGTTTCAGGTCCATAGCCCAGGCATACCAACACATGGAATTATAGCCTGAAGCTGTCATTACAGTGCAGGAACATATCCCTTTCATCCTTCTGTCTCCTGCTAATCCTCTTTTTCATCACTTGCCAAACCTAGGCAGGAAGAACAGGAAGACAGGATTTATACCTGTCATCTCTCTTGGGCTGTTCCTTGAACATCCACATACTCCCAGCCTAGCCCAGGCTTTCTCATTTAATAGTCTAACTAGGTGTAATTAAATTTAGTATTATATATAGAAGCTACTGGCTCCTGTCTGAACTTTGTCTAAAGATTTAGCATAGTAGTAAGATTATACTAATAATTGCATTGAGTTTGTCTTAGCTCAAAATGTTTTTGCTAATCAGAACACTGTTTGCCAACTTGGTGAGTTATCTTCTACTTGTATTAAATGGAAAAATTATGTAAACTGAAAGCACAGGGTAATAAGTGTAAAGAACAATTATATCAATGACTTGAACAGAGATGGCCAATTACTTAATAACCTCTTCATATGGAGAGGGATTCTTTTGCTAGGAATCTGTTCATGCCCTCAGATTTAAACAGCTTAAATACTGTCTTCTTCAGAATCAAGTTAGCAAATGAAAGAGTTATTATGACTAAATGAGAGCAATATGTATAGGAAAGGCAATATGTAATAACCCTCTAAAATGGAAAACTGATTTAGTGCTTAGCTGAAGCTGTCTTTGGCTTGGCAATAATCCATAATGTGTGTTTTATCAAACAAATAAAAACTGTCATTTGGAATTTTTTGTAGAAAAAAATAGGTTTTATTTTTTTCATCAAAATGAAGAACTTTACAGAAGTTTGATTTCAACAGGATTGTTTGATGAAGACACTAATCTTTTTCTATCAAGAGCTAGATCAAGGGTAATATTTTCAAATGTGCCCAAGTGACTTGAAGAACTAAATTGAATTTCTGAAGCTAACACAGGCATTTCACATGTTTCCAAAGAAGTAGGTTTCTAAGGCACCCAAGTAATTTGTCATTTCAAAAAACACCCACACATTCATTTTTATATTAAATAGAAAGTATTTGGAAAAATTTCTTCTCAGATCAGATACTTAACCTAATCTTATATTCATTGCTAGTCACAAAATTTAATTTTTTAAAGAATAAGCATAAAGAAAAATACCTTCCACTTTTTTCTGAAGTCAGGTTGAAATGTTAATTTTGGGTAAGAATGTGATGAATCTGAAAAGGCCAAAGACATGAATAAGATCCTGGTAATCATAGACATTATCAGCTCCTGCAGGCTCCTGGGAGAGTAGATATGGTCTTTTCCTAGGTCCAGAGGCTGTAGTGTGCAGGTAAGGATTATATCCTGATCTCCTGACTTTTGGCTGTTCTAGCAGTATCTGCACTGCAATGGACCTACTGTGCTTTTAGCTGTTACCAAACAACACGATAAACTGCTGGGTATGATCCTGTAGACCATCACCAGTGATGGATTCTCTGGCTCCTGAGCACTGTTTCACTGAGCCACTCTGGCCTGTGGAATTGCATCCTCCCTGTGTCAGGTTGTGTGGGTTTCTGTGGTTCTTTGCAGCAATCAGAAAAAAAAAAAAGAAAATAATCCATTAAAGTGGATTATTTGTCTCAAGAATTCCCCCAGATATCCCTACACAACAGTTTGTCAAGGCAGTCAGGACTTATATAGTTATGGAAAAATATTCTGGTTACTTATTCCTTTCTCTCTGCTTAGGAGTGAAAACAGAGGAGCAATAACACCATTATCATCATGTTTTTTTGGCATGTGACCTTTAGGCAAAGAACAGTACCAACAGTGAAATAGATAACAAACATTTCTGCATGCAAACATAGCCACAGGCACAATTAACTATTCTAAGAAAAAGTAGATAATCTTTACTTCTAGGAACTTAGGAAACTGTTTTAGATGTATTGGGTAACTTCAGCTGCATCCTTCAGACTGAAGTAATGTTTTCCCAATCACAGAAATTATAAAAAAATCCTTCCTATTCTAGTAGTGATCTATATATAGAAGCAGCAGGAAAAAAACCAAAAAGGAATATGAAGCAGTGACAAGACTGGAACTATGTTAGGTAAGGTGGAGCCCTTAAAGGTCTTTAAATCACAGAATATACTGAGTTGGAAGGGACCCACAAGGATCACAGAGTCCAACCCTCAGCCCTGCACAGGACCATCCCCAAGAGTCACATCCTGTGCTTGAGGGTATCATCAAGCTTCTTGAGCTCTGCCAGGCTCGGTGCTGTGAGCACTGCCCTGGGGAGCCTGGTCAGTGCCCAACCACCCTCTGGGGGAAAAACCTTTTTCTAATACGCAACCTAAACCACCCCTGCCACAACTTCAGGCCATTCACTGGGGGCCTGTTGCTGGTCACCACAGAGAAGAGATCAATGCCTGCCTCTCCCCCTCACAAGGAAGTTGTAACTGCAATGAGGTCTCCCCTCAGTCTCGTCTTCTCTAGCTGAACAGACCAAGTGCCTTCAGCTGCTCCCCATATGGCTTCCCCTTGAGACCCTTTACCAACTTTGTTTGCCTCCTTTCTCTCCATTGTAAAATGCTTGCAGGATTTGGCTTCTGGCTTCATGCATGTGAAATCTATCTGAATTTTGGTTTAGGTGTTCAGGAAATCTTCCTTTATTTTTTTTTTTTGGGGGGGGGGGGGGGGCAGTTGTATACTAGATTGGTGGAAGATGACAGTGCTAGATCATCTATCTGTTGCATGTAGGAGAAATTTTAATGTAAATCTAACTAGTTTATATTATTTTTTAAGGGAAGAGGATGTCTCCTGTAATTTTTAGCATCTCTTTATTTATTAACTGTAACAAACCATATGCTGCTTTTGGGTGCTGATGGTATCCTTCATGTTTCCAAGAATCAAACTTTTACATCCTTGTGCCTGCTGAGATACTGCCTGTGGTATTTCACGTTTGGGGTTGCCACAGGGTGGATTAGGATTGGTACAAAACCAGTCAGTTTTAAATAATGTATAAGAGGAAGATCTTGTGGGGGAGGAGGAGCAGAACCAAGAAGTATTGATGTTAGGCCAGCCAAACACTCAAGCATGTCATTACTGGGATGTTGTGGTAGTGCAGTTACAGGAAGACTAGACATTGTAACAATAAGTCAGAAACAAGATAAGATAGCTAGACATCAATAACATTTACTGCATGAAAAATCTATCAAAGATATACAGCAGACTAACAATAAAAGGCAAGGATGTTTTTAGTTGTGTTATGTTTTTTTTCTCCTCCTTAGCTTATATGGTTTGTACTCAGTGACCTTCTGTCTCATCTCTGTGTGTGGTAGAACTGTCATATAAAAGAGAAATTTAGTTTCAACGTGCTGCTTCCATTTGTGTGTCAAAGAATTTCTGCAGGCTAGCTAGTGGTGGCCTTTGGTAAAAAGCACAAAAACTAGATTAGTTATTGAAGGGGAGTTGCCAAAATTCAGATCATGAGTCCTCATGGCTGAAAAAATAAAAGTGGATCAAATTTTAGTGCCCCCTACATGTGATCTCATCGTGATTATTGCAATTAAATGCAATATTTTTAATGCACAATATAATTAAAAAATGTTAGAATGTTAATTAATATATCTTCTGCTATAGTGCATACCTAGAAGTTGATCAGCTCTGCATGTGAGGGATGAAGTAGTCCTTGGTAGAGAACCTCTAATTAACACTGTAACATTAAAAAATTAACACTATGGGGGAAGACATGCATACCAAACAACAACATTCCATTAAAACTAAAAACAAAGAGCTCAGGAAATCATAAAACTCAGTATTATGGGCCAGATTTTCAGAGGGAGTTACTCTGTGGATGATAAAACCCCTGCACAGCCAGACGATGTATTATTTCCCCTCTCCACAAGCACCTGCAAAACATGACGAAATAAGTGCAATTCATAAGGATTCTCTTTTCCAGGAGTCTTGTTTTTGTTGATTTTGGAAACGGTTCATTACAAATGATCTTGAATTAGAGTGTCAGTGAAGCAAGTAATCATGTTTGACTATTATGTCCATGATTATAGGAATTAATTTCTGTGATCCCTGTCTGCTAGGGCTGGGAATGCACAGTCTGCACACACACCTCCTCACAGCACTGGGGCAGGAGTTGGCCTCGGTCAGAACAACGCTTTGCATCAGTCTGTATCTACTTCCCACTGTGGATATAAACCAGGAGTTTGGAACTCAATGAAGAGCCATCAAGTGAAAGAATAAACCAAATCATCTTCATAGCAGGAAATCTTCTGCAGGGTTTTCAACTCAGTAAGTTAAAAGCGTAGTCCAGGTGCACAGCTAAACATTCCTGCTGCTGTGGGGGCATCACAAATCAGGCAGCTAAACCACAATTAAACTTGTAATCCTGGTGCATCCCTGAGGAAAATAGGCAGCTACACGATGATGATGGTTTTCCTCCCTCTTAGCCACGTTGTTATGCAGTCTTTGCCATTCATGCAGGAGTGCCAAACCTTAAGCAGAGCTTACACAAATCCCAGTGCTCAGATGAAACCATACCATGCAAATGTTCTGTAGTGCAGATATTTTTTATGGGATCATTGGCACAACTGCTTGTGCATAGAATCTTTGCAAGAGGCAACCATGGTTTGGTAAATCCATAAGAATAAATAGTATTGATTTCTTGTTGATATAGTATTTTATTATATAGACTAAAGAGCAATGGATTTTCATGTTGAGATAAATGCTATAGCAGAGGGCACCAGTCTTTAGCCTATTTTTGGTATGTGTTTGTAAAGCCATTAGGATAAAAGTACCACTCGTTGCCTTCACTGTGCATGTTGACTTTTAAAACTATGTTTGTTTGATATTTATCTTGCTCCTATATGAAAGATTTGTGATCGTTAGAAAAATGGGTCCCAAGTGTTCACTTTGAGGAGTAGCAGTAGGATTTAATTGTAACAGAACTTCATACTGTCAGATTGTCACCTTTACACAGGACCTTTTTATGCAACATCAGATATAAATACAAACAAACCAGCCTTTGTTCTGTTTTCTGCTTTTTGCAGCCTATGAGCTCATGCAGTCAATCTTGTGCAGCTGATATGGCAGGAGTTGAAGGTGTCTTCTGCCTAAATCTGTTCATACCCTTATCCAGTATATTATTGGATTAATTTTTTCAGTTTCCATTTCTATGTTTATATTCATGTATTGGGAAGTTTGTTTTCAGCACTTCCCTGCAAGAATTGAGCCTGAGGTATGTTTGCCATTAGTAGTCAGTAATAGTAGCCAGAGTATTGCTTAGAATGTTCAAAAAAGTGCCCATTTTGGAGACACGGCAGAATAGAAATTGTCGAAAGGCATTTTTTACTGGCATAGTTTCAGTTATTATCTGAACATTTTATGCCAAATTGCTCTTCAGCAGGAGCCTGAAACAGTAGACTCATGATCAGCTTCAGCTGTTTCAGTTTCAAAATGAACAGATGAGAAAATTCTGGGGCTATTAAAATCCAAAAACTGAGGGTTTTTTGGGTTTGAGACAGCAGGTGGGCTGCAAAATTTTCTGCTGAGTGGCTGAGGATACTCTACCCCCCACACTTTTATTTTTCTTCTATTTACCTCACTTTATATTCTTATTTTGTTTTGGATTTTTCTTGCTGGGAGTTTTGCTTTCTACACAGAAGGTGCTGTTCCTGAAGGAGTAAGCTCTGGGGAAGTGGTTCAGTTCACCCTGATGGTCCAGCAGAGCAGCCTGATGTGTAAATGTCCCTCTGGTAAATGGCACAATGTTGTGTTTCAAGTAAAATTCGGAAAGCTTGATGAAAAAGAAAAATCAGTGAGAGCTTTTAGTAATCTGCTTCATTAAAAGTATAGGCTGCTGTGTTCTGTGCAAGCCATGGTTTAAGGTTGGTGGTTTCATGTTTGTGTATGGAGTGTTCCACTCAAACACACGTGGCCAGATGTAGATTTGGTCATAAAAATACTTTCTGTAAAGTGCTTTTAGCTGTATGAGTACCAGGAGAAGTGGTGACTTATCTGGCAGTAGAACATGAATTGAAACAAACAATGTCAAAGTCATCATTAGAGAAGCAGAAAGTTGGGAGGAAAACGCCAATTGAACCAGGTGAAAATTGGGTGATGCAGAGGAAAAAGTCTAGAGGATGGAAAGGGATAACTGACAGTTTCTATTCTTTGTACAGCAAAAACCTTCACTCCTTATTCTAGAGAGGCTCTTTAGTGATAAGAAAGGGAATGGTTGGGCTTGGTGGGACTGCACTTCCCTGTCTTTCATTTCCTATTCCAGTGGTTTTTGTCATCTGAGTAATTTTTTTTCCAGATCCATACAGATATTTAAAAATCATCACTTCCATTAAAGCAGGTATTAATTTGCTGAGAACTTATAAATTAATTTTGCTTTAGCTTTCCATCTGTAAAATACAAATAACAGTATTATATTTATCTTCTCGAGCTGCTAAAAAATGAGAAAAATGAAAAAGTGAGAGATGCTTCAAATCATATAAGTTTCAGAAACTGAAATACAGATTGAGAAAAGAATATAGGCTAGGTATGAATCACTCATCTGAAGATGTTTCTGCTTGTTGCTTTCTTATAAAAACTTTAGGATGCTTTTATTTTGATTATATATTTATTGAATGGCTGAATGGCTCTTTCACTGTCATACCAAAGAAAAAGCCACAAAAAAAGCAATTCAGAGAAATTCATCCTCATAAGACAAGCAAACCTTTCAGCTTTCCTAATTGCAGCACTCTGACAGTCCATTGTAGTTTTAGATTCTTTGATTGCTATTGCAAGGAGAAAGAAGCTGCCAGGAAAGTCCATTTTCTATGAAGAAAGAGAAGACATGAAATAAGAGAAATTTCTTACACAGAAATACACTAGCAAAAAGACACTGTCACTGACAAATGGTTTTTATTTCTTGTCTGTCACTCTTCCCAGAGAAAGGAATGGCTCCCTGTAGCAGTAGAATCCAGCCATTTCCATTCATCCCAATTCTTTCCTGTATAGCAGCCAAATACTTCCATGCTCTGTATGGTTGATTGTCAATAGTTACATGTATCTTTCTCTCTGAAATACGGAATGGTGGATATAAAAGATGATTTTTCTTTCATTTTTTTTTCATGGCATTTAGAATCTCTGCAATTACCTGGAGAGTCAATCAAGTGTCTGAAAGGGTCTATGAATGTAGGCAAATTCCTGCTTTTCTTATGGGTGGGAGGAGGACTTGAATGTCAAGGAGTTTGTTGCCTGCAAGGTGCTGTGTGCCTCCTGAAATCCTCCTGGTTTGTGTTTCAGGAGGGAGCTGTTCCCTGGTCTGCTGAACTCCATGATCTGCTACTGCCTGTGGTCAGAGTTGGTGTGTGCTCTCTTGGGAGCTCAGCAGTGCCAGGGACAATAGAAAAGATCTTCCAAAATTAAAATACAAGACAAGGCAGTGAGATATGAGAAAAATAAGGTTTGGATAAGGCCAGAGCACCTTTAAAGTGGGAGGGGAGAGGGAAGTGGTGGGTGGATTCTTATCTCCAGATCTTTTTTCAGAAACTTATACTTAAAATACACTAAACATCCCTTTCCATAGCACATCTCTGGCTCAGCAGAATGATTTGGGAGTTTTTGCTACCTTATCTCTTAAATCCAAAAGTTGACAGGTTCTGCAGCCATCAGAAACATGCTTTGGTGCAGATGAGATCTGTGACAAGATGTGTCAGAAAAAGAGAGGACTTTCCTGCAGTTATTTTCTGTGTCTAGGCAGTGGTGCTGAAGGAACACAGATGTGCTCAAAGTAAATGAAGAGATGGTATGTTGGAGATGTCACTGCTGAGGAAATCACCCACCATCACAGCCACAGTAATAAAAATTGATTTGTAAAAGCCATTTTACTACCTGCTTCTAAAAACGTCAGCTGCCTTGCTGTGCTGTGGTTTCCAGGTTTCTGGTGGCTGTTCTTCAAGCCCTCTCCTGCCTGCCCAGACTCTGCTGTTTCTCCCCAGTATAACAAGAATATATTAGATCCCTTGCTCATCTACTGTTTGCTGGTTAAATCATTTCCAGCATTTCTCTGAGAGTCTCGTTCAGATCTCTCCCGCTTTGAGCAAGCCCCTCTCCCAAGCCAGTGGCTACACAGTGCTGTGACCTTGATTTAGACGACTTTACAATCTCTCTTATCTCTGCCTCACTTTCTCTGCTCCTTCCATGTTCATCCACCTGAGGATCATCTAAGTATTGAGTAGTCTGACTCTCAGAAAAGTTAATTAAACCCTCAGCCTTAATTCTACTTTAGTATTGGCTGGTTTAATTTGAATTTTATGTATGTAGTTTTCTCCATCAAAGTGCCAACATTTGCTATAATTTAAACACAGTAGTGTCTCATGCTTAGATTACCAAATGACTGCAGCATTTTGGATGCTACAATTTCACATAATGACAAGCAATGTTTTGGTCCTTGACTCATGTAAACAGTATTTCATATAACTGTGAAGGCAGGGAATTGTATCTTTTCACCACAAATGAAGACACATAGCAAATCTAGGAATAAACAAAATATCCTTTTTGTCTAGTCATAGGTTGTACTTTTATTTGGAGATCTCAAAACATTACTCTGAGATTGGTGCTGTGTAATGAGTGCTAATCTGAGATCCTTGGGCACTGTATAATGTTATGGCGATAGAAATTTGTTTCTTTGATATCTTCTGTGCAGTGAAACACCTAATTGGTAATTGTAAAATGTGTCTGTACCATTTTTGCTTTCTGCCTCCCATGGGTTTTGTCTTTACTTAAGTGCTGCTTCAGCATATTCCTGGCTAATAAGGGTAGGTGTTTTACATCAGTTTAGGAAAGTGAAACATTGGAATTATATGACTGAAAAATCTATATTGAAATTTTTAATTTTCATTATTGCTCTTTTATAACTAGGCAATTTATATAAACAATTCTACTCTGTCTGATTATGGCAAGCTTTCTTTCCTACTACAAAGAAGTAGGTGGAAAAAAAATCCAGCTATGCTCAGAAAAATATAAAATTAGTCTTTCAGGATGTTGCCTGCTGTTGTTTTATGTCAAGAGCATATTTGGGGCACGTGACAAAAATCAAAAGCTGATTGTCCCCAAGTCAAACATCTGCAAACTTTTCTGGTAAATCAGAGGTGAATGTAGTTTTTTGGCAATTTTTGAGGGCAAACTGCCTCTACTTGTCTTCTCTGAATTGCTGCAGTGAAGAGCAGATGTGATATGTTTGAATTCAGCTGACTACATGAATCTGGCCACCATTTAATGAACAGAGTTTCAAATATTTTTCCAAGGAATAGAGAAGACAACATATGCTTTTTCTTCTGCATATAGTTTCTTCAAATGTGGTAAAAGAAAGGACAAAATTAAGTGAACAGGGCCATGTTAAATCCCCCCATTTATTCCATGGGAAGAGAGGAATAAAAGGAAGTGATGAAAGTAGTGACGTGAACCATGAGATGTCTCAATTTGTTATTTAAGAGAGTCATAGGAAGCCATAATTTTGTAAACAGTTGCTGTGATTTCTGTAGTGCAGAGAAGTGATGAGGAACAGCGAGCCAAGCGTGGTTAGAGCCACAGCACTGCATTGTAACCTGCTGTGCTGTGTGCTCCGAGAGCACCCAGCAGTGGTCGTGGAGTTTGGGGAGATTTCCTTCCCCTAAATGATTTCTGGCAAACCGTTTTCACTCTGAACTGCTTCTGCTTTGCCATCGTAAGGCAGGCAGGGGAATAAAAAAGGCACATTGAAAGCTCCTGATGGAAGTCAGGTGGCAGCATTATTTATCACATTAACTGTGCATTCTATGCAACACTGTTCATGATTACAGATGTAAATTGTTGGGAAAGCTGCAGAAGGAATTTGCTCCTCCCTCACAGATCCTCTCTGCCAACTTTCTGTCCATCATCCATATGACTGGGCAACAAATCTTCCCATCATTCTTTATATAAAAGGTCTGTTACCATGGTACAGCATTGCAATTAGACTGTTTTCCTTCTTATCTGTTTTATATGTTTATCTTTTGAATTACTGTCATAACTTCTCATATAATAGTAACTGTGTCATAATAATTATGTAACTCTACAAATAACTGTCTATAAGTGTCCTGGAGTTCATGTTTACATGTGCTCAGAAGATGAAAGAATGTGGGAAAAACGCCTCACCCATGTTGCACTGAGAGGGTAAAGCAGTGCCTTTTAACAACTTTGACTCTTAAAAAAACTCTACTTACAACTTTTCTGTTTTGATTAGTAGGATTCAGAGTTCTATTTATAATTGAGAAAAAAGATTTCAAATTATATCTTTCTTCCTTCTGTCTGTTTACAAGGTGACCCTTTTCTTTCCAAACTAAGCTATGTTTGGATTTGAACTTAATTTGTTAAAGTGTAAAGGTCTTGTATCTTTCAGACAATCAAATTGCTTTACTGAAACTTCCAAATGGGACTAGTTACTCTCTTGATAATCACAATGGTTTTAATACCTCTGGCAGTAACTGAATTAATTCTGTGTTCTTGCTGGTAACAAAGACTGATTCAAAAGTGTTACTTTTGAAGACTCATTGAGGGATCTTTCCCACTGCTTTTGCCAGATGAAAAGAATTAATTATTACAAAAATAATGCCCTTGAAGTACCAGGGCATACAATGGCTGTACTCACTGTGTGATGGAGTTTCTTCCAATATAGCCTGGTACATCCTGTTCAGTTTTCCCTCCCTGGGGTTCTGGAAATGAAGGAGTTTATGCCCAATGTTCTTGTGTTCCTAAAAGGTGTGTGCATATGGGGTGCAAACACTCCATCTTATTGTTGTCTGACTGACAAAAATAAATCCACCTTCTCTCACAGAACAAAGCATAGTCCCCATTTAAATTTCGTTGGCTGATTGGCATTCTCTCAGGAGAAAAAAAAAGGATTTGAGGCCTGCACAGAATATTGTACAGGGTTGGTTTGCTTAGAGACTCTGCTTGCTATGAAGTTGTGGTAGTGTGTTTATTAAGCAGCATGTGCAGAATATGATGCTTGCATTATAAATCCTCTGATTAATGGCATGTATGGTCCTGGCTCCAGGTTCTTGAAGGTAATGCCCCACTAAGCATTGCAACACACAAAACTGGGATGGCAGCAGGGCAATTGTTTTTTTCAGGATCATGTGACTTTCCCAGAAATTCTATCCTCATCCCCATTCACTGCCTAAAATACAGAACTCAATATAATTTTGTGAAATATTTAGTCAAATTTACTGTCTTCTGATGAAAAGCTCTTTAAACTGAAACACTTGTGAGATGCTCCTAATGCCATAGCACTTCCTCAGACTGTGCTATTGCTGCTGTTTTTCTCATGTTTGTTGATATAGATGAAAGTACTTGGTGAAATACACGTTTTGTTTGTAGACAATTACAGTTAAAGAAACTATCGATCCCTGTGGTAATTTCTCACCCTCCAAGATTTTTCCATTGCTTTTGAAAGTCTCCTGGAGGATACGATCCACTGTCTCTTCCTCTCTGGATGTAGTAATTCCTAAATCCCTGTTCTAATCTGGGACTAAGTTGCTGATAGACACGTCTATATCTCAGCATTATTTATGTAATGAATTTAATTTTATGCACATATTGAATCAGATAGTGCATTTTCAGGTGTTTAGTCTGATATTTATACTCATTCTTTTTCATTTATTGTTTTGCAACCTTCTGAAAAGTAACTGAAAACATTCCTAAAGCTTCATTTAGAAAATAGAGGTTGCTCCAAAGGAGCAGACCTTTAACTGCAATGCTGAAATGTCAGACAGCAGTTGGAGATCCTCAGTCCCAGCCTTTAATTTAGCACAACTTTTTTTCAGTTGTTCAGATGAATGAGATAACAGCTTGAGACCAGAAGAGCTGTGTTACAGTCCATTTTGCTCTGTCTCTTGTTTGTCTGGAAGGTGTTTAAAACTTCACACACAGCACATTGTATCATATGGGTAGAAATTAAGTCTTTGGATTTAAAGGATCCCACCATTCATTCCTTTGCATGCTTTATTATTTTCCATGCTGTGCTATGGGTTTAGGGATTAGACTGTGCTAACATAGTTGAGTTCAAGCATATTGTATTGCCCCATACCTGTTAGCTGGAGTATGAACCTACAAGTTTCATCCTAGTGGCAGCTGTGGAAGCTCTATTTCATTTCCAGTGTGGGTATGACTCCACTGCTTTACTTTTTATAGCTTCCCAAATCAACTGATCCCAACAATTCTGTCTTCCAGGTGGAATTTGTAGCTATGACTGTTTTGCATTCAATTAAAGAAATGTTGCAAAGTCACTATAGACACATGTAGTTATGCACAAGTAAATTGCTAATAAGCAATAGCTCCTGTTTACAACTCCAGGGCCTTCAAACACACTACAAAGCTCAAAGGTCTGGAGGAGGCCATGGAGGAAAAATCTTCAAAATTAACTGTTCATAATTGCTGCCTTTTTCACAGTGAATGGGGGCTATTGCTGGATGTTTTCAGCATCTGTAAAACAATCTATAAATTTACAGGAACTTTAAATAGAGTCTCTATAAGGAGTGGGTTTGGTGCTTTGATTATTTTTGAATGTTAGAAAAGCAGTGGTGAGCTTGCACATGAACCAGTGCCCCTAGATAAATGTGCACGGTGAGGGAGTAGAAGGAATTCATCCAAAAACCTCTTTAAGAACCCAAGAGGAAGGAATGGCAAAGGAACTGTCTTTAAGCTATTCCTGTGTGTGTACTGACAGTGTCAAGTAGAGATTGCTCCATTGGTCTGATACCACTGATCCAGAAGGGAAGAACTTTGTTACCCAGCCTGAAGAACAAATAACTTTGTTCAAACACGTGCCATGCTAGGGCTGAACCCCTGCCCTGGTGACACAGCATGCTGTGCTACCATACCCTATGAAGCTGACCCTTACCTGATCACTGCCAAGCTTTTCTGCCTCTGAGCCATTCCAGGAACTTAGACTGGCTTAGCTGGCTTTGAACTTGGGAATCCATGATCAGCTATCTCACTTTGTTCCTGACTTTTGGCCCTTCTGCTCTCTGCTCTTTTGCTTTGATGCCCATAAGTAGGAAAAGACAGAGGTCTGCAGACTGATCTATTTCTTCAAGGGTTTTGTGTTATAAGGCACAGAGAAATGTGTGCCTTGGGACAGGACACATCTCTGTGTCACTGAGAAAGTGAGCCCAGGCACATCGCTGAAGTGGAGGCTCTATATTTTATTAGATCATAACATTATACTATTAGATTATAGAAAGGGAGGAGCAGCTTATGTGGTTTAGACTAATTTAAGGCAACGTCATGGCCAGCTCTTACTATGAATTAATATAAATGTTTTATTGCAAACAAAGACTTAAGTTGCATATTTTTCCATCTGTTTCCTAATTTTGTTCCTTAGCTCAGTCATTCAATACTGTACAAGGAATTGTTTTTTAAATTTATGTCTTCATTTCTTGGATCTGCAGTTTTAGCAAACACTGGGCTATTGTAATGATTCTATTTATTCAGTTTCTACTTTGGAAACAAACCAAAGCAGTTCTTCTGAGCTCAGAAATGTACTCACAGTGTTCCTCCCATGATTTGAACGTAACAAGCATAAAATGGTTTCCTTACAGGTATTTTCTCTCACTCCTGTTGCATGCAGTATTTGTGAAGCACAATTGGATATTTATTTTTTCATGTAACTCAGCTTTGAATTCACCCGATCATAGAGATTCTACAGCTCCTGCTTCAGCATGAAATCATGCTTTTTTAGGGAAAAAATAAGGCCACAAAAATTTCAATGAAACTCCCCGTTCCTGTGAGAACTTGTCTCTTTATCAACACACATGCAGACCTGAGCAATGTCATACCACTGCAGTGTAGGTCCTGCCATTACGTAAATTTTTTTTGGAAACTTGATGAATTTCATCCTTTGCTCCAACCTCAGATATTGATCTATCTGTCTGTCCGTCCATCCATTCCTTCGGTGGAGTCTCTCAAGATGCCAGTGCCTCATTCAGGTTTCTCAGTAGCATCCAGGGAGTAGGATTCAACTGACCTGACTTTGGTTATCATCTGTACTAGGGACAATGGTAAAATAAATAGACAATAAGAAAAATAAGCACTTCTTACTCCTTCACAGAGAAAGAGAAATGAAAGTATTGAAGAACCTATTTCTCTCCAGTGTATACAAACGGAGATACTTAGATGCTGCTATCTGCACTGCTCATACCTGTAGGTAGTTGCACCTCAGTGCTTTTGTCAGCTCTTATCCAGCTTCATTAATGGGTCCCTGATTTGTAATTAGATAATGTCAGGATACAATTTTTAAGTTTCTGCAGTGTTAGCACTTTTATTTCTTCTTTTGAGTTACCGAGTTCCCCATTAGAAGTGTGCACCATTTTCACACAGGAATTCCCTACACACCATGGAGGAAACAAAGACATAAAAGGCTTTGGGTATTCCATTCTAAAGAAAAAGTTGGTGTGTTTCAATTCTCTCCATCAACAAATGGCCAGTTTTCTTGAACTGATGTAATTTCCTGAGTTGTCTGTGATCTTAAAGGATGGACAGACAGCAAAACCAACCACTGCAGAAATTAATAAGGAACTGCCTTTACACTTGTGATTTCAGAGCTTTTAATGTAAGTTCTCTGTTTCATGGTCAGATCGGGATAGTTTAGTACAAAAATGTTTTGAAAACGAAAGGCTGAAGCCAAATGCCTGGAAACTCCAGCACCATCATAAGAGCTCTGCAGTTTTTCAGTAACCCTGAAGAGCTTATTATATACATAAGAACAGGTTTATTTAGACCCTGGATCCAGTTGCAGAGAGGGTTGGCAGGGCCTGGAGCTTTGCAATGAACAGTACTGAAATCCTTTCTTTTCAACTTGTCATTTAAAACTTGGAACCAGCACCTTTGAGGACTTTAGCCTTGCACAGTAAGTCAGTCACCATTGCTGCTACTGCAGTGTGAGCTTTCATGTGGGGGATGAGTCAGCTGGTAAAATTATGTTACTATGAAATTAGTTTGGTACTTAGCATTTAATATTCTTCTCTTTTGCTCTGCAATTAGCTTTTGCTAATGCAATTTAATCTATTTGTAACATTTCTTGAAAATCATAGTAGACATGATTTGAAATGAAGTTAAATCTCTTGAACTTTTCCTTATGTTAATTTGAAATGCCAACAGGGCACCAACTGCTGTGAAAATTAATGAATGAGCTACATCAAACTGTCTTTCATTTCACTGGAATGACTTCACACTCAGAGAGCATATGTGCCAAACAAACTATTCTCCAACACCACAGATGATGCTGGAGAGAAAAGGATTTTGTTGCTGGTGGTGTTGAAGGGTCAGATTTGTGGGTCCCAATTTCTTTGTAGGCACGTTATGGAGCACAGACCACGTGAGAGGCAACTCCCCTGAGAAAGAAATTATTTTAGAATTTTGGGAAAGATTAGTAAACTAAAAATATAAATCACTGTGGAAGCATTTTTCTCAGAGTGTTTTGCTCCTCATTTAAGAATTCTCAAACATGACACTCAGCTTTCTTAGAAGTGAGGGCCATTTGTCTGTGTTACTTCTTAGACGTTAAGCTGCAAGAACTATGTAATGCTACTGCAGATCTAGAGCTGAATGAACTTATACTGTGTGCTAGAATTTTGTTCAAAACCACAGATTGCACTTTTTCCTTGTCCCAAAGAACTTGGGAAGTGATTAGTCATAACAGTTAAACCAGAACTCCTGAGCAGCAAAATGAATTTGATAAAAAAAATCTTGATTTCTTAGAAATGCTTGTGAGCCAAAAGAAAACAAACATATGAAGATAATTTTTCTCGGATAAACTGTCACATCATATCCATTAAAGCCCAGTTACTGGATCTTGACTATTTTATCATGATGATTGGAAGTGCTGTGTTGAGGACTTGAACAACAGCTCTGCCATTGTTCTCTGCTGAAATTCTCTTTACAATTCTGGAACTTGCGCTTCTTTCCTTCAGATATCACAGAGCTTACTTGATTGCGTTCCTGCTGATGAAGTTTTAATATCTTTCTGTTTAAGCATGTGTGTATGTTCAAGTATAGTCTTGACATCACATATACACTGGCTCATTGACTCAGGTGGGAAATTCAGTTCTTAACTGAAAGTAGTAAATATACATTTTGTTTAATTGTTGTCAGTCTCTAATAACAAATGAAAATAAAATCAAATGTGATCAGTAAAACTAGACATAAAATTTGGTCCTAGATAAATGATCAAATAAGAAATTTTTGTTACACACAGATTAAATAAGTGGCAATATAAAGCAATAAATTACTTTTTTATACTCTGCATTGCAGTCATATAATGAAAAGACTATTTGGATTTGGACTTGGAAAAATGCCACTGCTGTGCTCCGAAAACTCAAACATTGAGTAAACTGTGAAATAAAATAGAAATTTGGGGCAGATGTGTTTTGGCTGTTGTAATGCAAAGGATTCACCATTTCTTGTTTGACTTGGGCTTGATATTTAAAAGGCATACTGGCAATATTTTGTGGATGGATACAAGCTGCAAACTCTGATGGAAACAAAATTAAAGAATGTTTAAAGGCATGTTTTAGAAATGAGACATGAAGAGCCTTGTCAGCAGCAAGCCAGTGACAGGGTGGGAATTGGTGATGGAATCAGTGTCAGAGGGAGTTGTTCTGCCTTGGTGAGCCAGGGCAGGCACATTCCCTTTGCCTCTCACAGGGCAGCTGCCTCTAAGCGTGTCTGCGCTGCATCCGAGGACACAACAAGGTTGTGCTTTGTGTCATTTTTCATTGCTTTTCTAGATAAGTGCCATTCTTTCTCTCTGCTTGTTGTCAGACACCAAAGTGATTTCAGACCTAATTTGTGGCTATGATTTATACATCAAACCAGCTGTCAAGCTGACTGCTTAAAAAGCAAATTTTAAAAGTCTGGAGAGAGACATATAAATGGTGCAGGTTATGAAGCATTTTCAGGACTGCTTGTTCACAGAGGTTTCAAACTGGCATCTGACTTGTGCCTCCTGGAAGCAACAGCTGTGTGGATGATTGTGTAGAGCAGCCCCGGTGTGCAGGGGTGCAGTGGTGAAGGTTGCCCAGCTACAGGGAAATGTGTCAGGCTTTATGTATCAAAACTGTACTCAGAGTTGCTTTGATTGCTTAAAACTGGTACTCTGTGAAGCACCCTGGTCTATTTTTATCATCTGGCTCAGGAAAGTCCTTGATTTTTGGGTCACCATGCCTTACATATGAATACAGTGGTCAGGTTCACTATACTCATGTTCTGTTTCTTCTTTTTTTAAAATGTTTGCAATCTGTCACTTGTTCTCTTCTTAGTGTTGTGGCTTTCAACATCAGTTGTTTTGGACTAATAAAATTGTTTTAAAAATATAATTTTCCCCTAACAATTTTTTTTTTTAATTTTTAAGGTAAAAAAATCAAATACGGTATCTGAAAATATCAGAATTAAATATTTCAACATTTCTGATTTTGTTTCTGAAGAATTTTTTTTCTGTCTGAACATCTTGGACAGTTTCTCTCTGAAATTGCCAAATAGTATGCTTGATGCAAAACTGAACTTAAAAACAGTAGATCAATAAATGTAAAATTGTATTTTCTGTTCTATACAGCTTAAGAAGAATATAAACTGGTAAATATTCCTGGTCTACAAATGGTATTTAAGCATAGTCTGCATTGAAATTTATTTTGTAGTGCCCTGTATAAAAAGATATAAAAGCTACCGAGACGACAATTGTCATCCCCTCAGTTGGTCAGGAGGTGGGAGTTGTTGAGACAGGGCTGGCCACAGATGACATTTTGATTGGTATTTTAGCAGTTTGTAGGTGGGGATCTGTCAACACTTCTTTTATTAACTGTGGTGTTCAGGCAGACACAGTTACCATTTTGAAGTTTCATTTTTAACTAGACCTTGTCATTTAAGTCCTCTAAGCCACAAAATAAATTTAAGCTAATTTGTTTCCAAATTTGGAGCTACTAGAGGCAGAGAAAAAACAATAGGAGATAAAAGGTTTCTGGTATTTTATATAATATTATTTTCCACCTGTTATGTTTAACACATGATATTTTGCATGAGAAAAGGGGCTGTGGTGTTGCTTTTAACTCTGAGATTATCAGGGCGCTCATAAATGCTGTTAAATATTTTTCATATTGATTGATAACGTTAAGTCACATTCTCTGCTCTGTATCTGTATGAGACTCAAATGAACCTAACTAAGAACAGAATAAACGCCTCTGTTGTAGGAGAGAATCTGTCTCTTCATCTTAAATTACGAATCCATTAGACTGAAGCGATGAATTATTTTGGTCTTGCACAATCTGAATAATGCATGTAGCACCATTATGCACGTCCTGCGTGTTGTGGAACCAGAATGCACTGTTATGTTAATAAACATTCATAACGTTCACCATAACCATTCTGAATGTTTTATTGCTAGAAGAAATTGTGATCCCAAGGACATTCAGAGATGTCAGTCTTATTACTATATCCAATTATTAAAACTTAAACTTGCAGCTGTATTATCCCCTCTCTCCATTTGATATCGGTAATTAGTCAAAATCTCTGGGTCTTGTAGGTTGTTTTTGTTAGATTAAGGAAGTCTGTTGTTTCTCATATGCAATCATATTTAATTAAAAAATGCAATCACAATGAGAGTAAAACAAGAGATATATAAATTCCTTGCATTTCTCAGCTGCTTTCAGACTGTATTGAACTCTAAATCTTTCTCTGTCATGTCAAATGTGTTTCTAAGGCTGTGGGAGCTACTTCCAAGCTGATACCTTTGTTCCCTTTATCTCTGCTCATGCACTTCCTCTCACACCCACCCAAAAATATCTGCTTTCAACCTAGTTTCTGGCTACATCAGTATTCAGGAAAAGTAGTTGAAGCCTCACAGTTGGCAGTGTTTCATATTCTCACCTTGTTCTTTGTGGTGCTTCTTTAGTTTTTGCCTGAGAGCGCCTATGAAGGCTGAAAAATGCTGTTGGAAACTGGTGAAGGAGCTCTTGCCCAATGTGGTACCACACAGTTATCTTTGAGCAACATATGGATGTTAGCTTGCTGATTTGCCTCATTAGGACCAAAGAGCAGTTAAATTATGGATTTAAATGGCTTAGAGCTTTTGTATCACCCCTCACATGGATAGATTTGACAGCAGAGAAAATTCAGGCAAGTTTGAAATTATATCTTAATGAAGATGAGAGACAGGGGAGCTCTTCTGTCAGCAATCCTTTTGGTAACAACAGGGACCATGGCAGGAGGGGGAGAAACAGAGTTGTCCTTTCACTTGCTTTGATAGGCAAGGAAAACAGAATAATCTGCTCTAGAAGGGGTTATAGGCTTTCTCTTTAAAGAAAATAAGTTTTATGATATTTTAAACTACCTGAACACACTGCAATCACTTATTCAAGCAGAACTACCTCTTTTGTATTTTGGGCTTTATCTTTTATTTCTATTTCAAAGTTGTGTGCAAATTAAGTAAAATAGCAAAGTTTGTAAGTGAACCTATTTGCTACATTCACAGAGAGACCAAACAGTCTGGCAGCAAAATGAGTTTTCCAAAGTTGCAGCAAATGTTTTCCTTGGTGGGAAACATGAAAATAATTAACAACCCAGTTATTGTAATGGCACATTAAATAATTTTGTTTGTTTTAAGCCATTAGTTCTGGGATGTTTATTCTTAAGTGCTCATTGTTACCTGATCAGGATGGAGTTTGACATTAAAAAGGGCCATTTATGATCATTCAAAGGTTAGTTGAGATGATAATCTCCTTACTTTGGGTATAAAAAGTGGAAAAGGAGCCTTTTATCCTCATCAATGTAGAAAAGGTATAGTTTTCTTTCATTCCATGGCTTCAGAAATTATTCTTATTACGAATCCATAGCTTTTAAGGACAAACTGGGACATTTGACCACTCACTCTGGCCTTGTGTGGTAGAGCCTTTAGATATATTGAGCGTTCAACTTCTGCTCCATCATGGTACATATTCTACAGGAGTCTTCAGGCTTGTTTTCAAGCCAACAAGACATGTGAATTCATAACTTTTTATCATAGTATGCTCCTGAAATTAAACATTCATGTAGATGCAAATATGTGTCTTGTTTCTTAAACTTATTTATGCTAATCCCCAGTCTCTAACCCCCAGTTTCACTCATAAACAAAGGAGTTCTTTACGTTCTTCTACAGATTTTTGATAGACCCATTTTCTACCAGAGCTCTTGTGAGAGAGTGTTTGCACGGAGGATTGCTGAGGTTGCATTGCACCCCCATGACAGTGACGTATAACTGAGAATTCAGTGTTAGTGTATTTTATGGTTACATGTAATTGTTTACCAAGCAACCTGTCACCCTTGAAGGTCGGCGTCATTAATTTCAGTGTTGATACAAATCCTGACCAAGTTTTAACCAGAAAGCTTGTCTTGACGTGGCATTATAATTGTGCTCTCGGGTGAAATAAAACCAGCAATGACAGTACCACGTGAAAAAATTAGCAGCTAGGGATTTACTTTTTTTATTTTCTCCAGATGGGTTCTCCAATGTAAAATCCTAGAGCTCTTCCACAGCTGTCCAAGGTCAGAGTACAAGGGGGGGAATTCCCCTTTTTATGTACTGGTTCATTATATTTTTTCTTTCAGTCATTCTTTAGCTCACTTCTGCTTCCCTTTGGGATCTGTGCATGGCTCTTGAAAGTGTGTCCACTCTAAATTGGATTCTTCACCCGCAATGGCTGTGCCAAGTATGGCTGTTACTGATTTTGCTTTCCCATCAGTGGCTATAGCAGCACTTACCTTTTTCCTGAAAGAATGTTTTCCAACAAAATACTATGTTTTTTTCCTACACTAAGTACTCTCCTAAGTTTTCTTCTTGTTTTTTATTTTGTTGTTGTTGTTGTTGTGTTTTGGGGGTTTTTTGGTGTTTTTTTTTTGTTTGTATGTTTTTTTTTTAAAATTACTTTTCTTTACTGAGTACACCCTTTGGGGTCTTGCCAGAACATCCTTTTTAAGAGAAAATAAAGGGCTGTTGTATTTGCTGTTTGGTTTGGGGAGTTTTTTGGTGGTTTTTGTCTGGTTTTTGTTTTTTTTTTTTAATTAATTTTCTTTTTTTTTTTTAGTGTGTGTATATAATAGCAGTTATTGTTTGTTTAGTCTGTCAGACTAAGTGTATTCCTAGTGAATGGCTTGTTAAAAACTTTCACTCCTGGTGGTGTAACTGTTTTTTTAATGCTTAGTTTTCTTTCAGTCCTTGAAATGAAGACACGGAAACTTGTACAATTGCACCTGTGGTTACACCCTGTCTGTTGTGGTTGTTGCTGAGCATTAACATTGGCTCATATGCTGTTTCCCCTGTGACTTCCTTCCTACACTGCTGCATAGAATTCAAAACTAACAAGGTTCTAATTAGAAGAATAAATTTAATCTTCTCTGTAAACTGAGTTTTTCTAGTCAGGAAACAAATGCCTTCTCTCTTCCCTTCAGCTTTGGGGCTGGTTCTTTATTCTTGTCCCTTATTTCTGATGTTTGTGAGGTTTTGGTAAATAATTGTGTTTCTCTTTTACTGGTAATTCAGAGCTGCTAATGAAAGGCATGAAATAGTGGTTAGTCCCATGTCCAGTGGTGATGTCAAAACTCCTCAACTGGTTCATGTGCCTATTTCCAGTGAGAGCATATTTATTGGTGTCATTATCAGGAAACATGATCTTTACAGGAAAGAAAAAGAGAAATATGTGCATCATTTTCCTGTATCCTGACCTGCCTTTAGCTCACCTTCTCCTGCACTGCATACTATAATTCACTCTCTTTATGCCCCTTTTCCAGGAAACAATTATTCACAGAAGATGCTGAGAGAAAAGATGTCCCAGTATATACCATTTAATGGAGATTCAGTGATCCCTTGTCTTCTAATCTCTCCATTCTTTCCTGGTTTAGGCATAAAACTGTAAAGCTTGCAAAAAATATCTGAGAGATCACTGGTTTGTGTTTTTGTTTCTTTCCAGTATGTAATGGCTTTTCTTCAAATATTCAAATATTTGTGTTCTTGGTTTCTGTGCTTCCAGCAAGTTTCCTAACAGCATGTCAGACAGTGAAATAGAAGTAACAGGTAATGAGCAGAGTATGAGCAACATATTTGTGTCTGGATTTACTGCTCTTGGTTGCAGTACTAGCTCATGATGTAATTTATCATTGGTATTTGCGTAAAGAGAATTATTCCGTAAGTTGTATTTGGAGATTTATGGTCTTTTGAGAAGGTGCAGAAGTTTTTTGTCACATGTTCAAGGCTGCTTCAAACCTTTGCACAGAGACTGAAGTGAAAAATGAAAACCTGAAAAAGAGCCATAAGAAACAATTCCTCTACAAAGAACTGAACTAGAACTAACAGCATATGAAGTCTGGTTGTCTTCATGGTGTTGCCATCCTTAGTGCAAAAATGAATGGAGCACTTTTAGTCAAAAATTCCAGTGAGGCAGCATCTTAAAAGAGCAAGAAGAGATGTTGGTTAATTAAAAAACCTATTAGCAGACTTGTTTGTCAGAGTCAAAATATCGTGTTTACTGACAGGTTCTCTGTTTATATGTGTGGCCTTAGAGGTAGCAGGTGGAGTTTGCAGTACAGCCACGGATTTCCTGATTCTATCATCACTTATTCAAAAGCAGGAGACACAAATTTTCTTGCTTATTCACTGAACTGAATGTCATCCTTAAGCCATTCTTCTGGCCCTCAGTTTGAAAGAATGCTAATTACTTTCTAATTGCAGCCAGCTGGCGTCAAATCAATCTCTACTCAGACAAAATTTTCATGCCTGTCAGACAATAAAAGACTTCTATGTTGATAAGCTCTTTTGATTCTGCTTAAAAGTTCCATGTTCAAATTTCCTTTAAAATATGGTTTCCATTTGAGGGAAAATAAATATATTTTGTAAGCCTGTTTAATTATATTTGGATAGCAGTCTCTAAAAGAAAACTAATGTCTTTTCTCATCAAAAGAACAGCTCTGGAAAATGTTTTCTCTTTAAAGTTTATATTAGCTTGACAACCACAACAAGGCTGAAAGAGAAATGTTTGAACCTAAATAATTCTTTCAGAATTTTCAATATTTTAATTGGACCTTCTTTAAAGGGCACTAGAGGGGAGAAATAAAAACCGTACCCAAACTAAGATCATGGCCCCGTTATGCATAAGTTGTATAAAGAAAAAGTGAAAGATGTCTTTAAAAAGTATCTGAAGCGCTGATGATGACTCAGACAAGGTGAATGCCCTGGGTAGAAGGGAAGGGAGAATGTAAGTCAGCCAGATTTTATCTGAAGCTTTTCAAGCAAAAACCACTGTGAGACAAGGTGATTTTAAGTCAGAGAATACAGGTCAGAACTTGAGATATCTCTCCAATACTCATTCAGATCTAATGTGGAGATATTTGCAAAACTGACTGTAGAATTCAAACTCACAACCTGTAGTGGGAGGTTTTGGATCCACAGATATGCCCCCACCCCTGTCTTGCAGCCAGAGGCCTGTAGAGCATCCCAGCCACAACATTGCTGCTGTGGAACATGAACTTCTCTCTGCCTTTTGATTTTCCTGGGTTGTTCACTTGACTTATTATTTCCCCCCACCCAAAGTCTCTTTACTTGCACTGTTTTGAACCTCTCTGTTTTCCTTGTGTCTTAGTTTGAGGGAAAAACCTAAATGTTTACCAAAAAGCAGAGGAGAAGATTCCCCCACAATAATCAAGTCACTCCTTATTAAATTTAAGAAAAGGGAACTTTAATTAGAAAATGGATATAAGAAGGATAACTGTTCTTAACTACTATAGATACAGATACAACTGTAAACAGACCAGAGCAAACTACTCCCTCAGCACCAAAAGTAAAAACAAAAGAGAACAACCCCCAAACTGTAGATTCCTCCTGGAGCAGTTCTATTTATGGACAGTGTCAGTGTTGCACCTCGGCTGGTTGCGAGGTGAATTCTCAGTCTTTTCCCAGCGAGACAGAGACAAGGGGTGAAACACTCACGTGGACTCTCTCTCTCCTTGTCCTTTGTTCCAAACGAAGAAGGAAAGGCTGGGAGTGGAGGGGTGGTGATAATTCCCAGGAATCTCTTTGCAGTCTGTCGATCCCCAGGAAGAAAAAGTCTGCAGCGTGTCTCGAAGCAGCCGTGTCTCTCCTCTCTCTCTGAGGCTCAGGGTGCCCAGAGATGGAGGGGGAAAAGCAAAGAGCAGAGCCAGAAAAAAAGCTCTCACCAGCAAGCAGTGTCTCCTTTTTCTGCAGCTGCCCAAAGAAAAGCCCCCAAAGTCAATCCAGTATACAGGGAAAAAAACCTCTCCCCACCCCCAGGTGCTGGGGTTCTGTTTCCTCACCTCCATCCCACCATTCAGCTGGAATCTGAAAGTCATCAGCCATTCTTTGTCCTCAATCCTGGCACTCCAAGCCCAAATCTTTGTGTTAGTAAGGTGAGAAAAATTCTCTGAGGGACTCCTCCCTACACCACCTTCCTGTGTTTAAACCTGTAACACCTTGATGTAAAACATGAAAAATCTGGGAGAGCTCTTTGGAAGCATCACAATTGTTTGTGTCTTTTACATTAAGCTCTTAACTTTGTCTTGCTTCCTTGCACGTTACCCCGAAAGAATTTTTTAAGGTGTGAAAGGCTGTCTGGAGAGCCTGCCCTTGTATCTTTGAGTAATTGCAATATTTAAAACTGTGTGGGATGCGGAGTCATGCAGTGTGGTCTAGTGCACAATTAACATCTGTTGGGTGGTTTATTCCTCTGGAATGTTTCCAGCTCGTGCTGAGAATGTGAGTACAGAATAAGTCAAACAATTTGTCCAAGTTCTTCAACCAGGTAACAGTGGCTTGTGGAGGACTTGAGCAATTATATACATTTATGCACTTGGGTGTTAACAAGTGACTAGTAAAATAAACATTTTGTCACTACTGCAGAATATCTCTGTAAAGGTTTCCTAACAGGTTTATGTATTGAAATTACTGAACTCTGGGATGTTTACATTTGTCAGAGTGCCTAGTTCATTAGCAGAAAAGAAAAATCAATACATTAAGAGGAGGGGGGAACGCAGAACTGCATAATAATAGCATAGATCCAACTGCTAATCTAAAAATAAGGAAGAATTTACTGGCTTTATTTTTCATTATGTTTAAAAAAATGTGTCTTGTCCATTTTGTTCTCTTTTTTGTACTCATTCAGCTTCACATAAACCTATTAGATGAATTTTTATGTTCCACCTATGCCTGAAAAAATGCATGTTTTATTAGATAATAAAATGTGTAAAACTTCTTCCACATTCTGTAGCGAACTGGAAGCTGTCCAAATTGTTGCAGTAATGTAATTCTGGACAGTGGTCATGGAATGAGATCCTGTAGCAGCTTCTTCTGGTTATTTCAAAGAGTTTGAAACGGAATGTTTTGAAACCGTAGAAGGAAACAATAATTGTGCTGCCAAGCACTAATTCAGTTGCTAGAGCTGCTGCTTTACTTCAGTCTTTAAGAATATTTCTTGAATTAGTGTCTGTAATATTGCTGAGATTAGCTGTGGAGTGTCTGGAGAATTGCTGTAAAATAGCCAGCATACTTTATGGTTTGTTTCTGGGTTGGTTTTGTTTGGTGGTCTGTTTTTCTCTTTAAGAATAAAGAGATTTTCTCTTTGCCTTATTACAGTCAGAATATTAGCACAGCTGTGCAGTGCCACAATCTGGCAGCAGAGATATCCATGTCATAAAGTGCTGTCTCAACAGTTAAAGAATCAGATTTCCAAACACAGATGAATTCTGAATTGCTCCGTTTCCATTTACTTTGGGTAGAACTCCAGTTTTTGATACACTTAAGAGTAAGAAACAGCCACTTGAGCTTTGCAAATCCATGCCCAGCAATCCTGAAATGGCCACTTGGCTGCTCCCAACCATTGCAGGCATCTGACTCTACTGGGCACCACAGTAACTTGAAGGCACACAAAAGCTCATATTAATCCAGCCACAAAGCTCTACTTAATATGAAGTGAGGTCATCAGAAATCTTGTCTGAGTTTCTCTGTTTGTTGTGACCAGAAGCACCACTTTGGAGCTTTCCATGCACGGGTAGGGGGAGCAAGAGAGGCTCATTTAGTGCTGGCAGGTCCAGCAATAAAGGAGAACTTGGGACAAGGCATGGTCTGGCTCAGATCCCTCCTCTGGGCTTACTCAAGAGCTGGAGACCATGTGTTGCTTTTACTTGCCCTCGAAAAGGGCAATGTAATGACAGTAATTACTGACGTCTTCAGGATTATTCAAAATTTATGGTTCTCTGTGACTTTGATTGTCTTTGAACTGGGTCCTCGGAGAGATACTTTACATTTAGGCAGAAATAGAAGTCTTAAGAGCATCACACTGGTATCTTTAAAGGATTATAAATGGATAATTTTCCTGGCTTAATCCTTTGATCATTTCTCCCTTTTTGCAGATCTTCAGTCACTTTTTATCAAATGGGTTACAGATGTTTTTCTTTGAGGCTTTCATAGGCTACCTTCAGACTACAAACTGTTTCTGACCAAGTACTGCTTTTTATCTTTAGGGAACTTACCAATAATGTTCCCAGCTGTCATAGTTGTTTTAACTTGATGAATGCACTGGCTATATGGGATATTTTCTTGTTGATAGTGATACTTTGTTTAAACTATAAATCCTAGTCCCAATAACATTTTTCTTCTTGCATGTCTGTGTGCAGACTTGAGGTTGTAACTTCCAATTTCTTTTTGTAATCCCTAAACCAGTTTGAAATTAAAATATGTTAGTACATATGTGCTTCATTACAAAATGGACTTTCAGAATTTCATTAGCATCTGGTGTGTTGCTTTATGTGTTCTTGTAAAGCTAATTAAGTGTTATGCTATAATGCATAATTGTATTTTATTTTTTCTTAGCAGTACAACAGGCTGTTACAGGAAAGAAATAAGTGAATGATGAAGAACATCATTGTGTGTTTTATTTAGATCTTCTGCACTCTCTTTTAATAACAACAATAATCACCACAGTGGCCAGATGTGTAAAAGTCTAATTTACAGATGCAGTGAGTTTATTATAAGTCCAGAAGAATTCAGTAGTATCTGCAGATCCTCTGCATTTTGAGGCTCAGATCTGTAATGTCTAGTGTTTCTTAATTTTAAAACGAGTCAGCGCATCAGCTGTTGTTTTTAATATTTGCTGTATAGTATAATTACACTATCTGGATTACCTACCAACAGCAGTGGTCTATATCTTTGAGCTCTGTTAAATTACAATAGACTGTTGAACCTGAATTTACCTACCCCAGCCACTACTGTAGCCTGTATTGAATTTAAAAGCATGACTTTGGGATGTGTTGAGCTCCCACTCAGGTGATCCTTGATGGGTTACATCACCTAGATCTGGATTTAACCTCCCTGTGCCTTCAGAGTTGTTTTCGAGCTTACATCCAGGAGCCCATCCTGAGGTCAGTAAGTTCACCCTTCCACAGAAGTGAAAACAACTTCAACTTCATTGGCCTTCTTAGACCAACATCTTAATCTCCCTCTAAAAACATTTAGGATTCAGGCAGTCTCTTCCAGTACTCCATTCTTAAAGTCTGAGCACATAGTTAGAATCAAGTTTCTTTTTGAATTGAAGCAACTTCATTTAATTCATGTTTCCTCAAAAGCTTCATGTTATGTGGACTTCTGATTTTTCTTCTTGATGTCTTGGAATAATCCCATTTTAAATCCTTGAATTCATCTATTTAGTCTGTGGCCTATGTCAGTGTTTTAGCAAATATTGTCTTTCTGGTGGTAAACACTGGACTTTCCTTCTGAAATCTGCCAAAACCCACAGTGGCTCAAAGGAACCATAATGTGCTGAACCTTGTAATGCCCTAATGAAATGTCAGGTCCAGAATAGGATGAAACACCTGCAGTCTTATTGAGGGGTTGCTCTGCTCTAAGGACTTGATCCACAGCCACTGGATGAAAAGCTTTTAGGTGAGCCTGCTGTGTTGTATAGACCCTATTCTGTGATTTTTAATTTGCATTTGTATTTTGCAATCCCGGCTGCATTGTCTGGCCATTCTTCCATGACATCAAAGAACCAAAGAAGCAACAGATGAACTAGGACAAAGCAAAATAATTTCGAGTCTGCAGAAGTTGCTTGCTGACTGATTGTATGTCCTTTATGAAATGCCATCCTTGCTGGCATCTGAAGAACCAGACCCACAGTCCAGTGCCCTTCTGGCCTGACAGTAAAAGAACAAGAATGAAACAAAAGAATAGCAGTGTATACAATTCTTTTTGTTCCTTAGCAGTACCACAAGGTTATTCCTTGCCTGAAAGACACAAAATAAGCGATTGCAACACAACAGTGGCTCTGGCTGAAAAGTCCTGTGTTCCCTGCGTGCCATAGAGCACATTATAGTGCTCTGTAATGCTCATCTTGGGAATCAGCACTGATAAGATCCTTGCAGGCTTCCTGGGCTGGAGTGCCACTCTCAGCACTAAGAAATCATGCTGGGCACTTGATCTGGTGTAAAATGGAACAGTCTTCTTCTACTCAGCTGTATCAGAAATTTTTTCCAAACATTTGAAAGCATCTTAGCATAAATTATTCCTCACTAGCTGGGGCTTAACATGTATTGTTGAACAGCTACATTAAATGTAATTTAGCAGCTATTTGTAGGCTAGTTTATTTGTGTTCAGTAATACAGATGTTTTCAGACTACTTGTTTAGGAGAAGGCAGAGGCAACGGGGAAGCAAAATATGGAGTACTTGATATTATTTTAAAACATTTTTTTAAAAAAAGCATTAATTTGTCTCAAAATACCAAGAAAAAACCTGACAGCTGGTATTCATGACTGAAAGGCAAATAGAACAAATGAGATTACATTCATTTGTTGTCTATGATACAAACCCAGGCACATTACTACAATGAAAGTGTTAGAAGAACATTTTTCCTAGGCTTTTAGATGAACTTGTCCTAACAGCTGTTCAGTGTCATCAGTGTCTAGTTAATGATGTGTTCTGGTTTGTCAAATACAAAATAGTTTTAATGAATAATTCTGAGAATTCAGAAAGAAAGTTTTCAGAAATGGAATTACCCACTTTTTTCAACTGTTGTGGTTTAATACAGTTGAAGATATAATTACACTGAGGAAATATGGTTTTATTTCTTATGTTGACAGTTTTCTTAGCTTCCCTGAAGACCCTTGTTGAACAGTGGTTTCTGAAAAAGATGAGTATTAATTCAAAGATTCTGACCTGGTTAAAGCTTTTGGAGTGTTGCTGTTGCCTGGAGGTACTCCTGGTTGCAGAAAATTAGTGTATGACCCACAGAGCAGCTTCTCTACCAGCCTTAGCTCTGCCCCTGGGATCCCCAGTCTTGCCCTTTGCCAGCCCTCTTGAGACGTGGAACTAGAACTGGCAGGCAGGGCCATATGTAACAATTTCTCACAATTTCCCTCAAGGGAGTTTCTCTTCAGCTTTGCTGTAGCTGTAGAGGCTAATGTGTGATTTCATCTTCAGGCACTATAAGAATATATAATGCTTGCCTTGGCTTGGCTTGACCTGCTTGTTTAAAACAAATTAATAATAATAAAAAAGAGGCCAATGACAGCTCTTGTTAGAGGAGTTACGAAATGTTTTTCCTAAGATATTTCAGGAAGACTCATTTCCACAGAGGCTGCATAGATCCTGTCTGCTACACAGACTTCACCCTAAAACTGAATCTGTATATTTTGAAAGAAAGAAAGAAAGGAAGGCACTTTCTTGATGTTTAATACTTCCAGAGGCTGTTGCAACTGAAGTACTTGATGCCTGCGGCTAGAGATGTTGTAAGCTTAGTTAATAAACCTTTATGAGACTCTCTGACATAGAAAATAACAATTTTGGAATTCACAGAGATGTGGACTAATCTCCTTCTAAAGGCTCGTATGGTGCCCAGAAGACCACTTAGCATTTTGGGCAGATTTTAGAAATATATTTTGTTTGTCACTACACTGAGATCTGTCTTTGCTTGCCAGATCAGCTGAAGATTTCATGCCAGATGTTGGGGAAATACCTGAGCTTTCCTGTGTCATATTTAATGTCACTGCACTTTGTTTAATTACACTGCAGATAATGGGGATAAAACGTAGGCATTGCACAGAGATGTGTGCATGTAACGTGTTTGTAGCAGCAGCTGGTTTTGCTGCACGTGTGTACCTACCACAGTGATGCCCTTTGGGTGAGGGCACCCTGGGCATTAGTATCCCCAAGATAAAGTCATAGTACTGAGCAATGCTTCAGCTTGGTGTGAACTCAATACTACTTTAATTAAAAGTGCTGGAAACCATAAATCAATAAATAGTTGTGCTAAAAGGTCCAACACCACTTCTGTAAAGGGGTATCTGCAATGCAGTCTGTGTGGATGATCATAATCCAGATTCTCTGAGAAAACTGTAATCTCAAGAGCAAAAATATGAATTCTTTCACTGGAATGGAAAACTCTAGCAAGGAGTTGAAGTGGTACTGAGAAAATCATGAAGTAACCATTAAGTTGGACTTTACTGAATAAAGTAAATGCAGTTTCTAAGAACTAATTTTGACCACACCGATGATTCTGTAAGAATCTGTATGTTGAGTTCAACAGTTACCTTCTCCAGCATTTAAAGCATATTTAAGCCATACAGTGATGTGAAGAGCAATGAAGGTACACCAGAGGTCTCCAGTCAGAAGTCAACAGTCCTGGTGCTTTACAACTAAGTATTAGATATAGGACTTTCGATAGGACTGAAAAGTCTGAAAATCAGAAAGATTTTCCTGAAGTGAGTAAATTATTTCAGACTGAAATAGCCATGATTGAAAATGCACAGTTTTCTAATTTTCCATATGTTTGACAAGGTTATTGCTGTCACTGCTGTGATAAGCAGGGTACCAGGAAGTTAGCAAACATTTAAGAATTGTGCATAATTTAGAAAGACTCGTTTGTAAGGGATGTACTGTTCTCCCACCGTCTGCTTTTTAGCCTCTAACTACAGCAGTGGATGAGAGCATCTGGTTGTTTCTCTGCAAATACATTTAATATATTGTCTGCATAAATATGATGGGAACTTATGGCCTTTGGAATAAAACCATGTGTTTATTCCCTCTTGGGAAATATGGGACTTTCCGTATAATTCTTTTTTTTGAGTTGTAATTCAAATATATCCTTTCCTTTTGGTAATTTCTAACATTAATTTCTTCTCATTATTCTCATCCTTTCATACTTCTTCAGTGCTATTTACAGAAATTGTGCCATGTAAAAACTAGTAGCCAAGATTTCAGGGCCAGAGGAGGAGCATGTAAAAGGGATAAAAGCCACTTAGTGTACATAGCCAGGTAGTTTAAGGAAGAAATCAGGGCTTCAGAGGCCCAGGAAGGATGAGAACATTTTAATTCTGGTCTCTTCTGCCTTTGGAGAGTATTCCAGACATGAGACTGCTGCAGCAGAGTAGATTGTAGCGCTTGTGGCTGCTACGGGTTCAGTCCCATTTTTGGAGATCTTTCCTTTCCTCTTGGGCCCTTGGTGACTCAGTCCAAGTTCGAGATTGCAGTACTTAACTTCTAAGTACCTAATTAGACCTGTCTGTGAGGGATGCTCCTGTCAGGTAGGGACTCTATGACAGAGAAACAGAGTCCTGATCTCTAAACATTTAAACCAGTGAGAGGTTATGATGTTTGGTAGAGCTGGAAGCAGATAATCTTACAAGCTACTACTTTTATTGAAATTCATTTACCATTGGAAAAAAACCCCCACTGATTGAAATTCTTTCAGTTTTTGCTGAAACTGTCTGAACTGAATAGCAGTTTAACACTTGTGACCTTTGCAGATCTCTCCTGACATGAATAATCACCCCATTCATAGACATGCATGCATCAGTGTCATATACATTTCAATCCAGCAATAATTTCACAAAACCTTGAATACTATTTTATTTTAAACCCCAATTTAATGTTAGAAGGTGGATAAAAGTATTAGCCTGAAGCAATGAATAGGTACATTTTGCATAAATTCTTATTCTTTAGCAAACTGAAAATAAACTTATAAATCCAGTGTCAAAATATCATTGGTGATGGTGGGAATTGATGGTTCTGCAGCATTGGCAATAACGCCCTATGTTTTTGTAGCAAGAGGTTCTCAATCGTTCCTTGCTATTATTATTGCATTTCTTGTGATTTTAGCAAGACAGTTTGCCATAACAGAGCAGTGTATTCAAAAGACTTCGCTGGCATTGTCTTTCTTTTTCCCTATGGTTCCTTAGTTTCTTTTATCTCTTAAATCGCCTCCATCATTAATCCTCTGTCTCACACATTCACATTAAAGTGTCTTTTATGCTATGCCTACACAGGGCAATATGCACTGTGTAAAGATACTCATGGTAGCTCTGAATGAGACAACTCAAATAATGGGACACAGTATTGGACTAACTGGGTGTCATCCATTGTGTTCTGCTTCTCATTAAGACTCTGGCAGAGCCAGCTCTGCTGTTTTTGATTGATGTAGTACTGACACAAGTAGAATTCCTCTTAGCATTGTGCAAATAAGATGCAGTAATTTGAGGATGTACAAATACATAGAAGGGATACATCCCTAAGAAAATCAAAGCTTTTTTTCTCGTTTTAGGACAATGTTACATAGCAAGGAAATGTCATGAGAAATTAAAAAGGGGAAAGGTAAAAAGTAATCTGATGGAGTTTGCAAGGTGGACAAATCTATATTTAAAACCATAATGAAATGGTGTCATAGATATGAAATATCCAGCTAGAAAAGATATTTAATGAGGAAGAGAACATAGCTTAAAATAAATGTGAAGTGGATGTGACCGTGAGGTGGTATGACATAAATTGAAGCAGGTTGAACTGAGGAACAGAAGTGAGTAGCTAACAGCAGATGAACGTGACTTGCTGTGCCACACATGAGAGTGTCATAATGAGGACAGGAGCTGGGAAGGGAAGGGTAGTTCTTCCGTTAGTCCTTTGGAAAATGTGGATCAGCTGTGAAGATTTAAACTGCGATAAATTTTCAAAGAAGAAGAGATCTTTTAGATTTAAAGTAGATTATACAGTATTATAGTTTTAGCATGGTGTAATCTCTGACTTTCAGCTTTCGTTTATGGGTCTGTCTGACAAGCATGTGATTTTTTTTTTCCCACTGAATATGGAGTAGAGGAAGATGCTTCCTGTCTGGCTGTGCTATGCCAGCATTAATAGATGTTTGCATGGTTCCTAGCTGTGGGTGAGTTCAGTTAAACACCACCTTAGGAAGAAAGTGCTTGTTTAACCCCAATGTTTCTGCCACATCACCTCTCCCCAGGATGTGGTACCGGCTGCTGTGTGGGTACCCTCCCTCCACCTGTGTCAGGACCATTGCGAAGCAGCAGCCAGGTATGATGTTCCCTGGTGGAGCTACACGTGGGATTTGTCACTCTCCAGTAGCTTCTGATCTGCATTAAACCCCATATGTTGGTGTCAGTGCTGTCACAGACACCTTCTCTGCTCTCAGCTCTTGCCTATCTTGGCCATTGGTTACTGCCTGTGACATACAGAAACTTTTCTTTTTTATTGAAGCATATTTTTAATGGCAAATGTTTCTGTATTTCCTCCTTTGCCCTAAAGTTGATGTGCTTTGTTCCCACAACTAGGGAATAGATGGCAAAAAAGCAGGGCAATTTCTACTACTGTAGACAGTTATCTCCCATAGCTTGTCCCCACTCCTTTCTGTCCACCCTATCTGATTTACCTGATGAGATTCCTATGAGGCTGGTGTGGTTGGGCAGCAACACATCAAAATGTTTCTGCTGTGAGCACTAAAGGATCCTGACTTCCACCAGAGGCTCCCAGAAGATTTAATCTGAGCGAGGCCATCTCTTCCTGCACGTGTCCACCTGTGTTAGCCAGCTGATGCAGGAAAACACTGCATGGGATGGGGTTTCTCTGAGTGTCAGGGCATAGAAATATCATCATTGTTTAAATTGGTTTACTACAGTCAGTGCATTTTATTGTTTCACTTCTAAGGGCCAGTGATGTACAACACATTAATTGGCACTTGTTGTCATGCATGGGGCTTCTCAAGCACTGAAAGTTTTACATACTTTTCAAAGAATAATTCCATGACCTAAAACTTTTTTCAAACCATCAAGGAGCATTAAAAGAGTCTATTCTATGTATAAAGTCATATTGGGAAAGGAGAGAAAGATGTTAATAAAAAGTGAAAATTGTTCTTCACTTCTGTTCATTGCACAGTTACCAAAATCAATGTGTCTGCAAATGTAACTTGTCTCATAAATCATTAGGTCACAAACCTGCACAATGTCAATATGTTGTCACCATCCTATTAAATTAAATTACTAACCAAGGTAATAGTTAACAGCACATTTCACAGGGAACAATGTTTAATTGTATTGAGAATGCCTAATAAATATAGCAGTCAGCTTATATGATTTGAAATCTTTTAGGTGGAAGAAATACTGGTGGGAGATAAAGGAGGGTGGAAAAAAATGCCATCTAGTCACTAGGGGTATAGCATACTGAAATATTGGGCTGCCATAATGAGAAATGTCCTACTCAATCCCTAGCCAGTAATTATCAAAGACGGGTTGAATGGGTTATGTTTGGATTTGGCAACTTCAAACACAAGGGGGAATAGGAGACTTAAGGATAACTGTCTCTTGGTTGAGCTATGGGGCATTCCACAACCCAAAATGTTACCTAACAATAGAATTCCAAGTGTAAGTTACATATTTTGGCGTGTTTTGAATATAATAGTGTATGCAAACTTTTTACATGTGGATAACTTCTGTTTTTACAGGAAACTATAATCTTATTCTCCAACACTTATACTGCTATATAATGCTAATGGCTGTGATTAGGCTCTGAATCTTCCAGCTTGAGATTGTCTTTATTTTTACGAGGTATTTCATGGTAATTTAAAATTACAGCATAAAACATATATTGCTGCATAAATAAAAAGGAAGTGTTTATCTGAAAGACATGAATTATATTGAAGTTCAAGCTACTTCTTGTTAGGACATATTTTACAATTTTTTTTTTTCCCAAAATGTGGTGCTGATGGAGCATTTTTTTCAGCACCATCACCAGAAAAAAGCTGTTTCAATGGGCTGCCTGTTCTTTTGGTAGGAACAGGACAAAACTCCTCTATAAAAAGGGAAGCATCAGTGTGTTTGAGTCTGCATAGTCAGGTAAAATTCTGGCTCTAGCAACATATACAAAAATTTTGTGCTAAACTTATAAAACCTGGAATATTGTTCCTTGCTACAAAATATTTCCCCTGAGATTCACACGTTGAGAAATCCCAGACACCTTTTAAACTGTGCCCATATACGAGACAGTATTTCCAACCCATGATTTCAAACAGAGCTGTTGGTAGGGGTTAAGTATTGATGATGTTGGCAGGCACTTGGCTTATCTTCCAGTGCTGTTGTGACAGTGGCAATTGTAGAGGCAAATGTGCTATGTCTGTAACCATTTCTATGTTCCCCTTTTAACACTGGCAAGGAGCTTAACAAACAGCAAATAGAATGGTTTGAGCTAGCTGTATAACAAAAAGCTCATAATAACCTGACTTTTTTTATTGTGTTGGTCTCTAAAGAAATTAATTAGTGACTGCTTGCTGCTTCATTCTTATAGTGAAGATTCCTGGTTCAGCCCATCTCTTTGGGGGCCCTATTTTACATTTTCCTTCCTTGTCACTTTAAAGATGATTACATTCTTTCACATTTTCTGTCCCTCTGTTTGCCAACTGCATTGATTTTCATAGTCATGGTATATTTCCTGCTTTCTAATATATTCGTCTGCTGCTCCCTCCTCTAAATCAATGTTTTTAATATACTACTTCAAGAACTCATCAGTGAGAATGGTTGTAAAATTTAGTCACTTCATTGACAGTTGTCTTTTGCTTGATGTTGAAAGCTATTTGTACTCACAGCTCCAGTCATGTATTTTAAGATGTTTTGGGGTTTCTTTTTTGACTGAAATTCACTGAGATCAGAGACAAGCAATTGCAGATCTGTAATTTCACTTGAAATAAAACTTGCAAAGCTGCTAACTAAATTAAGGGCATCCAAAGACTCATTTTGAAAGATCATGTATATTTAGTTTATATTGGAAAATACATTCATAATTTCACTGCTCACAGGGTAAGAGCAGTGTGATTGAACAGTGAGCAGCACTCCTGTGTGTTACCCATCTGTCAGCCACTGACACTGTACTTCTAGCAGAGCCTATTGTGATTTCTAAAATTCAGCAACATGAAATCTGGAGGTTTTAACAGAAAACTTTTTTTTTTTTGGTAGAGCTTAAGGAGCTGGACATTTAGATATCCTTAAGCTGTCTCAAGCACAGACGTTATCTTGAAAAGATGGGGCCAACTGCAGTCATACCAGAGGGGAGATCTGATCTGCTGGATACCAAGTATACCTGCTGTATTCTTTAAAGATTGGGCTCAACTCCTTCTTTGAGTCCTCCTTCTTTAAGTGATACAGTGCCTGAACTGTCTGTGTAGAACTGTGGCCATGCTGAGGCCAGTTGAAAAGATGAATTAAATGTTTACAATATTTTATTGTAAATTTTTGCATGTAGCACTTAAATTACTTATAGGTATGGATCAGTTCAGAATGGATGCTTTAATTTTCTTTTTTAGTAGGAGGAGGACTGGAAGAATTTCAGCATCAGTCGAACAACTGAATATATCATAGTTTTATTCATGTGCAAAGTAAACATTCATTGCTATGTCTGGCATGTACAGCTAGCTGTAATCGTAATAAGAACAGCATGTAGCGTTATAATATGCTTACATTATAATTTAATATACTTCTATTATGATGTAATTGCATATTACTCTGTGTAATTTATTTATTCTTGTTAAAATTATGTTGTAATTCTTTATCTTAATCTGTATACCTTGGGGAAGCACTGGGAGGGTTGAAACAAGATTGGAAAACTGTTGCCCTGTTCAACAACAGCAGCAGGAAAATAGTCCTGGATCTACAGTTCTGATCAGGGGAACAAGTGCATGGAGTCCAGTCTGTTGGCCTTTGCAATTGACTTCTCAGATGTCAGGAAAACCAGATTCTGTCTTCACTGGAGTCAAAGTAGGGTGGCTGTAAGGCCTGTTTTGGCAGGCACCATGTGGAGGATCTCAGCTTTGGGCTGTTAGCAGAATAGACCTCGAGATACAGGGAAACTGTGTTGATTTGCATGGACAAGCTGTGCCTGTCAATGGAATTGTTTGAGACTGACCATCAGTGGTTGCTGCCCCTTTGGTTGGGTCTTTGGAACTGACCATAGGATCACTTTTTTGATGAAGTAAAATATAGCCATTATAATCACAAACCAAGGGGTCACCCCTGGTGACCTTGGGATTTTTTTACCTTGTTTCGGAAGTCCATTATTGATAAAGGTATTTTCAGTGATTTCTAGGATACTGTCCCACCCTACACCTTCCAGCTCTACTGGAAATATGTGTTGGTGACAGACCTATGCAGCAAGTAAGTTGACAGGGATTTTAAAACCAAACATAAGGCTTTATGCAAGGATGGTTACAATGACTGTTCATGTGCCTAAAGAAAAGCAGATTGCTTGGATGGTACACCGGAATGGTGGTCCTTTTGTTCAGCACTGAATGAAGTTTTTTTCGATATGAAGTATAGTCTTTTCCAGGAACTGTTCTGTCTCGTTGGCACATTCTACTTATAAATTGTGTTAGACTGGGTGTATGAACCAATCTTTGTTCTAGACTTCATTTGCAGGCCATGGCTTCTATTATATTTAAGTGCTTCTCCTTGAAGCTCTAAATCAAGGGCAGTTTCCAAAGTGGGCAGCTTCTATTAAATGTAATTACTTTAATCTGAAGCTTATGCTAAAGGTGAGGCTTCTAAACATGGGTAGCCACTAAATTAGAGTAGCTGCAGTTAAAAGCATGAATAGTAAAAGTACCTCTACTAAATAAAGGATAGTAACTAATCAAGGAGGGATTATAAATGAAGCTATGCAAGGGTTGTGTATTATGCTATTCCCAAAACCAGAAACCACCTCTCCATATTTCCTCTCTTGTAAATGACAAATAAGATATATAATGTCTCTATCCTTGTGCACCTACGGGTTCAAAGCCTAATGAAGTTTAATGCAATACTGTTATTTGTTTATATGCCCTTATTTGTATTGAGCATGAAAAGCTTTTAAAAGTGAATGCTTAGGATTTTTGATGACAATGTTGGACTTGGGAACACAAAGCCAAGAATTACTTTTGTGCTATAGAACCATTTCTTTTTCTTTATCATCATCGTCATGATTTTTCTTTCTAATCATACTTTTTGGCTGTCGATTTGTGGTCAGATAAATTAGCCTGTCCTCCTAATATTTATGGAGCAACTCATAATTTTTTCAGAGTACCTTTTCTCTTGGATTCTGTCAGTATCATGTCAGATTCCTAATCTGCTCTATGCTGTGATGCTTTACCAAAACTCTGGCAATTCACTGGCTTTCAGTCCCTACAAATGATTCTGGGTGCTTGTTTTACCTATTGAACCCCAATATTTCTAATCTTGACTTGGGAGATGAATGGATGTAGCACTTCTTGACTCCTTTCTAGCAGAAGGCAGAAGTTTTCACCCAGCATTGCAGTCATCATTCAGGCGATAGTCCACCCAGATTCCAGACATGAACTAAAGATGCAGGAACCAGAGAATATTAATACCTTGAAGAAATTTTTTTTGAAAGGTCTTGATAGCTAAACTATAGCTTTTAGTGGAATGCTCGCTCATTGGTAGACATGATGGGAAAATAGAATATATTCTTACTGGGATAAAATACCACAAGAATATGGAGAACTCAAATCTCTTTTCTTTGTTGACAGTTAAAACTAACATCAAGTGAGAAAAAATAGTTGAAATAGGCTGAATTTTCTTTGTGTGGCTAAAGAAACCAGATAAGAGCAGTTTCATGCAGGGAACAGAACGGGTAAATACCATCTTTACAGCATTTATGCTTTTTGAGTAACTGGAGCAATTTACCTTTTGGTTTTTAAGGAATCATTCTCAGATGTGATACTGCCTGAATCACCTCTGTGTGAAACATTTTTCAGCATTCAGGAGTCATCTAAAGTGGCTTATTTTCTTCACTGTTGTTTTCCTCATCTCACACATCAGTTCCTCTTTGTCACAGCTTTTCAAAGACAGCCTGTCAGCATGCAGCCTGCTCTATCAGAGGCTTGATTTCTATAACTATTGTGTGGAGAGACTGAGCAAAGGGAGGAGAGCTTTTTGGACTCAGTATCAGAGTTCATCTTGAGAATTTTGCTTCAATGTCCAGCATGGAGTAGACAATTCCTTACTCTCTCATTTTGTTTACAAGTAAACTATCCTGTATAAAGTAAGCATAATAAAAGAAAGCAAACCCCCTCTTATTAGCCACTTTTAAATTCAGCTTAAAATACAAGGACATAACCCATAGTGGTGCTCATCCACATTATTAACTTCTAATGCCTTGGAAGATGTAGGGACCATAATCTTTGTGTGTCAGTTCTAACCACACTGTTAAAATGAAAGACAACTATTAAAAGCAGAATTAACAATTTTAACTTTACAATGAAATTACTACTTTAAATCCTCCATGGTAGCCTAGATCCAATTCTTTAGCAGAACAGATTTTCCTCTCTTTTTCTGCTTCTTATAGAAGCAGTAAAAAGTATCAGCTAACCAGTCAACTGGTCTCCTATTTTCTTCAGTAACCATAAGGTTTATCAATCCATTATTTCAGCTTGTAGATAGAATTAAACACCTTTATATTATGTCATACTTTCTGTACAGTACTTGCTTCCTCAATGACTATTCAGAGGATGTTCAGAAGGCTAAAGCCAGGAATTTATTCTTGCATGTCAATTCAGGGAAGTGCAATTTGCATGGTATGCTAAAACACACTTATTTTTTTGTCTGGTTCCTTTGCTTTGGCAGTAAGCTGATATCATATATTCCAGCAGTTCTTCTTTCCAAGATTTATCAGTCTTCTTGGTTTTCAAATGGTTTTGCTTTGCATTGAGTAACAAAGTATCTGTTAAGCCAGAAAGGCAGTGACACAGAAATAACAATAAGCAAATGAACAGCACTTAGAAAAGCTAGAAAATGGAGAGTTAAAGTTGAACATGGCTTAGCAGATTTGGAGGTGAGGGAAACATCCAGAAAGGCATCATTTACATGGAATTATGGATCTTGATCTGAGAAGGTGTTCCAAGTATTCTTTTTTCCAGCAGCTGTAAAAAGCTATCAGGAATTTACATTTTGGGCAACAGTTTTTCTCAGATGTTTATGCTTCACTGCTGTGCATGGTCACAAGAACTCTGACCTAAGCTACTAGGAAGCTTGCTGCCATCTCTGACACATTCCAGCTGGATCAGAGACTAATTCAAATTGGTTTGATTGGTGAATGAAAATGGATTCATTTTAGATACAAGTTTTAATACTTTCCTTCAAATGGAGTGAAAATTTAAAATCAATGCTTATAATATGATGATGACAATGAACAATATCTCTTTGGAACATGACAATGGACATTCTCTTTGAAACACAACAAAAAATTAGTAGATTTACTGTATTAAGGTCTTTGCTATCACTTGACACCTATTGCAGAGCTAATCTGGCCATAAATGCACAGATAGGTGTGGTACATGCACAGGTTTGTACAGTCATTGCACTTCCAGAGTGCACATGGAGATCTGGAGCTTGTGTTGCACACCTTTGGATGCACCACGCTGACATGTTTGGAGCCTTGGTCTAAAGCAGAAGCATTGGATCAGAATATTGCTAAACTCATCTACCTGAACTAATTTATGCTCTGCTTGAACTAGTTTAAGATCTCCAGCAACTGTTTCATAAGTACTGAAGCAATGATTTTGTGTTGTCTGGAGAACATGTTATTGAGCCTCTTTCATTAAGTTTGCAGTGAAGAAAAGAAGCAGGTAGCAAGACAATTCCCTCTGAAATCTAGCTGACCACCAGTTGAAATCTCACATCTTTAATGGAAAAAAATAGCTTAATAAATAGTAAGCAAGATAAAGTTAAGAATGTTATTAAATGACTGACTCCTTTATGTTGGGATGTTGTCTCACCACAAGATGAGCCAGACACTCCACTCCAGTTCCTAGAGTCTTGTCGCCATCTGCTAGTGGCTGATGGCCATCTGCAAGGTGTATCTGCACCTGTCTTTACACTCTCATTTAAAATTAATACTATCAGGAAACAAGATCCACCAAAATGAGTAAGAGGGAAGTGAAGGATCCCTTCTTTGTCTTTATGCAGGTTTTCTAGATAATAGCAATAAAAGAAGTCCTTTAAATTGCATGTTCCTCAGGTCCTCCAAACACAATGGGCACCTCTTTAATTTACATGTTGCTGGCAGTTCCATGATCCACATTGGAGGTGAATTGTGAAACGTTCTCAAGGCATGTCTCAGGGTAAAGACTATGAGTCCAAGGAAAAAAGGCTGGAGCTGCATGTGAGCTTGCCTTCCTACTTGTTCTACTATTTTGCCCACAATCAGAACAGTTCTGGATTTGGGAACAATAAGGAATCTGAAATTCAGAGCTATCGATATAATCTATTGTAAGAAGTTTTTTTTTTTTAAATTTGAAGCTACTTTTGTGGATCTCAGTCCTTTAGGTTAGTGTATTTCTGACTTTTCTGGGCCTCAGGGCTCTTGAACTCAGGGGCAGTACTGGGACAGCCTGTGCAGGTTGTTCTGTGGCTTGGGATCCCACAAGGGAATGTAATGGAAGAGCAACCTCAAAACAGTACCTACTGCAATGCATTTTGAGGAAAAAGAAATCTCTCTTGAAATTAGTAACAGGTTTTGTCTACTTACTCTAGAGCTTCCTTACCCAACAAATTAAATTTCTTTGGCATTTCTGAATTATTGCTTATTAAAAGATAAAAAATACACTCTTCAGTTTTTCTTGTGTTCTGTTTTGTGTTCTTTAAGGACAAAAATAATTAGTACTAAAGAAGAATTCCTCAAGCTGCCATTACCCAAAGTAATTTCATTCAAGTTAACTAGCTTAGCCTCATCTAAGAAATACTTTGTAGGAATTTTTGCTACTGTACAGTAAGATAAGAAAAATGGCAATAAAACAACTAGTGCTAAAAAGAGGTAAGGAGAAGGATTCAGCTGATAATTCTCTGAATTAATTGAATTTTTCCTCTGAGAACTGTTCCAATGTAGATGATTACACGGGAGTGAGACTGAGGTTTCCCTCTAAAGCCCTGATACAAGACCAGTTGACACCAGCCTAAAATTCCTCTTTACTTTAAACAGGAGTTGACTCAGACCTGAACTTGTGCTGCAGGATGTAAAGGCTGACATCCACAAGGGCACTTTAAGACAGGAGCACCCAGCATTACAGCACTGCAGCATTTGTGGGTGGCCAGGGCTGCATCCACAAAACTGGAGGCAACCATATTGTGTATTCCTAACAAGGTCACTGTGGGACTATTAGGCACAAAGCTACACATCCAAAGACATTTGGATGCCTCAGGGGTTGTCTGGGTTCTTCATGGTCTCCTGTTAACACTTAGGTAATTGAAAGTCATGCAGACTTATATCCTGATAAAACTTCCCAGCTGAGGAGCAGAGAGGTTTCACTTGTGGCCAGTGTTTCAGTTTATCTGGAGAGAGCTCTATTGTGTCACACTAGGACCTACCTTAGTGTGCTATTGACAGTGGTTCTCAGGTTGAAGGTATTGAAATCTGGAGCTAGAGATGTTTTCTCTTGTAGCTCTATTTGTGGAGCAGGTTTCCGGTGAAAGAGGAAAATGACCTGCCTTTAGAGCTGTATTATTTATACTTCACAGTGAAACAGCCTCTGAGTATGAACACCAAAATAGTAAACAGACATCTTTTACTTTTATATCTTTAAAACAATAGAAAGACCTTTAGCTTTGAGAGCAATTACTCAGCTACAGAAGGTATGATTGGTTTAAGTCTTTTAGCTGAAAACTTGCTTTAGGTTTTACTGAGATTTTTCCTAAAATAAATGATGATGTGTGATGAGAAAGAGCATATAAACAACCATACATCATTGCTTTAAGTAAAGAACTTCACTGATACTTTTGCTGCTTTTCATGGGGTTTTTGTTTGTTTGTATCTTCACATTAAAATCTCTTTTTATATTGCCAAATATGTACTGTTTTCATGTGAAAATTTCTGATCACATTCCTGTTCCTTCAATGATCAGTTCAAGTAATTCAACATACCCAAAGTAAAACAATGTGGAAAAAACTGCGTTTTTCTTGTTTTTATTTACCTCTTCTATTAGAAATTACAGTATAATAGTCAGTTCACTATATAAGCATAGATGATGTGAATACTTGAGAACATTACTGCTAATTTTTGACCTGCATTGTTCAATTTTTATTGTTCTTATTAATTTAAAATCATGATTTATTATGCAAGAGAGGATCTCAGTATAACTGGTTTGCCTCAGGATGTTTAAGTGGTCAAAATACAAAAAAATCTGTTTTGCAATAAGATAAATAAGGCTAGCCAGAGAGTCCTCCCCCCACCCTCTTTCCCATTTTGCAGCACCTCTTTAATATTTGCATCTCTCTCATTCTCTGGGGCCTGTGTATTGCTGACACAAATAAAACCTGGACTTGTATTGACAAGGTTTTCATGTTTTGCCAGTCAAAAACTGCTAAGATTGTTATGTGAGGCTTCATGTAATGGGCTTCTTTTTTTCTCTTTTGGACAGTTTTTTTACTCTGCAATAAATATGAGCCAATGTATCATAAAAACTGCATTTAATCTCTCTAGTGTTGTTATGCTAACTACAGGTTCCTGAAAGAAACAACACCCTCCTCTTTGCAAATAAGTTTTATAAATGAGGTTATGTTTCTTAGTCTCATTATTTCCTTACTGGAGGAAAATAAAAGTATCAATTAGGGTAGTGGGGGAATAGTCAATTGATCTATTATGATTTATCTTGTGCTTTTGGGTCTCCTGTTTATTTTGGCAGGTGGACAGAAATGGTTTGATTAGTGAAGTCAGTAAGAAAAATACTTACTGAGGGAAAGGGCTGGAGTTAATCTTGGTTTTCTCTCTCCTCAGAATTCCCAACCACAGAATGGTTGGGAATGGAAGTAACCTCTGGAGAACAACTAGCCCAGCCTCCCTGCTAAAGCAGGTTGCACAGGATTGCTTCCAGGTGGGTTTGGAATATCTTCAGCAAAGGAGACTCCACAACCGCTCTAGATAACTCAGTGTCTGTCCAAAATGGCTGTGTAGATTATCCAGCATAAAAACACTTTCTATATTTCCTGAATTCATTTTCATCTATTGGTTGCTGTGAAGTAGCAAACACCAGTCAGAGGGATCACTCCTTCTACTGCCTCATCTACAGATCATGTCTGCTTTGGATTACCCCAGACCTATGTGGGGAAATGATATGAGATCCACTTGGCTCTGTCCTTTGCTCTCTCTGGCAGTCCTGACCCACCTCCACATGAAGTGGCCTAAATTTGTGTGGCATGGCCCCCAGCCATGCACTGCGTCTGCCAGGACAGAGTCAGCTGTTCTCCCTGGGCACCCAACTTTCCATAAATCCCAATCTGCAAAGCATCTCTCAGCTCCATTGGGACTCCACAGCTGCTCTGTCCATCACCACCCATTGCACAGCTCATCTGGTATGATGTTAATGAGTGAGCTTTGCTCTACTCATCTGTGCTCTTGTTTCTCACTGCTGATTAGAGCAATGCTGAAATTTAAAATGATAGCCTTCATCAAGACAAAAATCACTGGTTTTGATAAAAACGATACTTTGGTTTTTAGAAATGGCTACTTTAATATTAGTGGCTAAAAACGTAGACTGCAAGTTGCTGTAAGCTAATGTGTATATCAGAGTGTGTCCATGCCTGGGAGGAAGTTTGTTCACGTGTGTGTTTTCACAGGCAGAGGCAAATAGCTGTACACTTGCCAGAATGCAGGGGCTTGTGAGTGCCCCCTTCCCAGGGAACATGTGAAGGCTTGGGTTTGTCTTGAGCACAGTAAGATTGCTCATTGCTGCAGGTTCCTGCCAGCCATCAGGAGCAGCATTCCCTTGTTTGTCTGCATAGTTACAGATTTAGATGTTCCCCTATGTCATGTGATACAAATGTGTTCTTACTTTTTTTATCTTCTGTTATTTATGAGAGATTTAACACAATACTAAACTAACAAGAAGAGGAAATTGAGAGCAAGTGTTTGATTTAACTCCTTTTAGTGACTCATAGACCTCTTGTTCTCTTCATTTTGTTTAGATTTATTCTGAAATGTGATAATTTACCATGGAATAAAGGGAGAGAATCATCCCTAATAGTTCTGCTAAACTCCTGCCTTTCAGAAGTCTGTTGTGTCTTTATAAGAAGGATGTAGTTCAGAAGAATAAGATGGAAGGTTAAAATTTGATCTTTTTGCTGGGTGTGCTGCTGCTCCCTACAAAAATTACTCTTTCCACCTAACTTCACCAGAAAAATAATAAATAAAAAGGCTTTGTTATTCTACAGTACTTTGTTAAAACACTGACTTTTCCAAATGACTTAAAAATAATATGCATGCTTTATGACATTGTAAGGCTAACACACCTGTTTTGCTACATTTGTTGAATTTTGCATCTTAGACACTAAAGCTGCACTTATTTTGATTATCTGCAGTCCCTTGGTGACTGCTTAGGTCATCTGCAGTCTTGCACCAGCTTTGCGTAATGCCAGAGGAAAAAGCTATTTCAAGAAAATCTCTCTCTCTGTTTCCCAAATCCCACCTACTTTCCCCATGTGCCTAAAGCCTAAAAGGCACAACAACTTCTGTCCTTCTGGTGGGCAACAGAAAAAGCTCTAGTTATGAAACCTGAATCCCTCATGCAACATAGAGAATTAGGGAAAAAGTAGTATCCAAAAGTAAAGCCACTCCTTTAAGTTTTAAGATAGTTTGTATGCTTTCAGGACTATTCTCCAAATACAGTAAGCCAAATCTCTTGTCTTTTAAGAGCTGGACCACATTACCGGTTACTGGAAGCTTACCAGCCTCAGGGATTTGCAGGTATTAGAGTGGCTTCCTTGCAGCCCGTGTTAACTATCTGGTCAGCAAAGGTGTAAGTCATGATCCTGAGGTATCTGAACTCTTAGGTGGCGGTCCTGGACTCTGCAGTGCTGTGGTACATGTGATGCTGAGAGAAGAGATGTTTTGGTAGGAGATTGCAATGTCTGATCTATCCTATAAACCTCTTTAATTTTAATTTATACTTATCTGGGGTCTAAAGAGGCCTCGAAGGTTAATGAAGACAGAGAAGCTGGGGGGGGAAAAAGGTAAAAAAAATTATAATTGAAGAACTGTGGTGCTCATTTGGAAGTCCCTATACATGTGAGTAGCCTTTACTGAAATTCATTATTAGTCTAGTTCATCTTGGCCATCTGAGAGCAGACTGTATATATCCATATGTGACCCAAAGTCTTTCAGCAGGATCAGGATTTTGCCCTACTTTGCTCAGATCACCTGTATCACTGCCGAAAGCAGTATGCAATGTTTAATAGCCTCTCTTTGGAAGTCCTTTTCCCCTTTGCATAGTCAAATGAAAGCTGGCTGGATTTTGAGCCCCTCTCTTCCCTTTGGACAGTCTCATCTTCGTCAGTACATCATCAGGGGCTCTCGTTTGGATGATGCAGTGTCCCACTCTGTGCTGAGGTACAATTACTGCAGTGACATACAGCTCAGGCAGCGCTGCCAACTGCCAGCGAGGGCTTTTGTGATTCTCACCAACTGTTACACCATTATTTAAGGGCAATGAATTATTTTTTGAAAGCCTGAGTATTGGGTTTAGAAAGGGAAGAAACATATCCACTCCATGCACAGCAAAGCTGCTGAGAGCAATCCTAGCCTGTATGTTTATAGTTTTAAATGACTGATGGAAACTTTCTGTCTTTATTTTCATGAGTGAACAAGCATCTGCTGTTGCAACTGCTGGTTAACAGGCTCTGTTCTCCATATGAAGTGGATCCAATTATGTGCTCTAGGCCATCCCAAGAGAAGCACAGGAAAAGCTCAAAGCAGGATGATTTAATAAAGGAGAGGCATAGGATTATTGGGAGAGTGTGATCTTTGCAGTACTTCAATAGGGTGCACTGAAAGGGAGTTTGCATTTCTATCTCTTCTGAAAATAGCTGTTTGAAGGCAGAGACAATGTAAACTGGTTTTTAAATTTTCCCTTGTCTTTGCTCTTTTACTTCCTTCTGAATTTGATTTAATCAATACTAAAATATGTATAGACCATATTTTGCTTCATCCAAACAGCTGTGAAAAAAAGTGATGCTCTTCGAACTGCCTTTGGTGACCTTTGGATCAAACTGCTAGTGCTGTTTCTATGACAGTTTTGGCAATAAATTCAAAGATCTTGTAGACAAAACAAAGTTTTCTTGACAGTTATAAAAAGTGATAAATTACCTTTAAAAATTTCTGGCATAAAAGCTGAACACTGTGAAGCCATTCCTTGATGTTCCATTTTTTTTAATTACATTTTGGTGTTGTAGTTTTGTCATCCTGGAGATCTATGTCCCTAACTTAAATTCACTTTCCAGTATTAGATAAAACTGTATTCTTCAATAATCATTTCTCCCATGATCCCTCCCTCCTCTGTCATATTCAGCCACCTCACTTCTTTCAATTCAGTGCACTTTTTCCAGCTCGAGGACAGAATGTCTGCCAATGGCAACTGGAAAAATACAAGAGCTGTTTATGACAGATTGTGATTTGGTCCCCTGTCATTTTCTAACTTCTTTTCTATCAATGGCCTGACTAAATTTTTCTTCCCTTTCTTTCGTACCACCTGTGAAATTTGCCCTTTCTTTGTCATTCTTGTAACAAACACTTGTTAAATCAGTCAGCTTTTGGTTATGTTCTGCAGCGCTGTTCCTTCAGCTTTTTTCAACTGCCTGTTGTTTGACTTAAAACTCACAAAGAAAATATTTTTTTAATTCTCTACTACATCAGCCATGGCATCTCTTAAGTGGCCTCAGCCTTTTAGTCATGTTTCCTCCTCATCACTGATCCCCATGAAGTGGTTCATCACTGATCCCCATGGAGTGGTTTGCTCAGCACCAGGCAAGGGGTGTTGCGGCAGGATAAGCAGCGTGAGTGACTTCTCTGGTTGCAGGTTCAACATAAAGCTCTTTGGCAGTCAGAGATCATACTTGGCTGCCTGCTAACTGATAGAAAGAGAGAAAGCTGGGAATACTTATGTTGATAAACACTTGCATAAATATTCCTGCTGGAAGTGTCAGAAACATTCTCTGTAGAACAGCTTGTGGTGGGTATCCACCTTTTCTGTCAAAATTTGGCGTGTTCTGTTTCTCACTTTGGCACATTAGTGTGCTTTCTAAGGGGCTCTTCTGAATCTCATCTGTTTGTAAACTCCTGGTCACTCTCCAGGACTGATTGTTTCTGGTTCCTGAATGGGGAGCTGCAACTTCACCTGGACAGGAATGTGAGCTGCATATTTTTTTTGTAGCATGAAAATTCTGAATGAGCATATTCGAGTGAGTACTGGGGATGTTTACAGCTTGAATATTTATGTAAATACATTTCCATGCAGAACTCAAGCATTTTCTGAGAATTGGAAATGTATGTTTGGTCTTATTTTCCTTCAACATGTTTCCTTGTTTATCCTAAATCTTATACGTGAGAGAATTAGCTGATGATCCTCTTCAGTTTTCTCCGTTTTTCTCCTTGTCTCTTCACTGAGGGGGCCTTTAGCTTTTCATTCATGAAAATGATTCACTCTTCATTTATTCCAGTATGTTCTTGCTGAGACTCTGCACGTCACTTTATAGCCCACTGTGCAGGCAGTTAACTGAAATTTCTTGGTCTCTTTTCCTCTTTCTAAAGCAACTATTTCCCCCAAATTGATAGTGTAATCCAGTATAGTTTAAAGCCAAGTTATTTTTGAAGTTTACAGGTTCAATTTCACATGCTCAATAGCATTGTAGTGTCCTTGCTGGTAATGACCCATATTTTGGCTTCCACTTCTGTGCTCTCTCTCCCTGTATGGGATGGGGTGGCTCAGATTTTCTTAAACGAGCAAACCTTAATGTTCACCTTAGTTTTCTTTGTGGAAGTAATGGAAACTGTGGGTCCTAGTACTTCACATGCAGTTATATTTAGAACTTCCTCCTGGTCTGATTAGGAGGCGATTAAATATCAAGGTGGAAATAGGGTGCATTGATCAACAGGTGAAGAAGCTCCAGGGTGCCTTTCTGACAGACTATCAAAAGGTCTTCATTGCCTCAGTGTGGCTTTTTTTTTTTTTTTCTCCTACAGTCTGGTATGCAGCCACTTCACCTCCTTCCTTCTTCACTGTGGGTAACAAATGGAAAATTTAAAGGCTGCTGAATACTGTGCATTTTCACAGTAGGTCAGGTGTTTAGCATAGATGCTTCTGAAATAGCATCGTGTTGGTAAAGGGCCTGTGCTTGATGGCTTTACAATTTCCACTTCTATCCATGTGAAGTAGGAGCCCTTCATAAGTAAAACAGGCTGCAATTTAAGTTTGTAAAAATGATGGTTAGCTCGAGTGGAAAGGGTAGGTTTAGATCTTATTCACAAAGCAGAGCTTCAGCTGGTGAAGCTGCCACAGGTCTGACAGAACCAACAAAACTGTGGGTCTCAAAATGTATCTGGGTGAATTTAGCCCTTTTAGGCTATGGAAATCAGTCACCCTGAATTTCTGATTTCTCTTAATTTCTAATTTCTCTTAATTCTAATTGATATTCTTAAGCATAACAAACTATTCTTTTTTATTCACTATTTATTAAACAAGATGTAACTCTATTTCATTTTTCCTGTATTTATATTCAAATTATCAAAATTTCTAGAAGAAAAAAAAATCCGTCTTGTATAACAAGTACAGAAGTTCAAATGATTTTTGTGCTACAACTCCTGAAACTTGCAAGCTAAATGAAGGTTTTTATGTGGAATTCACATAAGAATGCAATATAATTCAGTACAACACAGAAAAAAAAAGAATAATACAGCTCCAGAAATAACAGCAATCAGAACTCAATGGTTTAATTTATGAATGTATTTGCACATTAATTTTGTATTTGTGTAGTAAAGGATGCATGCTTTGTTTTTCTTCAGTGTCTACTTTTCTGTTGGCAATATTTTATTGTTATTTTCATTACTATTATTATTCAGTATTGTTATTTTTTGTTTTGTTTTGTATTATTCTAGAACTGCAGAGCCAAATAATAAATAAGGCTTTCTTGTGCAAAGTGCTTTGTTAACATATAAAAAAGAAATAGTATCCACTCTGAATATGTTATAGGATGCAAAGAAAGGAGCATAGAGTAAGGCTGGGAAAACATAGGATTAAAATGAATAAATCTTGTATAATGGCTAGAATGTCAGATAATACAGAGCCACACTCTACATCTGTGCTTAGAGCCTAAAGGAATAGGTATAAATACAACCCCATTTTTGCCTTGCCAGTGATGTAACAGGGCAGAATTTTTGATGTTTCACCACTAGCTTTAGCTGCAAAGGAATCACGTATGCTGAGCTGGTCTCACATACACCCCCAAACACAAGGTAAAACGTAAGCCTAATACTCTTTCCTTCAGAATGGAAGGATCTGATAGGATCTCATGGATTTGGCATGCTACAAGGGTGTCCAGTACATTTTTAGTCAAGAGACAAAAATACACACTGTATTAGCTAGCAGGAAGGTAACAGTCTCTACTCAGATAAAACATCTTAGATATTTTTTCTCCCAAATTAACCTTACTTGTGGTGCTGGCAGAACGTGGAGCTCAATAGATCAGTGATATGATTTACGGTATCTGTAGCAATACATTCAAGTAGGTGATGGTACAATTTGCAGTACATATCCTGCAAATATTTACACCATAATCAAGAATTTCATGTCTGTTTACTTGCTTTTGACAGATAATCTGATGCAGAAGTTGCTGCTTTGGGGCTTTTAGTTTCCTACTCTTCATGCACAAGAGTGAATTTAAAAAACGGTCCTTTTCCTCCATATTCCATAGTCTCTGCCATCACCTGTAGCCCTCTTTGGATAATTTTAGATTTTCCTCTGCTTTTAACATCCATTCTAGCATTTGAGCCAAGACCCACTTTCTTTTTGTGGCATTGTCACGCCACTGACCTTGTGCCCATCTCTTTGTGAAAAACAAGCAATAATAAGTCACATTCAGAATGAGATCCTGATGTAGGGATCCTCTGTTGAATGTTATCTCATATTTCAGCAGCTTTGCTGGCTCTGGGGCTTGGAACCATTTACATTCCCCACTGGCTGGGATAAATCCTTTTTTAAACTATTCTTCTAGCTTGTTCTTAAATATGTACTTAACCAGATCATTCAGACTCACTTCCTGGGAACAAGCTTGGCAGACAAGGTCCAGGGAGCAAAGCGATGCTCCTATGAGTAAAGCAGGCCTGTTAATTCCATTTTGAGGAGGTATCTTTAGTTTCTCAAACACAGCAAAGATACCAAACATGTGGAATGCTTTGAGGAATGCTGTATGACTCACAGCATCTTTTCATCTTGCAGTGGCAAGAGAGTGGTCTTGCCAGTGTTGTTGAGCCCTGTGGAAAAGGAGCATGTTTAGGTGGCACTATTACACTGGAGAGGCAGGGCTCATTACTTTATTTTTGCAGACAGTAGTTTAGAGTTTAAAAATGATCTGAGGAGTCTTAAAACATATCTAATCTACAGATAAATTGACTTTAAGTCCTGCACGCTGTCAGTGTGATGTAGGAAGCTTCAAGGGGAATAAGAACCAAACCTAAAATGAAAGTTCACCTCTCTTATTTGGACAAAATGTTCCCCATCACCATTTCTTTAGGAACATGAAAGGAGTTTACATAATCTATACTTCAGAAGGATGTGTTTACCTTATTTGAGGCCCAATTTCCCTGAGAAACTAAAACTTCCTGTGAAAATGAATTTTCCAAAACATTACCTTCATGTGCGTGAACTGCCTTAAGTTTTCTATTCCTGCAGAAAGTTTCTCTTCAATTTTGTAAACTATTTTCTCATGAAGTCACTTTAAACGGAACAAAATCAAGTGCCATGAGGAAATCACGGCAATACACATTAGTTCAATATTGTGTATTGGTTCAGTATTGATCTGTTTATATTATTATGCTCTCTTCTCCTTGAAAAGGGCAATTTGGGCTGACAGATGTGTTGCCTCTGGCTGACTTGGATATGTGCCTCCCCTTGTGGGTTTTGCCAGATCAAGGACTTGACTAGAAGATCTATAGGCTGGGCTTCTTTTCAGTGGAAATCAGAGCATGATGGCTATTGCATGCAAAAACCTCTCTCTGTAATGGAGTCAGGATGTTCAAGGGCACAGACCTGGCTTTAATATCTTGGAAGTGTGTCTAGGTCCATTGACTTAAACATTGCCATGATCTCCCTCCATCTTCAACTGAAATTTGTGAAAATATAGTTACAGCTAGTGACTCACTGGGACTGCAGTGAATCTTGGGGGTTTTAATTGTCTCACGATGTCCTTGGTAAAGTTTGATTGCTCACTAGTTTTGCCTGGACCTCATCCAAAAGGTCCAGGCAAGGCCACTGAGCTTGATAATCATACTCCAAAGTGCCAGAGTTGCCATCCTATGTATTTCCATTTCTTCCTAGCAAAATTAAAATGAGGGATGTCACAGTTCTGATCATAGCTTCTCTTATAATTCTTTCTCAAGGGTACTTTGGGTGCAATCCTTCAAGTACAAAGTATCATGAGCTTAAAACTCTTCCAGTTCTTTTCTTAATCTTAGACAAAGTTAATGTTTCAGTATCTCACTTATATTTGAACTTGTCTTTTTGATTTTTCCTTTGAGTTTATGGCTATATGTGAGTACCATGACCCAAGGCAACCTTTAAAACATGAGCATGGTGTAACTTGATAGTAGGAATATTACGAAGTAAGAGACCTCTTGCCCCAAATTTGCCTTTGAATTTCCTGATAAGTGTTTCATAACAACCATTTTCCCAACTACATTCTTAAGCCATAGGTTCATTTTTTGTCTCCCAGGATCCTCTTCATTTGGTCACATGCACACATAGTATAGACAATATCCATAATTTACTATGAGTAGGACAATCTATAGTGACCAGAATCTCTGTCTCAAGCAAGATTTCAGCATGGACTGAGAGAGAAGAATGGAAACAAGCTCATGAGAAACCCCTCATTTTCTATGGAAGTGTAAACATTCCACAAAGTTCTGGTGCAGCAGGGAAAGGATGGAGTGAAAAGCTGTTATGCTGTCCAAAGTGAAATTTTTTATAGCTCCTTTGGATTGTGGTAAGAGCTGATGAGACTTTGGCTTTATCTTTAGACAATGTCCTAAAAACACACTTTGCAAATATTTGTTTCCAAACCAGAGGCAAAGCCAGTTTCAAAGTACTACAGGATGCTTTTCTTCAGTCAGGCCTAGAAAACTATCAACAAGCCTGAAAAGAGCTAATTCTAATATTAGCACACCATACTACTCTAGTAGCTATTTTACCAGACAGTTTGTTACCTGGGTTGTGTTAGCTGGGATCACTCAACCCTTTTCAGGAAAAAGTGTTTGAAAAGAAGCAAATGCATAGCTGGACTCTTGGCAAGTACCAATTAGGGTAGTACTGTTTAGGTTTAATTTTCATTTCCTGGTGATGGTTTGACAGTGTAAAATGTTCAGGAACCAAAGTCCACTGTTGTTTATATTGCAGTTAAATCCTGAGCTACAATATGTTGTCAAAGTCCAAGAAACAATTTTTTGGGGAGCATTACCAGCCAAAGGTATAGTGGGTTCCATTTGAGACCTAAGAAACCCTAAGAAAACATTGTTTATTCTCCCCTCAGTGAGAATTAGAGCAAATAGATTTAGGTTTTTCCAATCTAACAATGAAAACTAGTGCAGAAGGTAGCTGTCAGCCGTCATTTCCAGCTGGCTGGGAGCCCCGTTTGCAGCTGGTAAGCCCTTGCACATCACTTCAGGCACTTGTTGCTCAGCAACTCAAGTATCAGACATCAAATCTGGTCTCAGTTACCTGAATTATGATAATTTAGACTGGTACTCTGTTTGCATATATAGATTCATATTTAAACCCTTGGACTATAACTGTAATAACTTGCTATATGGTTTTACCAGAGGGGGTATTGCCTTTCTATCTCTTACTGCTCTTTGAAACGCAGTGATACAGAACAACCCACCCAATGGCAGTATTTGTGAGCTTATCCAGAAATGGAGGGTTTAGCAATCAAAGCATTACTTCACCAGACATTTGATCAGCCACTCAGTTTGATTTCAGAAGTCAGTGGAATATTTCTTTGACTTCCATGGGGTTTGAATCTAGTCCTGTAAGGCACCATGCACAAAAAGGAGAGAGGTGACCTATTATTTTCAATAGTGCTTCTGAATTTTTTTCTCCCTCCCTGATCCTTTTTTAAGGCTTCACCTGTTCTAACTGAACCAGTAGGCTCCTGACATTTGGATAATGGCTCAGCTGAAGCACACACATGCAGCAGGCTAAGTTTACCCTTTAATTTCCACCTTCCCTTTCTGATATGATGTGTTGTCCTGCAGCACAGCTTCTGAAGCTGAGCACTTCACTTGTGTGCACCCTGTGAGACTGCACAGGTGATCACAGATCAGAAGCACTCTTTCCTGCCCGACACTTGGCACTCTTAAGTGCCAAGTTAAGTACAGTGATGGAAAAGCACTTTAAAAGACTTGCTTTCATTTTGCCTCTCCCCTATCTTTATCTTGCTTCATGCATTTTATCAATTGCCTTAGTGTTTGAGCATCCTTTAGCTCTCATCTACTCAGGACTGTCTTTAAAAGGCACAAAGTATTTTGACATACAGTGATCATTTTCCTCATTTTGTTCTCTCCAGAGGTGGTCAGATCACACATTTTGTTTATGCTTTTGACATGTCTCGAATTCAGTCATTATCACCTACCACGGTAATGCCCCGATTATCTCAACAAGACATCATTGTGTTACTGAAGTTGTCCCGGCTGCTTTTCAGAGCAAAGACAGCAATAGCAGGGCAGAGGCTGTGCGGAGAGTTTCTTCACCATTTAAGAGGCTCAAACTGAGAAAGTCTTTTATGAAAGAATCTGAAGTTGTCAGTAACGTAAGGACGGAAAAGCAAGTTGGATCAGCGTTCAGACTTCTCTTGTGTACAATACATGACGCACTGCCTGAGCCAGCGGGTGGCATCCCTGCTCCCGGCAGAGAGTGGAATTAGGTGATCTTTAGGTCCCTTCCAATCCTGCCTTCCTATGATTCTCTGCTATGGCTTGTCCGTGGTGCTCTAAATGGAAAGCATCCCTCGTTCCCCCTCGGATCACTCCTGATTACTCCAATGCTTCACCCTAATCAGTGTAGTGACAATTTGCTGAGCTGTTTCAGGTATTAATTCCTCCCTGTAGTTGCTTACACATGAAATGTTCTCTTAGTGTAAAAACTTGCCAAGTTCTATGTACAAATAATTTTTAAAATTAAAAGAAAAAGGCTCCACCATTTTTTCCCCTGAAAGAATCATGAAATTGTAATCACAATTTATCCCGATGTTTCAAAACTGTATGGATATCAGGTATTTTCTGTAGTGCTTTTATGTTCCATTTTGATATTTTGTGGGTGTGTAGGGCATTATAGTGACTACATTTGAATCTGACCCATTGTATTACTTTACTGTTTACAGTGACCAGCCACTGAACCTTAGACACACATTTCAAATTCTGATGTCACTAATTCAGTTAGATTTTCTTGCTAATCTACCCACGGAAACATTAAATATTGAAAGGAATGTAGGAGCTGTCAAATATTATCTCTTTGTTTTGCATATTGTCTGATTTTTAAGTAAATTAACTATTCAATGATAACTTTGAAAACTAATCATCTCTGATGTTTTGAGCCATGATACTGCTGGTCTCTCAAAATAATGCCCTTTAGATAGAAACTTTTTTACTTACACTGTGACAAAGCACCGACAAAGGGTCTTCATGCTGCACTATTCCATGTCATACACACATATGGTAGCATTGCTGTATTTCCTTTGATCTTCTGCAGTAATATAAACTTAAGAAGATATTAAATAGCAAAAGCATGTTTCATCTTCAGATAATTAAGCAAAATCATGTCATTAGGAAAAATGAGTTGAGATTATGAAGCAATCTCGGGATGGAGATATGTGATTTAGATATGTATCTTGTATTAAAATTAATGAGGATCCCAGTGATTCCTCTACATCATTTTGAATATCTCAGCAAAAAAATGCAACTTGAGGCTTTTTAGAAGTAAATTATTATTGATGTGCATTATCTTTCATACTGAAATTAATTTAATAGCCAGATAAATATAGTAACCAAGTTTATTTCATATGAAGTCTCATTTTGCTTTATGTTACACAAACAAAAAATACAATACAGTGAGAAAAACAGGCTAAAAATAACTCACAGCCATGGGGCCATTAATCTTCTTTCCTACCACTTCAATAACAAAACCTGAGCTTATTTTGACAGGAGGAAACACAGACTCTCTAGATTAAATGTTCAGTCATGTGTACACTAGGGGCTATTATTCATAGACTATTAAACATATATATATGCGTTATTTTTAAAGACATGAGTTTGTTAATTTTTAATAGCATCCTTTTAACTTTGGATATTGATACAATAAACGTTTTTCCAAGGGAAGAAACAGATTCCAAGGTTCATGTGTGTTTTAGCAGGAGTTGCAGCTGTAATTTTAGATTAAAGATATGTTTTACCTGCTGCTGGTACCACTGTTTTGTGACTGTGCTAAAGGACTTGGAAAGAAGATCAGATGACAAACTTGGTGTCCTAGTTTATATTCGAACATGCTGTTTGTTTTAGACATTAAAGTATGACTGTTTTCTGCCTGTCGGCATGATCAAGTTCCCTTTGAAGCATTGTTTGTTTTGAGGGTGAACAACCTCTTTGTTTTGAGACTGTCATTCATGTACAGATTGAAAAACCACTTGTTTTTCACTTCCACTTTTGTCTTGGCTATTAACATATTTGTGAAATTTTTGAGTGTTTCCAGTGATGGAAAATCCTGTCATTTTCCAATTTACTTTTTTCCACATCCACAGGAGGTTCTGGATCAAGCAAAAGCTGTTTGGTGTTGTACTGCACTGCACAAAGGAGATGGGGATGAAGGATCATGTCTCTTTTGACTGTGTCCCATATGATCCTTTTGGGAGCACCTCAGTGAGACTTGGAAAACTTGAAGTAGGAATCAAGCTGGAAGGAGGTAATACTCAGAAAGAATTTAACTGGTTTTTGGAACCTGGTTTGTAAGGGGTTGTGGAGTCCATCAGGTTGGAAATCACTCTAAGTGTGCCTGTTTTCTGCTCTCATAGATTATGTTTCCCTGTAGCCTACTGAAATAAGCAGATGCCACTGAGAATACTCAAGCATAGCATCTTGTCCTCATATTTTAATATAAACTAGCTTATCAGCTGATAAGAAAAAAGATGCATGTTGTATAATCAAGGAGAGTGAGATAAATATTAGCATATTAAATCACCTCTACCCATAAACATTATTCTGAGCATTCAGCATTTCAAGGTGAAAATGTCCTTTGTGAAGTGAAGCAAACTTCAGTGTACATAAAAGAAAATTAGCCCAACAAGTAATTTCCTGTATTCCCTTTGCAACTATCTTTGATATTGAGCAAGAATTCTCTCTTTCAAAATCTTTTATCTACCACTCTGTCCTTGGATTAAAACAGTCTTTATGTCATCCCATTTGTTGCCATGGAAATGAATGTAATGACAGGTTCGACATTGTGGTTTCTCTAGAATAAAACATTATGGGGGGGAGGATTTGGGGGGCAGGGGGGAGGGGGAAAGCGAATATTGAATTTGAATAGGTTTCTTTTGGAATTAATATTGTGAGAAAAATGGATATTGACTGAAAGAAGAATGGTTTAAAATCTAGTGTCCATGCACAAGGTTTATCTGTAAGATTCTTTTTTTCCATTGGAAAGCTGTATTTTGCAATTTTGATCACCTAGGACAGAGGTGTACTTCGGAAGGATGTCTTTTCACTTCTGAAGTTGTGTCCTTGAGAAGAGCTTCATCACCTCTGTGCTTATTTTTGAGGAGTGGGACAGTGTCAGACAGCTGTTTTCCTGCCCAGCTGCTCTGCAGAGATTCAGAGCAGTGATGGACTTGCCTTTTTATTTTTGGTATTTGGCTAGAGGTGTGTGTGTCGCTATAGAATAGTGTCAGTCTGCTGTGTCTACTCCCACCCAGGGTTTGGGAAGATGCCACAGGCTTACAGCTGTGTCAGGTGGAATGGTTGGGTCCATCCTGACAGCTTCTTTGCCCATGATTAGCTTTCACTGATTAGATATTACCAAGTCATCAGGAAGCAAGGAGAAACTTCATGCTTTGTTTTCTTCTTGTGATGACCAACTGTTTGTGCTACAGAGTGCATTGAAAACAGTCCCTCATGTTTGTGCAAAAACTCCTTCAGGAGCAATGTTAACTTGCTGCTCTGGAGATGGTTAGTGCCTTAAGTCTCAGGAAACTTTCAGATTTTCCTTCTCAGATGAGTGAAAGTCGTGGTCCATATATTTTCCCCTATTTCTCCATAAGAATATGTGATGCAGCTGTAATTGTTTCCTCTGGATGCTTTAGGATCCCATCACTGGCCAACAGGAGGGGAGATGCGCTTTCTTGCAGCTAGGAAGGCTGTCACTATTTCCTGTCACATAAGGGTATGTGCCTTCAGTAGTAAATGAGTAATGGGTAACTAATAAGGAAGGGACAGGCCACCGTCTTCCCTCTGACTGTGTTTTCTGGGAATGTTAACAACTGGAGATAGCCATGTCTCACTTTTCAGGAACGAAGTGAGATTGTCCTTCTGATGTCCATTATATGCCCACAGGGATCAGTATTGTGATCAATATCTGTAAGCTGCAAAGAATGGAGATGTCCCCCTTATTACCTCACTAACAAAGGTGTATTTTAGCTGAAGCACAACATATTTAACATATTTGGCTTTTGCTGCAAAAATTTAGTTCCATTCACTGATACCAGATGGAAGGGCCACAGAGGGTAGTGTTTTAGAGGCAAGGGTGAATCCTCTATAATTGTTTTCCCTACTTAATCAATGGCATCCTCAAGAGTTTTTCAGTACATAGGCAGCTACCAGTGATATATCTTTGCACAGATATGAGCCTAACTTCCCCTATGAAACTTGAGGATAGAGGTTTGACACTCCTCCCAATAACATGTTTCCGTGCTCAGCTCCTCTTAGTCACATCATCCATGCTGCACTTTTTAACACAGACTATTCATTTTTACTTTTTAACATCTTATATTCTTTGGGGGGGCTTTTCTGTCATTTTCATTTTAGTTGGTTTTTTGGTTTTTTTGTTTGTTTGTTTTTTGTTTTGGGGTTTTTTTTGTATTTAAGGAATATACAGCCCACACTCAACTAACTTGTCATTAGACTAACCAGTAATAGCTCTTTCAGTCTTCCCTCAGAGGCAGTATGGTCAAATCATAGAATGTTTTTTACTTTTAGCCTTGAGATTCCCTCTAATTTGTGCATGTCTTAGATGTTGCACTGTCCTACAATTAAATATATCTGAAATAACATGTACTCCCTCTTTGTAAAAGTAAATGTTGTCCATAATATGTATAGTCCACAAGACTTTTACACTCTACAATTTTATGTCTACAAAAGTATGCTTTGATCGAGTGATCCACATTTTGATGGATTAGGCAGGCCTAATTAATTACCGATGCTTTTTATTTAGTGCTTTATGAGAAACCAGTAAGGAAAAAGCTTTGCATGTGGATATGCAAAACATTTTGGTGTGTTTTTTTGGCCAGAGTTTTATCAAGTGGAATACATTACTTTGAAGACACATTATTCCAGTAAACTAGTGATATCAATTATATTTGACAATACTAGCAATCATTAGGCTTCAAGAAAGTATTTTTGAGAATATCTTTTTAAGACCTAAATTTATTTTTTTTTATTAGTTCAACCTGTGGGCAGTTTTGGTGCATGTTTGTTTTGCTTTTTTAACACAATGCAATTTCTGAGGAAGAACTCATAAGAATGTCTATCTGGTGTTTTGTCATGTATGTATAATTTTCCATTTCTGATGGAGTATTGTGTGAAAATCAGACAATCAGTTAGGAAAATGTCAGCAGACATAGTCAAAGACCGAGTAAAATGTTTTGAGTTAGCTTCAACTTTGTGGGGAAAAAAATTCCTCCCTTTTTCACAAAGAAAAGCTTCACAAGAAAATGAAAATTGACAGTTGAATGTGTTTACTTCTGACAAGATTTATATAGTCACATGTAATTCTCAGTGAGATCAGGAAAACAGAGAGTTCCTTGCATTCCTGCACTGATCACCTTACACGTGATGAAATCAAATTCGTGCCAGAATTGATGTGGAACACAATATGTTCTCAAAGATTTCTGGTTTGCTCATATTTGTTACCCATATTGATAAACCCAAGCTATTTTTATGGCTCTATTTATCAACCAGAGGGATGTTTACACTGCTACCAAGAATGCTTCTCATGGCATTTTCACTTTGGGTGCTTAATCAGGTTACAATGTGTGGCCTCCCCTTAAGGAACAAGGTAATTAGTGCTTCCAACACTACTGAATGGAAACAAACTGGGGTACTTTCATGATAAGCTTTTGTAAGGATGACAAAATGGTTGTGTGACATAGAAAGAGCTCCTACATATTCAGATATCACCTGGCTGAAAGCTTACGTTCTTAACAAGAGCAGGGGAAGCTGTTGTAGAGAATGGGGGAAAGGGAAGTTTTGGTTCCCCTTATCTATCTACCTGAGCTTATGTGTGAGCAATTATCTTGGGGTATAGGCTGCTTTGTCTTGGGTTGGAAATTGTTTCTAGAAGCTGAAATTGAGATCTGAAAGGGGACAACTGTTGGAGCCTTGGCTGAGATGTGTCCTTGTGGTTTTGGACTCTGGGCCATAGTATATACAGAGTTTATGTTAGACTCATCATTGCACCATGTGAAATCACTGTCTGATGATTAATGTATTTTAGTGAAAAGAAGGGTTTTTGGCTTACACTGTTGAAGGCAGTGGTTATATTGGCAGTGCTTTGCTACACTTTTTCTTCTTCTGGTAACAAGCTAACACTTTCCATTTTAACATCACTGAGTAATCCCTCAAAACTACTCCCATCAATGGCTAAGAGATAACTAAATGTTATTTCACCTTTAAAATGATTCTTACAATTTTATGTTTGATTGCTGATTTAAAGTCACTGAATAAAACACAAGAAAATGGCGTTACTTGTATGAGAACTGGAATCAACACATTTATTTGGCTTTTAAAGACATGAGAGCAAGGCACAGAGTTCTTCATGTGGCTTTTGGAACGCAAAGGCAGAGGCCTTCTAATTGCTGCAGTCCTTTGACTAATTACCTCTTATAACTATAGCTAAGCCACAATTGATTCTGTAATAATAGGATGTTTCCAGGGAGGATGCATAGCAGAAAGCACATCTTTGGTAGGAAAAGATTTCCAAGTTAGGTACACTGTAATTATTCAAGGACAGACAGCTTTGAAAAACAAGCATATAAGAAGGTCAGACTGAGCAATTATTTTGGTTTAGAATAACCCTTCTCTGGGATGTGATTACTTGCTGTAGCTGCACTCAGCTCTGATCAGTGTCAGGAAACAGCCACCAAGCTCCTGCTTAAGACTCCCGTAGTGAACCAAAGAACATGTGAAGCTGTTAGAACAGGGCAGCTCTTTGACACTTAAATGGGAAGCTCTGAAGATTTCTGCATCAAAAGTAATATTTTTCAAATGTGAATTAATAAGCATGTCTCACAGAGCTCAGCATGTTGGATTTTCAGTATTTTTTTAAGGTCTGGCCATTAAGTCTTGCAATGGCTGAGCTGTACAAAAGTCTTGCTGGTGCTGGGCCAAGAAACTGCAGTTATTAAATTTTGCTAAAGAATTTGAGTCTTCAGTGTTCTCAGATCATGTTGGAGCTAGAGTTCATAATGCAAAGTTACAGAGGAAATGCTGGCCTGCAACTGAGTTCATCTTGACTTCCATACACTGTAAGATAACAAACTATATTAAGCACTTAAACGTTTTTTTTCATTTTCTTAAGATTTACAGCAAAAATTTATAATTGTTTTACAGATTTTACTTCTTTTTCTTCATGAAGTGGTGAAGAAAGCACATGTGTCTATACCTTCTGACAAAAATAAAAAGAGATGTTACAAATTGCAAATTTGCAATTTTTTTGGTTTTCCTTGCCAGAGTGGCACCTGAGGATGTTTCAAAAGTAAGATACTAGTTTTTCTACTCTCTCTGACTGACAGTTGGACAATTGTTTTAACAAAGCAGGTAAATATTTTATCTCAGGCATTCAATCAAAGCTTCATATGAAACTTGCTCCTAGAGGCTCCCAAACACAGAAACTGGACAGTGCATAAATATTTCTGGAGGGTGTTTCTGATCACCTGGGAAATTAAACACTGTTGTTGCAGTTGTAGCTAAATTTTTTGGTAGCTCTATTAGGTTCCTTGACATTGAATGGCAACACCACGTATCTGTTTACACAGATGCAGAACAACGCAAAACATAACTGGGCTTTACTGAATATATCTGTATAAAATCTTCAAATGATGTCCTAGAATGCTCTGGGCTCAGATTAAAAGACAGTGAAACCAGAGTTATGTTCTCCAGGGGCACAGATTTCCACATTTGCAAAAATGCATCCATCTAGTGAGGACTCTGGAGGGAGGCAGTCAAAATAAGACTGGCATCTCTAATTGACTATTGATAGAAATGCTGCTTCCTCCTAAAGTGGAATCAGTGAAACTAAGCACAAGTCCTGAGGATGACGAAGCAAGTAAGGGAAAAAAAAAGGAAATTTCCTTTCTTTGGATAATGTTTGGTTGATTTTCTCTGTAGTTCCTGGAACATGCAGTATTCATGGATAGACTTGTAGCAGCCAGAAAGAAATATCAAGGGTGTTCCAGCCGTGAAGATTTACATTGAGTTGAATAGCTATGTACTACCCTGTAACTCTCTGCATAATTAGAAGAGGAATAATAGTATTTGTTTAGAATCTCTGTGCATAGAGAAGAAAGCTGTACAGATTAGCATTCTCTTATTTTAGTGAATATGAATGAGGGAATGGAGTTTGAGTGTGCTTCTTGGTAATTTATTATTTTTTTATTTGGAAATGAATAATGCAAAATGGCTCTTAAAAAAAACCATATAAATCACCATGTAGCAAAAGCTCTGCACTAAACAAATGGCTGTTACTTGCAGAGAAGCTTACTGTGAACTTAAATCCTTTTCTACTCCAAGTGAAAATCAGAAAGTAGATGCCAGTAGAATGGGGAGCAGGCTCTGAGGACATCCTGTAAAACAGACCAGAGACAGGATGCTGTGTAAAACTAGGGATGGAAAAGGAGACAGAGCAATGGGATGCATATGCTTGCAAAGATAGTGCCTCCCAAGCAGAACTGAGTCATGTTGGGTGGAAGAAAAAGCAACCTCAGGACAACAGAAGAACAACCTGATAAAATGCAATATACTGAAAGGGAGGGAAAAACTCTGGGCCTGAGGGAGAGAGGATGCTCTGAGTGGCAAACACCAAAGCTGACAAATGAAGGGCAAACTGCAGCCAAACAAGGGGATAAACCTGCAAGTGATTAAATAGACAATTCAAAAGATATTAAGTGCCTGTGGAAGACAGAATGGAGTTGACATTAGAAGAAGAAAGCTGCAAATAGAAATGGGAGGAGCCACTGAACTTTGGGGTTCTCTCTAGGGAAGAATTTTATGTGGGTTGTTTGTGGGTTTGTTGGTTTGGTTGGTTTTTTTTGTTGTTGTGTTTTGGTTTTTTTAACAGAATTGACAAAGCAGATGATAAACTCATGGAGGAGTGATGGCTTTTCTTTTATTCACTTCCAGTAGCTCTTGTCTGTGTGCAGATCGGATCTCCGCCCTCCTATGAATCATACGTGTCTGGTGCTTAGACTGATTCATTTGTATTAAAATTAATTTATGCGACATCTTATGCTGAATATCACTAATAACTGTTTGGTGCAGGATTACCTGGTTTTACTCTGAAAAAATAGCAGGCTGATTTTTATAGATTGTTGTACATTATGGCTACAGGTACATGATGAGCATTTGAAAGAGGCCTCTGATACACGACTCGAATGTGAGTCCGGAGTTTGATACTCCCCTCTAATTTGGATGTATTCAGTTTTGACTTGGCTCATTATGAATGGAGAGACCAGCTGCAAAATTCAGATGCTGTTCTAAATTTGGAATCTGAAACTTGCCAGAGGTTAGGGACTTTCAGAGATAAAAGCAAGGTTTAGAGCTATCTCTAATAGGAAGATAATATACATTTTAAAAATAATTACTCCAGCCTCCCTCTCATCTGTGGTTTACTAGGTACATCACATAGTGAAGGTTTTGACAAAAACTCCATTTTTATGACCCTCAATGACAGTTCTGTGCATTGCCTGGATCAGATTCTAATCTTTTACTGTCTGAAATCAGTTGTAAATCTGTAATATTTCTATTAGGCATGAGAATGGAATAGCAAAAGGGAATAGTATATATGGCATATATGAGCATAGATGCCACTTATGATTATAAAATATAGCATTTGCAATTTCAGATTACTCTTTACAAGTTTTTAGGGCTAGATCTGGAAAACAGTTCTGTGCCTAAGGTTGGACTGAGGCAGAATTTAGATATTAGATTCTAAAACTGTAAGCCAAAATACATAGTTCAGGTCTTTGTTGTCTACTGAAGCAGGTTGCTTGTGTTTTTGACATGATGTTTTTTGTAGGTGCCTGAGCAGCTGATGCTGTGTCTAATCCTCACAGGGATCCCAGCTGACTGGTGTGCCCCAAACTGCTTCACTGCTGGGAAGAATTATACTCATCAGGAACTGCAGAGGTTTATTACTGTAGTCCAGGTCTTTCCATGTTAAACCTAAATGTCAAGCAATATTATTAAGGTCCTGTGGGAATAAGAGTGGCAAACCAGAAAACGTACACAGCACCACAGAGATTAACAAATTCATCTTTCCAGTCTGAGCTGACGTGCTGATTCTAGTACTGGAATTTTATATTAAGCAGTGTGCTTCTGGGAAGAGGAGATATGGGGAATGGCACCCTGAAGAGGTTTGCCAGGAGGGGCTGGAGAGGAGCGTTGTGCTGTTTGGATGTTCCTGTCAAGCGCTGCTGATCAGTTAAAACCCAGGCAGGAAAGGGAGCAAACCTCTGCCAGCATCCCTGGCTCTGAGAGATGACTCAAGAACACAGTATGAAGCTCATGCCAGGCTTGCCACATGGCACTGCTGAAGTGTCTGACACCAGGCTGGAACCTGAATCATTTGGGTGTCACTCTGCATAAATTTGTCAGGTGCTTCCAAAGGGCATGCTGTTCATTTCATCTTGTCCATGATCTACGTCTTACATTAAAGTTTCATGCATTTAAAGTACCTTGCCTTGTTGGTTTGTTGGGGTTTTTTTTGGTTGGTTTGGTTTGGGGTTTTTTTGTTTGTTTTGTTTTGCTTTTTTTTTGCTTTATAATAAGCCAGTGATTTTTGAATAGAGCCCATCTGATTGTATTTTTTTTTCTTTATGTAGTTCTATGAAAACACCAACACTTTCTCCCCCTTTGGAGAGGTTTTGCCCTTCCTGCTGTCCAGTTGCAGCCCCCTTTGCTCCTAACTTTTATTACATTCCAGAGATAAGGAAAACTGTATGCTGATTCTGTGGACATAAATAGTACAATTTCATAAAAACTGAGTTGCTTTCACTATAGAATATTTGACTGTTTTAAACCATTCCTGAGTTTACAGTCTTCTGGAGGGCAGGCTTGTTACTCTGGTGTGGAGGAGGTGGGGTCCCAGGGTCAGCACTTTCTGGAAGAGAGCAGAAACAGGGAGACATAGCAGCTGATTCTGGGAGGGAAGGGTTGAAATAAATGAAAAAAGCTCAGAAAACATCTCAAAAAAGGTGGAATTGATGAAAGAATCTGGAGATATGAGAAACTGAGCTATTGCAATGTAAAACTGATATGGTAAACAGAAGTCAAAAGGTGATGGGAGGACTGATTGTCTCAAGGGAATTGTGATTGATACAGAAGATTTTATGCCTTGGTCAGTGGCTTGAATTTGCAGAGTCTTACACATGACTGCTATTGAAAGATCATTAAAATGTTATTTAGTTTATTTCCTTGCATTGTTATTGTGCAAATCATTATGTTACTTTTGACAGCCCCAAAGCCTGAGGCCAGATTAGCAAAGGTGTGTAGCATGCATTAAGTGCTTAGCATGCATTAAGTATGTTTGCAGTTCAATTAATCACATACTTAGAATAAGTGTATAACCTTAAATTTCAGTTGTATCTGAATAACCCTTGTCTTGTCACTTGAGCAGGACTATCAGAACTGTGCTGTCCTAGCAAGTGTGGTTGGCTTGTGCTCCAGTGCTTGTGCCACTCCAGATATAAACTAACCATGCGTATTTATTGGTGTAAACTAGGGTATGTGGGAAGCAATTGAATTCTTAATTACTTTATAGTCTTTCATATCTGAAGGTGCATTTATTTATTGACCTTTTTTCCTATGAATTCTCTTTATGAGAAATACTGAGTTGAAATTTTTAGGCTGTCTTGCATATCTAAGGGAGTTAATATCCAGCTGAGAGTTGCCATATACTAGCACTTGTCTGGATTGTCGTTGTTGGCAGCTGGGAAGTGAGGATACTCTGATTCCAGGCAGAACGTTTTATTTTCCATTTTATTTGCTTGCTTTTGCTTTCTCTGCTGTGTGAGTGTATTTGGATTTCTTTAACAGAGTGATCACTTATGCAGGAGAAGCGTACAGGGCTTTTTAGACCTTCATCCCATGCTCATGATGTAAAAACTCCACGTGTTTAAGTCTTACAGTCTGAACCAGAGGCACTGGCAGCAAAGTCAGTGCAGTGTCAGGAGCCCAATACACCTGATCACTCACTCTCAAGCTGTTTGGAAGCAGCATGCACATTTTGATGGCACTCTTTAAACTTCTTGTTTTCTCTAGTGGGATAGGAAAGGTTATCCCTTCTAAATGAGTGCCACAAACCTCCAGGCAAAACACTGCTTTAGGGTGCATATTTTGGGAGACTGTGAGACAAGGGTGCTTGCCTTCACTAGATGTGCCCTACTGCTCTGTTCCAAGTACCCCATGGATACAGCCGTTGTCTTATTCCTGCTATCATGCTGTGGTCCATGGAGTATTGAGGTATGATTAAGCCTGGTTCAAACTGGCTCAGTTGAGATAAGGAGCTTTGTTGCACTGAAGAATTTTGTGATATCTGCATACAAATGACAAAACTTACCTGTAATTTTACCTGTTGTAGAATTAGGCCTAAGACAGAACTGACTGAACAGCTTTTTTGTGTCAGGGAAAGTGACAAGAATGTTATGCCAGTTAGTTCAGCACTAAATTGCTCAAGAACTTTGAGCTCAAGTGAAGACACCTGTAAATCTCAGAGCAGTTGTCATGCCCATCCAGTGAGAAATTCAGCATCTGAAATGCTTGTCTAGAGAAATAGCTGAGGAGATCAAGCCTTGCAGGCATTGTGTTTAATCTGAAGAGAGGCCCTGGATGAAATCATATGGAAGGGTTGATCCATGTATGCTAAATCAGGTGAGATGAGATGCAATTAGCAATTACTTGTTAGCTGAAACACTATGGAAAATTCCTCAGAGCATCTCCCAGAAAACAGAATCCAGTGGGAAAAAGAACAACAATAGTTGCTGTTAGGCTTGATAAAGACATAAGGAGTAAATTTCACCTGCTTATATGCAGCAGGATTTTTTGTCTCCACCTCAGCAGCAACCAGCTCAGCTGGAGATACAACATCTTAATAGCTGCTTCACTGACTTGTTTGTGATGTCAGTAATAGGAGCAGACATCACAGAATGTTGTCACTTTAGTTGCATAAATCCAGTCAAGACTTCTCCAAAGCTTGAGGGAGGCTGGAGGTAAAAAGTAATTTCTTTTATTATGATGAGATGAACTATGTACTAGGAGTGCCTGCAGTCTCAATTTCCCCTAAAAAAAGTGGATGAGTAGCTCATGTAGATGTGCATTGCAGAATTGCCTGTATTTTAATCCTATAGGATAGAAAACAAGTTGAATAACAGTTTATACCCATTCCTGTGGGTATCACTACTGACTATACCTTCAAATATGCAGCTTTCAGAAGGCATAAATCAGGAACTAACCAATTTTCAGTGCTTCTCTGTTATTAATTGCCTACTATGAAATCTCTTCACCTATTGCATTTGTATAATGTGCAGTCCTCTCAGCTAGGATGGGTCAGTGTGACATCAATTAAAGCTCAAAATGAAGAAATAAGTGTTATGAGAGAGGTATGGTTTTTTTCTCAAAATAAGCACTTAAGAGTGTGCACAGTGTTACCTATTGTGCTTCATTTTAGAGTGTCCTGAATCATAATTAAGGTGACTAATGGCCCTGCAATCTTCACAGCAAAGTAATGGCATGGCAGCTTGGAAAGAAGTCAACATTAGACAAATTCAAAGATAAAACCAAAATCAAATTGTGACCCATGTCACCATTCCTTTCTCTGATGTTTGAGCAGTCTAATAATGGAATATATTTATTTCATACACGGGACTTTAACCCACCACAGCCTGTCTTGCACAAGTGAGACTGAGCCACCCGTGGTTCACAAAAAATTCTGATTTATACTCATAAATGTGTGCTGAAAAGAGGAAAATCAGATGAAGTGGTTGCTTTCTGTTTTACTCCCTTCCTTATACTTGCTTTGTATATTTGCATGTTATTTTTGGTAGGTTACGTTTGTAAAAGGGAGGCAGACTTGCACAGTGGAGAACATGTTGTTTTTCTTTGAAGTTCACTTCTAGTATTTAAATCCTTTTAGTCATTACAAAGGGCTCATGTGAGATGAATTATGTAATTAAAACCACAAACAGGATCAATGAATAATATCTTATTTTTATGGTTGGGGTATCTGACTGCCTTACTCCCAGGTTGTGGAAATCCAGACTAAACGAAAATTGTGAGGTGTCACTGAGCTCATCTCCACGCTCCAGGACAGGACAAACTATACCTGCCTTATTTGTGACAAAAGTCAAATCTCTAGGTGTGACAACTGCCCATGGAGCTTGTAGAGTTTCTGTCAGGGTTTCACAGTGGGGAAAGATGCAGGTTAGATATCTTCTCTCACTTCACCTTAAGCCTGTTACTGCTTCTCTTTATCACAAGCAGTTTACTCCCACATGGTGGGGAAACTTTTATATACTTGAGTACAGCTATTGTGGGCATCTTGTCTCCCCTAGCCAAAATAAATGGCATTCTGGCACTTTTTTCCTATATTTGCTAACATTTCCTGAGGTGCTGGTTATTTTCACACACCTCCTCTGGCTTCCATCCAGCAGATTCAGCTCGGTCTCCCTTGAACTGCAGCGTATCTTATGGCAGATACAGTAACTTCTCAAGGCTGTCCTGCTGGGCAGCAGAACATTGTTGCACTTCACACATCTCTCATGTACCACTTTTTCATACATCTGAATGTATTTTTGCCTTTCTCTCAGCAGCTTCTGTGCCATGTTATTATCTACCTCCTGCTCTCTTGGCCTGCTCCTTCACCTCCAGTTCCTCACCTGGCATTTGCGCAGCTGATTATTTTTCTCTGTGAAGTGCTGCACTTGCCTTTATGAAACTGTATCTTTTTTTTTTCCTCTTCCTGATTCTCTCTCCAGTTATACAGCCTTGCTTTGAATTCCAGATCTGTCCTTCTGGCTGAGCGTGTCTGTGAACGTAAAAACTTGCTCACTACTCAGTCATCAAGGCCACTAATGAAAAATACTGAATAGTTATGCATTTAAAAATAACTCAGGGAATACAGTTCACTACACCTTAAACTTTGATACTGATAAAGGGATTCTCTGACTATAGTTTTCCAACCATTTAGATACCACCTCGATAGGCACTCGTTCCCTAGTTTATTTGTGAAATATTGACACTAGAAAAACAGCTGTCTGGCTGTTAAATTTGGTTACCACATTTCTGTCTGTTTAATAAACAGAAAAGAGAGAACACATCCACCCATGGTAAAACTTGGAATGAAAATTTGTGCTCCTTACAAACCAGAGTTGGTCTTATTGCTAAAACAGAAAATAGTCTCAAACCCTGCCTATGTACTGAAACCAGTCCAATCTCTCTACCACAACCATTAGTAAGACTGTGAATTTGTTCCCTTCCAAAGAAACTGGACTAGAGATTGGACAACCTGTCTTTGCTGTCCTGACCTTTGGACTGGTTTGAATTGTCCTTCTGTATCTGCAGATGCACAATTTTGGTGTCCAGAGATCACAACTCCAAATAAAAATGCCCCACAGACATCTTCTATGGTTTGTAGAGAATGGAGTTGCAGGGGTTTCCTAAAACTTTCTGCCCTTCTTCTTTTTACCAAGATATGGAATAATGGACCAGAGTTTTTCAAACAGTTATAAGAACACATACCTGGGCAAGTCTGGTTTGCAGAACTGGTTGATAATAATTTGGAAAATGGCAATGAATATAAATTGCAGATAGAATTAATGAGACTGTGGTTTATTGTTTGAACACTAAACTTTCTTAAACTGCCTGCAGCCAATTACATAATTGTTGCATGGATCTGAGCTTGAAATGTGTGTTTGTTCAATAAGAAGTAGCAATGTGAGAGTATATCACTTTCATTCTGTTGCTGATAACATGTTCAAATGTGCATTTTTTGTAAGTTAAACTGCATTAGCTGCTTCGTTGTTATATGTTATATAAAAATCTGATTGTGTACATTTTAAATCTTGGAGCAAATCAAGCAGCCAAGGGTTGGATCTGCTCTCTCCTACTGTGTTCATTTAGTTGGCTGAAGAGATTTGCAAGCTAAGATTTCACTTATCACTCCTAGTTTCTTTTCTCACATGTGATATATTTATTTCAAATCAGTGTTCATGACTTGGAAGCCACTCCATAATAGTGTAAGTCAGAAGTATGACAATGAGAAGCAACTTTTGATCAGGGCTGTTCTTTGACAGATTTCTTGAAAGCTTCAGAACTGACTACCAAGTTTGCTTGCTTGATTTATACCTATACCCTGTACAACATCCTTTTTAGAATAACTGAAGTCTTGAGTGTACGTTGTGATGGATATTTTAGAGGAACTGATGCATCCATATCTCTACTATTAGAATTTATTATGAGGAACCATTTTCATGTGCAATATAGACATTTCTCAGCTGTAATCAGTAGTTTCTAGATTATCATTGAATCACAATATCAATTAGGTTGGAAAAGGCCTCCAAGATTAAGTACAACCTTTAATTATTATCTTTTATAAGGCCCCAGGTGTCAATTAGAGTTAAGCTAAATATCCATGTGCTGTTGTCCAAGATGCATTCTTAATAACTGGTGATCTTAGAAAGAATGGGAGATTAGGGAAGTGCTAGTTCAAACAGCTAAGAAATGCAGTCAATACTTGAGGGCAATACACAGATTTTCAGAAAATGGCAATCTTATCGAGAGCAGACAAGTATCATTAGAAGCTTAAAAAATTCAGGTAAGAAAATGTAACAGTTAAGACAAACTTACAGATCTTAAAATCTGGATGTTTGTCTTAAAATCTAAACATGTTTGTTAAACCTTTCAAATATGCAACTTACACAACACTTTAAAATATGACTGAAAAAAGAAGCTTAAATTACTTCAAAATGTAATTAGAAACTTCTATCTAAAAGTACCTAGACAAGAAAATGGAAATAATATTTTCTTTGATTAAGTCAAAGAATCACAGACTAAAGAAATTGCAAGAGGTATCATATGAGAAGATTCTTGCCATAGGAAGCTTCAAAGCCAAGAAAACAGACTCCCAAACCTGGACTACTCCTTGCATTCAGTCCCAGTAAGTCTCCCTTGGAGAGCCTTGCAGGTCCTGGGCCCAGCATGTTGGGAGGCCAGTTCAGCTGGCAGGGGGAATCAGTGTCCCAGCAGCTGTTAGCCAGGAACCCTTTCTGTTTCTTGGAAATCCCTGGAGGAGTCACTTCCGGGGGAATTTTCTCTTCATATTGCCTTTAATGGATTTCCTCATGTCTTTCTCTTGTACCTTCTCTAGGAAATCTTGAATTTTTCAATGTAACCTATAAACTCGTAGTACTTATTCTTAGATCTGCTACAGGTAAATATGTTGCCCATGGGATACCTAAGAAACAAAATGAAAATCGCAGCAGTAAAGTTCTCCCACTGACTTCCATGGAATCAGATTCATCCTTTAATCCAATTGGAAAAATTGAATCTGCAATAGCAGTCATTAGTAATTGGTGGGAAGATGACTGGATTATTCTTTTCAAAAGATAAATACTGTAGATGAAATAAATTTATGGTACCGTTTCAAATTCAATAGCAGTATAACTTGGTCTTTATATCCATTGAGGAATTTCTAGAAAACAGCCCCACTAGTGCTGCAGATTTATAGAAACCTGCAGTGATAACCCTAAAAGAAAGCACTGCCTAATCTGAATAGTTTGGTGAAAAAGTGCATTCCTTGCATTAAAAAACTGGTGGGAAGTAAACTACTCAATTTTGTGAAACTACCAACTCCACTACAATTTTATTTCCTCTGAATGGTTTCCATGACAAATGACAGAATTTATAGTCTATAGAAAGAAATAGCTAAGAACTAACTACCTTGTAATGACAAATGTAAAAAAACCCAAAATTGTTTTGAGTAATCACTTTCCTCACAGAGCTGGCCACAACTGTAAAGAAACTTCATTCACTACTATTGATGTTGTTAATGTTTGAATGCATGTTAACCTGCCACTATGATGATAAGGAGCACAAAAAGGAAGATTACCCAAGGACATGGTAAGAACTTGTTTTCCATCCTAATTTTAGCTACAAAGACTGATTTCTAACCTCTCCTTTACTCTGCATGAAAAGTCCCAGGGAGATGTTGCAGTGATATGTTTTGACCCTCATTTAAACACTGATTGTTGTGTTTTATAAGCTTTCCTGAGGAATGGGGATCTCAGTGGATTGATAATTCCACTAATATAGTGGAGGGGTTTTTCACGCTCCCAGGAGCAAGGCTAGGAAAGCGGCGAGCCGCAGGTGGCAGCGCTCCCTAGGATCATGCCCCTTAGAAGCTAGGGTCGGCTCTTCCCGCTCCCGGCCCGGCGACCCCTCCGGCCGGAATAGATCCACACCAGGCGAGAGTCCACAAGGAAAAAGCCAATTTTAATGGAGCGCGCGCGCTTATAAGGGGGCGCGCACAAAGTTCCCGGATGAGGGCGGGGAAGAGGGGCGGAGATGGGGAGGAGACGGGTAGGAGTCACGCACTCCATTGGCTGCATGCAAACGATGGGGAGGAGGGAAGGGAGGAGCTGCAAAGGGACCAATAGGGAGAATGAGGTCGGTGGGACAAATCCAGGGGTTTGTGGGAACAATTCCAGGGGATTGTGGGAAGAAGAAACTTGGATCGTAGCCATCTTTTAAGGGTACAGTGTCCATCCGGAAAGCCTCATGGTCCCGATCCTGTCGCTGCACGCGCTGCCCGGGGTCCTGGGCCTCAGTGTCTTCATCTGCCTGGCGCCTGTAATTCTTTCTTGGTCTGGTCTCCTCTGACATGGGCACCCATGGGACTCCTCAGTAGGAAACCCCTTGGTTAGTGGAGTATATTATAAGAGAATGCAGAATTACAGAATTGTACAATGACAGAACTCTGCATGGGGAAAGGAAAGACCTTGGGCTTCAAGGCATAATGCTCTTCAACCTTTGAAAGCCTGAAAGAAACTTAATTTATAGGTCTTTCCAATCTTGCAAGACACTCTATGAAAATTTCTGTGAAATTATGGATATTGACAAGGACTTAACACAGCAAAGAGAAACTGAGGGACTACTTTTAACTAGGTCCTTACATTTCTTCAAACTCTTCTAAGTCACTTGTAAATCATGCTAGATAAATTCAAATTACTCAGTGGAACCGAAAGTGATGATTTCCAAATTACAAACCCAAAAATGTCAAGGAACTGGAGCATTTTGGAACACTTCAGCTTAAGATATATTTAATTGAGTAGAAATACTAACACAACAAAAAGTAGGTATCTTTTGGAATTCCCAGCACACTTGCATGCAAGGACTTATTTGATTTATTATAAATAAGAGTCCTAAAATATTCCTGATAAGGTGGGGAGGACAGCACAACTACCATCAGTAATAGTATCAGACACTGACACAGCATGACCTGTGCTGCTGTCAGCTCTGTTTAATAGTAAAAGCTTTCTAGGGATGCAAGGGAAATCCTCTGCCTATATTATCTACTGTGATATATCTGTATATGATAGATCTTTTGATTTTTAAATTATTGCCATTATCACATGTGATATCCCACCACCATTTGTTACCCACTGAAGCATGCATTGTCTTGAGATTTTTATTTCACAGATTTTCCTAAAATAGTCAATAAAAGTTTATTGTAGTTTACTCTGATGCATTTAGTCCTGCTAAAAATAAAAAGGTACATAAAAAGCCAAGCAAGGTCAAAGATCTAGGAATTTTTTTCAAAACCCTACATCTTTAGATTATTCTTTAATATTATTTTTCTATCTAAAATTTCTGTGAAAGGAATGTGTTGTTTAATAACACCTGACCAAGGTTTTTAAAACTTCCTTGAGCAACAGCCTGTGCAGGCAGTGTTTGACTTCTGCCTACACAAGATCCTTTAAGTCCCCAGACTATGAGGCTCCCAGCTGCACTCTGCTCACAGAGAAGTTTATGAAAACATCACCAGACAGTTTCAATATGCAGCTAATTAATTAAGAAATATTTTCTTTCTTAGTGTTTCCTTAACTTTCTGTTAAAATGTCTCAGATGAACATGTGGCACAGATTAGTTGTGCACAAAGCTGGTGATGTCCTGTAGCTGCTGTGAGGGCAGAAATGTTAAATCATGTGGAATTTGAAATCTACTTTTTCTGAAGGGCTTTATCCAATCTAGCCAATGCAAAGACAGCCTAAAAAATGCACCTGAGGCTGGACAGATGAAATGGGAACTGTGGAGATGGACATTGAATGTCCTAAGCTGATTGACAGTAGGCTCTTAAGGTCTTTTGGATTGCAATATTTTTTAATCTCCTTAAAACTGGAGAAGTATTTATAACAGGCTACACATTTATAACTCTGAAAGTACATCTATAACTCTGAAAGTATGCACACAAAGCAATACCAAATCATAGAATAGAATTGGCTATTGTCATTTTTTTTTTGGAGGTTCTGCTACAACTGCCTTCAGCCCAGAAGGAAGGCATACACTTCAAAGCACCAAACTGGTTTTCAAACTATGCAGACCAGAAATCTGAAGGTTTTGGGCTTTTGTGAAGCACGCACTGAAAAAAGTAAAAATACATTGTCTGAATGGGTACTTGAGCAGACAGTTCGTCTGTCCCTGTCAGCAAAGGGAAGGAATGCTTAGCACCCAGAGCAGCTGTTTAATTAAAAGTTTCCCACATAGGTAAACTATCAGACCTCCTTTGGTTGGAAATAAAAAATAAATTTATCACAGATGAAAAACTGCACTATGTTTGTTCAGTTTCAGAGTTGTTTTTAGATATGCAGCGTGAGTTGATTTGGAAGTGGATTGCAGTGACAGTGGCAGCGTGCTCTGTGCTGATCTGATCCAACACAGTCTGAAGCCAGAGAAACAAACTGACCTTGCTGAAATGAACCTATTTTACCCTCAATGCTTCAAAGAGATTCAACCTCTCTGAATAATTCTGCCAGAACAACCTTTAAATGAATAAAGCTTCTCTGTAAAAAGCAGCTTTAATATAAAAATGGCAAATACCCATAAAATCAGGATATGCATAAATTGATGTAATTGTTAAACCTGCAGAGCCAGGCTTTAATTGTGCTTTAAAAAAGATATTTTTCTACTTGAAAATATTTTCAGTACTTTGACCTCTCTCCAGCTAATTCATAGTTAATTAGCAGTTTGTAGTGGTTTAACCTCAGCTGGCAGCTCAGCCCAAAGCATCTGCTCAGTCCCTTCCCCACATTGGGATGGGGGAGAGGATGAGAAAGGCAAAAGTGAGAGAACTTGTGGGTTGAATAAAGACCAGTTCCCATGGGCAGGCAGGTGTAGCCATCCCCAGGAAATCAGCACCTTAATGCATCTTAATCTAGTTGATCAATTATCCTCAAGGCAAAGGAAGGCAAATATTGGAGTTTTCTTATCTGTACTTGTTTAAAGAAAGAAACTAGCTCTTGGATAATTAAAAGGCTATTTCATTAAGTGAATCTGAGAAATCATTCAGATTCTTACTTCTAGTTTCAAAAGCAGACTAATTCTCTAGGCACTTGGCCAACTTCAAGACAGTGAAAATCAGCCCAATATAAAGTTTCCTTTGACCTGTGGTATCTTTTCCTCTTGTAGTTTTGGAGGTGCAAAGTGGGGGAAGGAATCCTTTCTTCAACAAAATGAGAGCATCATTTTCTAAATGCTCTACGAGAGAAAATGTGTTTCTTGGCATGGTTTTACATGATCTTCCTTGCTTTCACAAATGATCCAGACTGAGAAAAGTGCCATTAATTTCATGAGCCACAGATGATTATTTCATTACAAGCATCAGCCTCTGAGCTTCTCATCTCAGTAGTATCCCTGGGATTGGGAATATTCTTGCTGGTATTTCTACAATTCTTTTTGAATTAAGGAGCAAATTAAAAAAAAAAAAGGAGAGAAGACAAATTAAATTGAAAGCCTTAGAAAATAATTCTACTCTAGAGAGGAATGTATTATCTTTTCATATGATCTTCTATCTGATTATCCCCACAATCTTAACCCCAAGGAAGTTCCTGTTCTGAGTGCTACATAGAGGGCAGCAAATATTGGTAAACACATATCAGGATAGCAGCATGAGAAAGGGATGTATGAACTGAACTCTTACACTATTCATGGTCAGCTTAGCATTCAGGATTCCAGGTGTAGCTCTGAAGATGTGGAGGTAGCTGTATTTTACTTTTATTTCCTTAAGCTTAATCCTCTTTGCTGCCAAAAGCAAGTTTCTGTTTTCCAGGTCACTTTAGATTTCAGCACCACTGTTTACTGATTCAGTTTACCTCAACTTGGGAGGTATATTTAAGTGCAAGTGAATGTAACTGCACAAACCCTGTGTGTTCTGGCCCTTATTGTACCTTTCAGTGTTGTAAAGGAGTGGTTATGCTAACAAAGATTGGCTTATAAGATTGGCTTATAATAATGGCCAATCTTCGTGAACGAAGATGTGGGAAGGGCTCACCCCACGTGGGTGTGCCCTCCGAGTCTGCGCAGTGGATTGTTTAAGTGAGGCACAGCGTGCACAGAACTGGCCCCACCATTTAAGTCCTAAGGTTCATTTGCCACAGCCGAGCGAGCTTGGACAGTGACAGTGAAGTCCTCAGGACTGTCACAGCACCTGGTACTGACCAGGGCTGACCCTGCTTGGCATCTGAGATCTGACAAGATCAGATGGCAGGGAGGCATTTACTGCCAGGGGACGGTCCTTACTGAGACTCGAACTTGCAACCTTGTGAGCTGGAGGCCGGACCTTACATATACAGACAAGGATTAATCATAAGAAAAACTGCAACCGTTCAAAACTAGAATCATGGTAATTTTTATGCTGTCTTCTTCCACATGTTTGGATCTAGTTGGGATAATTTTAATGTTTGCTATTGCACTTGATGTTTTTCTTGCTTCTCTGATGTGCACCTTTATGTAATTTCCAAATGGACTCACCGTGTACGTTCTTCGTACAAGTGTTAGGTACTTTTCAGTTTTCTTTTACCACCAAAATCTCTTTTGTGAGCTCCAGGTCTGCATGTCTTTAACCACCAATAAGTTGTTCATAGACGTGATGTCACCAGTGCCAGCCCATGCTTACTCTCCTCTGCCCTGTATCAATGGGATTCATTTTTTGTCATGTTAAAAAGTGAAATATTTTCCTCCAGACTTGATTCGTCTTTCTGATCTCTTGAAAACACTTGTCTTGATGGGTTGCCCAAGTAATTACTTGTCTTTCAGGAAGCTTAATTATGAAACATGCTACTTTAGTCAATGAGGAAAGAAAGCACAAAATTTGAGTTACTAATACGAGTCTCCTGAAAAGTTGCATCAATTCATCAATTTTTTCCACTCTCTCAAGTTTCCTTTTAGGTTTAGACCATTTATATTCTCAGTGACCCAGTGCCCATCTGTGGAGCATGAACAAAACCAATAACAAAACACAGCGCATTGCAAGGCTGGGAGGTGCTAATGATAATGGGGTTTTTCTTTCCACCTACACTTAGGGTAGGAGGTGCATGAGCATACATAGGAGTTCTGCAAATAGCTCACAATGCATCCTCTGCTTGTTTTATACTACTCTAAAATACCATAAAGTAGCAGCAGCTATTTCAAGGAACCCATAATGTACAAAAGAAGCATGGGGATAAGGCATAGATGGCTGACTGCAAACATTAGTGAGCAGGTTCAGAGCAGAATGTCTCCTGTTTTCCAGCTCTGTTTGTTCTGGTTTATGGCAGACACACAGATGATCCTGAGAGACATCTTGGGGGCACACATTGGTTCTCCAACAGGTGATGTTTTGAAACCTCTGCAAATCTCCTGCCCTTCATCCAGCACTGGGCAGGTTACCACAAATAGATGAGGATCAAATGAAGGTGTCCAGGTCAGAAACACGATGGAAGCCTTCTGTTTATCAGCCTCCTAGCTAGGTGTGCTCAGAAATGCCACAGGATGAATTCTGGTTATATCAGTCCCTTCTCTCTGACAGGAAAAAGCTGGAATAGAGCTCATTTCATAAAATGACACACTATAAAATTGATGACTGTAAAAGGCAGATTTTGATAACTATTGATAGAAAGACCAGAGTTGAAAATGCAATAGCTAATACATCATTTTCTCAGAAACTAAGTAGCTGCTATAGGTTACTGTGGGCATCTGTTATAGTTGCAGCCTAGAAATTGTGGACAGATTAAAGGCAGGCTCTTGTCATTTAGGTTTTTCTGTGATCTATTTACTCATCCCTCTAGTAGAGCAATAAAAATTCTTCTTCTCCAGAAGTTGTATAGAAAATAACAAAGTTGAGGAGTTGAGGTTAATGGTGTGACCGTCATAGCCTGTCATTACGAAGGTAACCTTTCTGTGGACTGTTTTAGGAAGTCTATATTAACTACATTGTATTTGCAAAATGATGCTTTACTGACCCTAAACAGTTTTTCAACAAATTAGATATAGTCTTTGTACTTTGTGTACAGAAGTTTTCCTGGAATAGTGATGTTCCATGTCATTTATAACCATCCTGCAAAGTTATTCTACAAACTGAAGTTAACTCAACTCTGGGTGATAGTGACAAAGATACCTAGAATGTATATTTTGGTCATCACAAGTACATCATCATAGAAGGTGAGTAATTAACAATACATCATGTATTGTGAGGATCTGGAGAAAAAGTTCTCCATTTTTGTGATAAAAACTTTCCAGATGCTGACAATTTTGTTTGAGCAGGGGTTTACCTAAGGATCTGGAGAAAATTTAAGGCTAACCTCCCAAGATTCCTGAGAGGGTTTTGACCAAAATTATTCTCCTTAGGAATGAAAACTTGAATTCAGTGGGACTGATATAGCACTGTTGTTTGGACTACAAGAAGTCAGAGCTCTTTTACTTTTGTCTGCATTTGAAGATGTCAGAGAATGGCAATGTCCTTGAAGTGTTTTCCTTCTGTAATGGACAGGGAGTTATGAAATATCTTATGAAATACCTTTCAATCATAGCTTCTTCATAATACACTGTGCAGATATCTCCTGGGCATTTCATGAAGTTTAAAGGACTTTTCCCCCAGAAAACCTATGGTCAGTTTTAATTTTTGATATTTATAATTTAGAGATATAGAGATAGCACATCATGGGTTGCACCCTCCTCTGTCTTCCTTGCTGCATAAAATCTGAAAGGAAAGCTGAAGAGTTTTGTAGCATAATGTCTCCTGAATCATCAGTTTAGACTTATGGTAGAGGCTTTGTCATGGGATAAGTTACACTATGTCATTATAACAATGTCATAAAATCATAACAAAATAGGAGAAGTGGTGATTTGAGGAGGACTGGGGAAGCAGAGGCTGATACCTCAGTGCCTTTCAAGTAGCTTTGTTTCAGAAACAGAGTTCAGCATTTTCCAAACTTTTTGTCAAGTTGGCCACCAGGAACAGAGGAATCTTAAATGACCACTTATTTTATTATTAATACAACCTTGTGCAGTTTATTTAAAATTTAATATTTCTTTATATTGCTACAAAATACTTATTGTATTTATTTTTCAGTCCACTGAATTTTCTGTTTTCTATAGCTTTGATTGTTCTATTTGTCTGAAATGAGGAAACATCGTTTCAATTTTATAACAAATAGCAATAGGCAGAGAATTGGGGTTAGATTTGATGGCAAGAGTGTTTGAAAGGAACTCTGAAATTGCTGATCTATCAGAATGCCCCTTGAATATATTTGAGAATGCAAAACGTTATACCAGACTTTTATCAAATGTAGATCTGATTAGAAAAAATATAAATTTTATCCCGTGGGAAACCTCTTAGAACAGATGTCAAATTGTTGTCAATTCCTCACCAGCATACTCAGTCCTTGTGGTGAGGGCAAAGAGGGAGAATAATAACCTGAGGGTTATTCAGGCGTGAAGCTCTCCCTCAATGGCGTTTTGTGGGAAATTCCATATTAGTGTGCACTGTCAGGCTCAAGAACAGCACTGGGGAAATAACTCACCTCCAGGAGTCTATATCTGTCACTGAGGAAGATGGAAGAGTAGAATTGCTCTGACTGAAGAGATAACAAACTGCAGAAGGGCTGGTGGCCAGCTGCCAGCTGCTGCCAGGAACACAACCAGCCTGGGAAACCTGAGAGGTTACAGCTACCAGCTGGGCAGCTTGGAAAGCTAAATGTACATCCAAGGTGTTAAAGTCTGCTTCCTTTTAAATGTTTTGGTGTTGAATGAATGTTCCTTGTTTTTTTAAGGCTGTCTGGTCGTTAGTCATCATTATCTGTAGTCTCAGGAAAGGACCATCACAGAGATAGAAAAAGTCAGGACACCTGAGCTAATCGTGGCTGTCTGCAGCAGAAGGGGGGTCAGGGCCCTGCTGTTGGATGGAAAATTATGTCAATTACCCTCAGGAAAATTAAGTGTAAGGTTCAAGGTCTGTAATGGATTATCTCAAGGACAGCAGAAAGGAAGAGAAGGGTCATTAGCCTGGAGATGGTGGCAAGGGTTTTCTGGCACACAGCTTTGCTCTCACAGGCACAAAAGTTGGCATGGTTGGTTTAAAGATGTTTCCTTTGCTACCTCCAAAAGCTCAATACTTCAGGTTGCCTAAACTGTCCACTCCATATGTCCAAGTGACTGCTGATTTTGTGATCTCCTCCCTTCTAAGTTAGACTTACCTGCCAAAAAAATGATTTGTGACATATTGGTACATCCCTGGGAAGGTGCATCTGTAAGCCCAGGCCATGTAGAGAAAATGCTGTGATGCATCTGAATTAGCAAACAAAATTACCCAGAAGAACTAAGAAATAGTAATTTTTTTGTTACGTATCCTGTCTGTATTATGCTTGAATAGCTGTGTAAGGCTTCCTTGCCTCTGCAAACAAGATTGTTCTGTAAATATCCACTTTACATGCACAGAGACAGTATAGTTACCTCCAATTTTCCAGCAGGACTTCTTCAGAGAAACACCAGAAAACCAAACCATCTTTTTAAACAGCGGATTTTTTTCAAATCTTTCAGCAGAGAATAATAAAGACAATATTCTGTAATTTACTGTTCACTATGTACATTTTCAGATTTTAGATCTCTGGAGGAATATAGTTTTAAAAAATGCCAGTATATTACCTCATATTTTATTTTCATTGTTTTTATGAATGATGTCTTAAGAGATAAATAAACTAGAAATAAGATACTACTCAAAATCCCTTTATTTTGAACCACATTTAGTATTGCTTTTGGTTTAAAACATATTTTAATATGCCTCACCATTTTTAAAATTTGATACTAAGTGTTAAAGCCCCTCTTGGTTCTATAAAGAATAATTTTTAGTTTTAGCATTTAGATAGGTCTGTGAAAACTTAATCTTTAGGTACAAGCACAAAGAATTTGCATATCTACTCACTTTAGGGGGTCATTTGTGCAATATTGCAACAGGTTATTTTAAAAAAAATATACTTTATGCTGCCTACTCTTGCCTTCTCCAGGATCAGCAAGATGTCAGTGCCCATTAGCAGGATCTTGACCTTGGAGTCTCCCAAATGGTTACAGCACTGCAGCTAATTGCCTGTGTCTTAAACACAGTAACTCTGTAATAAAAACAAAAAAGCTATAGCAATTTCAGCAAATTGTTCAGTGCTCACTGGAGTTTTTCTCTGGTTCAGTCAAGATACTTCATAGCTCAAGAAAAGGTCTTATCCAGTAACAATTTGGTTGTGTTTCTGTCCCAAATTTTAGCTACAATGACCAAAAATGAGTCACTCTTCTAGACCTGTTCTGAACTGACTGACACAGCAAAGGCTCCAAGATTTTTACTGGTATGTTGTGAACAGATGCTTTGTGATGCGTTTTTTTTTTTCTTGTTTACTAGTTCACATTTTCCCTCAAGAATTGATTTAATGAGGTGCTGGGGTCCATGACTGATAAACAGTAGGAAAGATTCTTCAAAGAGCTTTGAATTAGACATATATTTATCAAATAATAGACGTATGGAAATGACAAATGTAGTCTATACAAATTTAAATCCATTAGGGCAACACTAAAGAGAATGCCTTGAAAAATCACAACTTTAAGATCTTAAAGAGAAAGCACCAGATTTTTGGAATGCAAAGAGATTTTCAAAGAGAATTAAAAAGAAATCTTGTGAAGATCATCTCCTTTTCCCCAAAGGCTAGAACAGAGGGTTTGACCCAAGGTTAAGGCAATTAGTGGGAATTATTTTCAACGTCTATAATGTGGTGTCTCACAAAAGTCAAATTAGCAAATGCTGAGCCTGGTGCCCATGTCCTTGATCAGAATTGGGGTTATTAAGGAAAAGGCACCAGTAGATGGTGCTCAAGAATATGCAAAACTGTTTCTGGTTCTGTAGGACTAACTCATCCCTACACATGGTTATATGGGAGCAGCTTTCTGTGTGATGTGCAGAGTGCCTTGCAAAAAAAAAAAAAAGGCCAGATCTCAAGAGAAATCTTATACATCCTCTGCATTCTGTGTGTCTTAAATACTGTTTGGAACCTTTGGGTCATGATCCTCCCAAGGGAAGGGTCAGTACAATTCTCTCTTTTTCTATCAGGTCTAAGATGAATCAGTGGCAAGTCATGATTGGTGTTGTCAAGCAATGCTGACAAATCTGACAGTGAGGACACTACTGATTGCCCTAAAACTATATTTTTTCAAAAAAATTTATATTGTTTGGCTTATTCATATCATTCCTTTCACAGAGACCTGTCAGTACTACTGAGAGGTCTTCTAGGTTTTGTAGGAAGTGATACCTGTGCTGAAATGCAACTGCTTTCTGGATTTGATACCAGTGATCTCTTTGTAAAACTCTTCTCAATGTTACACTCAGGTTTGAAATTATGTAGGAAAAAAATAGTTAAATCTCAAAGGGTTTTTTAAGGTATTTTAGTGTTCTGCTGCAGCTTACTTCAGAGTGGTTTATGTGTTTCAGCAGAAATGGAGGGCATCACAGGTGTATTTTGAGGTCACAGCTGGAGAGAAAACATTGCAAGATCATGTAGAGGCTGCAGAGCTGCAGTTTGGGTCACAGTGAACAAATCCAGCTGGCAAGCTTACTGGAGAAGTGCATCTATCTTAATGATACTCTAGTTTTCCACCATAACTACTGGTGTGGTGCTAGGTTTGATATCTGTTATAATGAAGAAATTGCCTGAAGTCCAATGTGTTATCACAGGACTGTGCAAAATGACTTACGAAGCCATTGGGGAGGTGAAGGATTTTAAAAAAAACCCCACTTTATCATGCAAGTCACAGGAACATTTGTGGGTTTTTAGAAGCCTTAATGGCCTGCTATTTGGAACTATGTATTTCCAGGCATTCTCTGTCCAAACATCTAATATGAAAATTACTGCCTGTAACGTTTGCATAAAGCATTTTAAAAGAAAATTTATCACAGCTCTTGCTGCCACACCATGTAGAAGATATTGTCTGAAACACTTCCCTAGGCTTGCCATCAGGATGCCTCTTCCTTGCTTCACCACGAAGAATTTTCTTTGAATGTCTCTGTGAATTTAAAAATGGATAATAGAAAGATCATATAACCCTTGGATACCTTCTGAATAATAATAGAAATAAAGAGAATTGGAATGGAAATTATCCCTGGAAATAACTACTGAGAGCAAGACTAGGAAAGACTAGTCCTTTGCAATCTCAGATAGTCCTGTAAAAGTGTTTTGGAGATCAAGTATGTCATAGTCTCTCTTTTGATTCCATGAAACAAGAGCCATGTTTAGGCCACATAACATTTCTTTATTTCCCTGTAATATGTTGCAATCAATGGTTAAAGTTCCATTAGGCTAACTATGGAAACAAGGTAGCAGTTCACCAGAAAACCTTTCATTTATTTTGTGAGTTCTCTTAAGGCAACAGTGAGAAATAGCTTCTTTCTTAATAATTTCTGATTCTTACTTAATGGAATTAATTCTGTTTGAATACCTGAGAAAACACATGTAAACAGTATATAGCTGTGTAATAGAGTTTGACTGGGGAATTATCTTTTTCAAATTTTTATTAAATTCTAGAATAATCCGTAATTTTTCTGTCTTTCTCCACACATTTGCAAAATCCTCAGTGAAACATGTTTTAGTGCAAACTGAAAACTAGAAGATGCATTTCTATGCATCAGTTTAATTTCACAGTATTATTGAATTTTGAATAGATGGCACTTTTCATCTGTGAAAGATAATTCATATTAAATGTTTGTCATGGTTTCCCTGCTAGGCTACTAGGAGGAAAATTAACTCTATCCCAGCTGAAACCAGGACAATGATGCATAATTAATATGATACTCAGAGGTATAAACAGATCTCATTTTTAAAGGTACCTACATAGTAATGATTCTTTGTCCCTGAAGTTTAAGAACTGCAGTGGATGGAAGGAATTCTGCTGGATGTAAAGGCTGACCCTGCTAACAGCCCATTAAGTGCATATTAAAATTTTGCTTTTTATAGGTGCTAATATATACAAGATCACTAAATCACACACTGATCAGGGCAAGGCTTACCAGAAGCTAAGCACACAGAAACACAAGGCTAAAAGCTGTTGGCCTGTCAGCTCCATACATGTGTTTTCTGACTCTCTTCCCACTGAAGAGACAGGTTTTTCTGTCTGATTCTTCTCACTGTTGGAGCACCTGACTGTGTGCAACATATTTGACAGTCATGTTACTCTTGTGAGAATCCAAGATCATGAAGAGTAAGTGGCATAATGCAGGTTTTGTGTTTGTTTTTTTTTTATTTGAGATCAGTTTAGAATCCTTAAGTCTCAGCACCAAGAGATAGTCTATGAACTAGAGCATCTCAGTCTCAGTCTTTTTACTTTACATTTCTCTCTATATGTCATTTCATAGGTCTCTGGTTACTTTCCTAATTTAATATTAAGGCACCTCTCAGAGCAGTTCGGTGGTGTACCCTTGTCTTTGCCCAAAGAACTTGCTCTTTCAAAAAAGCAGAACAGGAGAATTTTTAAAGGATCCATAAAAGAGAAATCTTACTATTTTATCCATATTTTAACCATAACATCCAATATATTCCATCAAGTTCATGAAACTTGACTCTCTGGAAATTCATGTTATACCACTGACAAGTGATATCCCGAACTTGCCTCTCAAGTTTTAGAGCTTTGGTTCAGACTGACATTTAATTAACACTCCTGCAGTCTTTTCAAAATTTCTTTTAATTTCCACCTCCCCTCACCACAACCCCTCCATCAGTTAAAGTATGAAATACTGCAGGAATTTATTAGACTCAGGTTTCCCCCCGCTCTTGTACAAGTTCAATTATATCCCCAACTGCAATGCTTTTTTAGGTAGGATCCCCATGTTAACTATTCAAGCTAATCCTCTGGTCCCATAGAAACTGGAAGCAAAGAAAAAATAGGAATAAACTGAAAAAAAATTATCTTTATTTCATAGAAAACTTGACACTTTAGATGAAAGTTTTATCTGCCTTCTTTTGGTTATAGCATCATGTTCTGCTATGATAAGGAGCTTTATTCTCCTTGTTTAAAAAGTAAAATTGAGTCAGACCTTGCACTCTAAAACTAACAGATCAGAACCAGGTCGATTAGAAGATGAGCTTGAGAGAACAGGTAGGGCTTCAGAGAGTCCTTCAAGGAGAAGAAATATTAATCACCTACCCTTGGTCTGAAAGCAATAGGCATTGGAGCCCCTGGATGTGATTGCTCATTACCATCCCAAACGCATCTCTCTCCTGCTTACCATGGGGCACAAGTATGGATAAAGATGAATTTAGATATAAAGCTTCTTCCCTAAACTGAAACCCGGTGCATCTTGAAGTCAATGGAATAAAATATGTTGAACCTGAGCCACTGAGAGTCTGACCCAAGGCATGTGGAAGTCAGCAGGAGCCTTTCAGCTCCTGTTATTAGATTTCGCACTGGAAGCTACTTGGTTCATACTGAAGGCAGCAAAGGCAACAACATGAGAGGAACAAGGGACCAATTCTTCTTTTTTCTCTTTTCCAAAGTGGGAAAATTGCCTAATTCTAACTGTCAAAACCAAAGTTTGTTGAAATCAATAGTAGTCCGTCTAAGTGAGAGCAAGTGAACAGCACAACAGCGACAAATAGCAGCTGTGTTATGTACCTTGCTCCAGGTCCTCCTGGAATGAAAGCCACTAAAAATAGAAACAGCACCGTGATAAAAGTTACCCCAGTGAGCATACCCCAGTTTGATCATGCTAAAATTGCTTTCCTATCAGTGGGGGAATTTGATTCCTTCTCTATGCCAGAGGGATCAAAACAAACAAACACCTTTATAATTCCTGGGCTCTCTTGTATTTTTGTATTTGAGCCAAAGAACAGCCAGAAACAGAGCAGGTTTTGTATTTCTTAAAAAAAAAAAAAAGAAATCTGATGCAACAGAAAAATTATCATATCCAGCCCAAAAAATTGGGGGAAAAAAGTTACATGGCAAGATAGCCATCCTCTTTTCCCCCTTCTTTTTCCTCCCCTCTTTTTGTTCATATCACAGTATCAGCTGACACCAGCAGGTACCTGAAAGACATCATAAAGCTTCAATACCTTGAATAAAACCTAAGCTGTGCAGAGGAAATCATGCACTATTTGACTTCATTAAGTTGCCTCCACCAAGTTAGTCTACTAAACAAAGCTCAGAGAAACAAACAAAAGAAACATTTTATTGCTGAAAATATAAACAGAGATTTATTATCTTTGATAATACAGCCAATTTGCAGACACTCCTATTGATTCTTATGCAGATGAGGAAATTTAAAAAAATGTGTTTCAGCAATTTATGGTTCTCATAGTTAATAAAGTTATTTTATTAATGGAAAAACTTCTCCATGCTGGACTTCAGAACCTATTGATTTTATGTGAGTAGCTTAGTGGCAGATTTCTAAAAGTATGAGTTCAGGAGAGCTGATGCTGCAAAAAGAAAGATAGTATCTCTTACAAAAATTTAATTATCTTGACACTAAAACTGCATCTTATTTTAAAAATTAATCTCCATTAAAAAAAAATAGGCAATGTCTGAAAGTGAAATGCCTGTCATGTGTTATTGGCAAATCTGATATGAAACTGCAGGCAAGAATGATTGATTATACCTAAAGCAAAGAGCCATGATCTGGTAATAAAACTGGTTAGACAGAAAAATATGTGACTGAGCAACCTAAGTTGGGTCTCTAGAAGTAAATGTTCTCATAAAAATACAAACAGAAGTGTGAAGCTCACATAAAACCTGAAGATATTATATTCTCTGTCTTCTGTTTGGTGGTAAAATCAAAGCTCAGCAGAAGACATAAAGGTGAAACCAGCCTGGATCATTAGCAGAATCATCAGTGCTTTCTAACATCTTTATTTTCCCAGTATGGAAGGGGAGGAGAGCCTTCAGTCAACAGATTCATTTCTCAGCCATGAGAAGATACTTTCTGTTTTTCCCAGGTGGGATTCTTGGTTTAAGTTGTACTGGAATATATTCTCTGCTCTTGACTACAGTTTTGTATTGGTGTGTAGAGGGTGCTTACTATGTGTTACTATAGCGTGCTATAACATAGAGGGTTTCCATGTGTGTGTGCATGGCTTATATAGTCATGGGTATGGATTGTTGTATTGATTAATTCATCACTTATAAACACATACACTCACAACTCTGTCTACAGAAACAAAAGTTTTATTAATAAAACCATTGTATTTGCAGTAAAATATGCAGAGTGTATTTGATATTCTCATTTTCCCTCTGTAGTTTAAGGATTTGAGACTGTAATGATGGTTCCTGCTTCTGCAGGATGTGCTGAAGGATGCCCTGGCATGATGTCACTGTGCTGCCAGTGCATGGGTGTGCACCTCTGAGGCATCAACATTAATACAATAGCTGTAAATTAAATAGGTCTCTACATTTTTTTTTTTCTGTGCATCTCATGAACAAGATAGTGGCTAAACTGTCTTATGGGAGAATACCCAGGATTAAGCACTGGGCCTATGAGAATGTGGCCTCTCGGATTTTGATTGCCCCTAATGTTGAATTAAAAGTGCATCACAAACACGTCTTCCCTATTGTATTTTCCCTGAGTCACTCCTATCCCAGTTTCCTGTTCCCATAATCCCTCAGGGCTCCTTTCCCGCCACTCTCTCCTATTGGTTAAAGTCCTGTGTTTCTATTGGTCTTTATCCCTGCGTGTTAGTTGGTTGTTATCCCTGTTTGGTTATTGGCTGTTATGAAGTTCCACCCCTGCTCTTCATTGGTCTGTTTTTGATCCCTCATTTGCATACCCCTGGACCAATGGGACGCTTGGTACTGCCTCCTTTTCCAGAACCTTCCCCACAGAACCCTATATAAACCCTGCAGTTCCAATAAATTTGCTTCTTCTGTGGCCACCTAGCTTCAAGTGTGGTCCTTCCTTGGGGGGCGACGCCAGGCTGGGCGCGGGGGGAGCCATCCCAGGCTTCGAGAGGCGGCCTAAAGGAGCTGATATCACTTCAAGCCTTCGGCCATAGTGCCTCTCGGAGCTGAAGCCCCGCGCTCCTATTTTTGGAGCTTCGCCATCCACTGACACTGTCTGTAATTTGTGGTTAGGCATATTTGTAGACCAAGAGAAGGTAAAGAGATAAAGATCTATTATGAGAGATAGTCTATCTTATTTAAGAGGAAAGGAAAGCTTTCCCAGTGTTTGCCAGGTTCACGTCTGGAGTGCAATAAAAAGCAGAGTAGGAGATAAATCTTAGATGTAACAGACCTAGATTTGGATGAAATCTGTGGATAACATCTTGCTGTTGAAGTTCTTCACCATGTGTAATTATAATATGAAAGCAGAATTTTCTGAGCTATAATATGGCAATTAAAATTGATTTATGGACAGTAAGCCTTAGGATTGATATTCCACTGCAATTTCAGAGCCAAAGGTCTTGCCACCAACAAACAGCCAAGTGCTTCTGGGATGTTAATGACAGAGAAATGTAAATCAGCAACCAAAAAATATGATAGCAAGTTCCGTTGTGAAATTTGAATGTGTCACCCTTCCCCACAAATAAAGCCCTGCAGACATCACTAGCACAGAATCCAAAGTATGATATAATTATTAGGGGAAAAGGTATTTATTAGGGCATCTGTGATTCAAATTTATCATAATGTTTACCACATAAAAGTCTGAAAGAACCTTGCTTTTCACCATGAAGGTCATTCAGAAAGTTCTGTGTGTCTTTAGTGTGCAATCAGATAAGTATCGTCATTCACACAATCACACATCCATTCATCAATTTTATAGTACTGAGAATTTCTACAGGCAGGATCAAATTAATACATTCTTTTTGAAATGAGAGACACTGCATCTAAATTACCAAAACTGTTTTTAAAAATACATCAGGAACAATTATCCCTCTAAATCTGTATTGCAGAGCTGAAAATCCAAGTCTGCTCCTATTTGATTTTTTTCCTAGGTCAATTCTTAATACCTAGAGTTTCCACTGAGACTTGTAGGCCCGCAGCATGTTTTAAAATTGAGGAAGAATTATTTACACACAATATTTGAATTTAAGAACTGTGGCACATGAATGATGTTTATAATCTGAGCCCAAGGATTCAACCTGCTAAAGGACATTGATTCCTAGGCTTCGTATGCTTTGCCACCAAGGAGAATCCACACCACCTCAAATGTCTGGATAGTGTATTCTCCATATGGAAACCGACCTAAGATATGTATTACGAAGCACCTGGATGAGAGTTGAATATTTGCCACATCTAGAGATACCTTCCGCCTGTTGTTTAGAATCAGATAATATGCAAAAATTATGTTAATTTTACAAACTTCATCTAGCAGTAGTTCTATATCTTTCTCTTCCCACAATCATTTTGGGTTACAGAAACATATCCAGGATTCTATCAGAGTTCCCATCTCTTGGTTTTCACATGAAATAGGTGAACTGGCGGTGTACCAGCACTTGGGATGTCTCAAATACTCTTTTAAGCTCTTCCAGCCAGAAGGGATTGAATTAGTATTCCTATGGATCTGGTTAAAATAGTGATTAAAATAGTGGTTAAGGAATTCCACAGAAATAGAAGGGAAGAAGCAAGGGAAAAAAGAACATTTCAGTTTGCTTATCTGAATGTTATATTCTTTAGAAGGTGAAATAGCTTACAGCCGTATAATTTAAGAGATGGAAAAAGTCTAAGACATCTGATGTGCCTGAATAATTTCATTGCATTCACATGATATTTAGAAAATAGCCTCTGTTTGGTAACAGTTTGGATGCTATTTTCTGTAATTTGTGTTTGCTTGTTTCCCTGCATGAGATCACACAAGGTTCCTGTATTGTATTTCACTGACAAACTACTAACAGGTGAAAGAAAAGTGGACACTCTTTGTCATTGCGTCATTCACCTTTTTCCTTTTTGATTTCTTTTTTCTTCTCCTTTCCCCTCCATGGCAGAGTACAGTGATGGCTGGAAGACAGGGAACACATAGAGTGGTTTCTTTTTTAAAATATCTTTATTTGTTCTGTATCTTCTATTTATAGAATAACACCTGAAGAAGGAGGTCTTTTTCAAGATCTGACTCGATTTCTATCATAACATACCCAGGAACCACAGTAGGCATTTTTCTAGGAGGAGTTTTGAGGAAATGTTCTCCCCTGTGTGAAGAAAAGGAGAGGAGAGAAATGTCAGTAATATTGGTTCTTGCCTCAAGTAATTCTGTGGACGATAGGGGGTAATTAAGGAAATTAACCATGTGTTTTATGCATTTTTAAGTAAACAGAGAATATTAGATACACAGGAAATAGCTCTTTCATTGTTAAGCATGTGGGAAGGACCACAGGGTTTACACCAGAGATCCATTTAGCTGAGAGCACTCTTCCTTCACTTGGCAGCAAAAGGTGCTAAAGAGAAATCGGTAGCAGAGACTTCATGGTTTCCTCCCAGCATGTTGTCCTGCCTTGTAGAACTGTGTGTAAGCTCAGGAAGAGAGAAAAATTGTTAGAACTCTGTCCCATGCTTAACATGTAAATTTAACAGATTCAGGATCAACTTTCAGCTCCCTAATTGTTTTTTTTCCACCCTTTTGGCTTCCACTTCTCCCAACTGTTGTATTGCAAATGTAAGGCCCTGAATATGGGCTTAAGACTCTGCTTTTGAGTTCTCTGCTGGACATGGCTCCCCATCTTTACATAATAGCTCACAAGGTTTGGGTCTGTGATGAGAGTAATACTTCCCTATTTGTCTTCTTTTTTTTCTGTTGGTTGCTATTACAAAAAAGCATATTCTTCTCTGACATGTAATTTAAATGACACAAATTGGTTTTCTTGTCCTGTATTATTTTCTCAAGCATTGAACAGAATAGGAGTTCTATCCCCTTCCACCATCTTTTATCTCATTGTCAAGGTGTAGGAAGAAAGTATTTCAAGATAATAGTGAGAGCAGAACATCAGGAAATCACAGGCATTTTGAAGTCTTGGTCCCAAACACTGCTCACAGATGTTAAATGGTCATTTATTATTGGATTTCTTTTTAAAAAAACATTAGAAGTATTGTATGAGGGCGTGGCTGGACACTGCTTAGTGAATATTTAATTTTTTTCCTCCTCTCTCTATGGTTCCTGATGACAATTAAATGGTGGCAGTCATCATCTTCAGTCATCATCTTCCCACTCTCACTCTACAGGTACCACACATCCTCCTCCAGTGCCTGCATTGATTTTGCTACCCTTATGCATGAAATTCCAGTTTCTCATTATCTCTGACAGGACTATACTTTGGGTCATAGTACTCATTCTGCTTAATTTTCAAAGTATTACATAAGGGGATGGGGCAGCATTTTGGAGATGAGCAAGAACACACCTGTCTCCCCAGAGGCTGTATCTGGCTCCACAGTTATTTTTTTTCCTCTGGGGTAACTGAGAGTCTAATATCACTGATTGATTTGCCTGAGAACTTAGCACAGAATCCTGCTCTATTCCCTGTGATACGATGAATTCATGTAATTGATTTGGTGCGTTCAGTATAAGTCAGAAGGTTAAAACCAAGAACACGCATGGGATGCTTGCTTTTAACAGCAGTACACTGTTGCGTTGATGACAGTCTATTGAGTCCTGGGTCAGCTGTTGAATTTTGCAAGTTCAGTGCACTAGTATGTTTTTGGCAGGAGAGGGAAATGGCAAAGGGGAAATACAAATTTACATAAGGGCAGCGTGTTGCATTTGGGGTTGGTTTTTAATATGAGGTTGGTACAAATTTGGAAATGCATTACAAAGCATAGTAGTTCTAATAATTTGACTTCATTTTTCTACAAATCCTCAAACCAAATGGTTTAGATCCAGATTTAATTTTTCTATGCTAAGTTTCCTCATGTTCGAGATGCAGAGAAATTAAAACTCTAAACTGCTACTGATGCTTTTCTGAGATTCAACCTCTTTGGACCCTGATGCAGAAGCAGGATAGTACCAACCATTTCTTTCTGTGAAATGACAAGTCCCTGCTGGTGTCCTTCTGCTGCTGCATCCTTGCCCTACCCAGCCCAGGAGGGTGGGGAGTCTGCATACACATTCTTCACAATGTTCTGATTTTCCTGTAGTAGAAGACAACATGCAGAGAATTAAAAAAGATTGGTTTTTAAATACAGGGTGATCTAATGATGCTGGTGGATAGTCTTGTTATTTTCCCCAGAGAGGGATTTTGCTTGTTTGAAGCCTGTGTTGTGTGAAGTATGATGCCCTCCTTTTTCCATCTACAGCTCAAACAGTGTGAAGGATAGGACCCTCACACAGACTCACAGGTCTCACAAGAATGAGAAGCTGTGCTTGCACCATCATGCTATGTGAAAATAGTGCTATTCAGCAGGTGAAATGCAGCTTCGTGGGGAAATGTCAGAAGCCAGTGCACAGGGCACAAACCAACAGCTGGCTGAGAAAAGACCTAGTGATAACTGCTGCACCTGAACAGCCTGGGCTGCTCAAATAAGAAAGATGCTATTTCCCCCTGATTATTCTCATCACCTGCCTTTTCAGAAGGTTCCTGTCAGAAGGAGCACAGTGGCATGGCAAAGCTGCAAGGTCAGATCCTCTTCTTCTTCTCAGGCACCAGAGCTTTGCAAAAGTCAGAGGTTCCCAGAGTTAGAGATCTGAGCTTTTTTACACTTATATATACCTGTACACACCCACTTCAGAGGAAATGGGGAACTGCGGCTGAAACTGATAAGGCACCAAGTAAGAAATCAGGCAGGAACAGGATCCTGGCGATAGATGGAGTCCTGGAGCTCTCTGCAGGTCTCTCTCTGGAGAGAGGTGCACTTTGCTGTCAGTGTTGCCTCCTTCACCTTCAGTGTGCTGGGAGGCAGAGCCCGAAAACTGTGAAATAAAGAAGAAGCCACCAGTTTGGGCTGAGTTCTGAGCCAATCTGTAATAAATTTGGCTGTCACCTATTTGGAAGCCATATGAAAATGTGCTGTACAGTACAGACTGATATATGCGAAGAAAATCCAGGCTTTCTCTTGCTGCAGTTTCTGTTAAAGCCTTTCCTTTTTTTTTTTTTTTTTAAATGTGGAAATATGAATTTTAAGATGCTCTGTAGAGGGTTGCTTTGATTTCGTTTACTCTAAAGGAAAGCAGAATAGCTTAGATGTTATTTGAATGAGTAATTTCAGGGCTCAGAATCAGGAGGCAACTCAACATGAGGTCCTTATGTGACATGTCTCCCTGCAAAATAAATAAATACATATACACAAATAAATGAAATTAGTTATCTCTGGAGATATTCTAAGGAGTACAGTATATGGATTTAGGCGATTATTTTTACCTGATTGTCCAGCATTGCTGAGACAGATGAAGTAATACTTTATACATTTTTAGTATGAATATATATTGTAAGCTGCTGAACCTCTTACATTGGTACAGAAAGAACCACAGGAGCTGAAAAAATATGCTGCTGTGAAAGACTTAAAGAATTCAAATCTATTTAACATCTTAGGAAGAGACGATGATTTGGTTGCAGTTTGCAACTATTTTCATGTGGAGAAGATAGTGGATACAAAACGAACCTTTAATCTTGCTGAGATGAGCAGGTGAGAGTCATGTCTGGAAGCTCATCTAGAGAAATTCAAATGACACCTTGTGCGAGTAGTTTTAAGTGTGAAGATGATTAGCCTTCAGATTATAAAAAAACAGCAAGGAAAAGATTAGATTGTCTATCTCTTGATACCCCGAATGAAGATTGGTGCTTTAGGAGAAAGATGGTTATGCTTTATTGAGCTCAATAGATGAGTAACTGGATGTAATAGCCTGTGGTATACTGGAGATTGAGTGTGATGATCTAATGGTTCTCCTGGCCTTAAAGTTTATGAATCCCTTGAAAACCCATGCAGACAGAACCACAAAATAGAAGGGTTTACTTCAGCCTCTGAATGCTGTGACTGGTAAAATGTGCTCAGCTCAGTTCCCTGCACAAATGGGGTGGCAAACACTGAGTCAAACTGGCTGGATAGCAGAAACACTCACACCCCAACATTCTGGTCACCCTTATCTGTGAAACCCATCATTATTAGAAAACTCACTTCAAGAGCAAGGGCCTCTTAGGCTTATTTGTTGATGAAAATGCTCATATGACATTGCTTTCTGAAACAATGTAGTCTGGTAACTAACTGTGTAAAGTGAAATGTACTGTCTCTCTGATGGCCCTGGGTTTGACCAGCACAGCTTGGGCAGGAGCCTTCAGTTTGAACCTGGAATTTATCATCATATCAGCCCCACACCTGTGCATTTATATACAATACTGGGGCATCATCATTAGGGTTTTAGGTCTAGGGTTGAGCATGGAGCTGATGCCAAGCCTGTTGATTAGTCCATTTCAAATCCTTCCATGACAGAGACTTCTTTAGTATGATGCAGAGGGGGGCAATAGCTATTATCTGTTGCTGTATTATAAAACATGCTTTACTTCATATAATTTCATTGCTAATTAGGCAAGTTTTAAAGCTTTCATATGTTGTGTGTGATTGTATCCTTCTGAAGTATAAAAAAACCCCACCTAATTGATTTTGCTTCTAAAAATTCAGTACTTTATTTATAATTCTTTTGGGGAAAGAAACAGCAAGACTGACCAACTGTAGCAGTTTTGGCTCTAGTCAGCATAGGTCCCCATTTAGGCCTCAGTTTTCAGCAGGCCTCAAAGGACGTGACGCAGATTAGAGGAGACAGGTATCATCTGACTTAAGCAGCCAAAGAGGTATTTCATATCATCTGACATCATTAGGAAGCGTCGAGGAGTATAACAAGCCGGGGGGGAGGAGTTTCTGCCTTTTCGGTCCATGCTTCAGACCAGGAGGGTTCCTACTCCCTGACTGCTGATATCAGGCCCTGCTGCTGGTCTGCGTGGCTGTTTACCTGGGGAAGTGAGCATATTCCTGTTAATTCCTTTTTTTTCCCCTCTTGCTGGGAGGTTTCCTTTGGGGAGGAGGTTTGGTTGGTTCAGAATTCTGCTTGTTAGCTGGGGCGACCTCGGTGAGCCTGTTGTTGTTTCCTGTCACTATGTGCTATTTCATATTTAGTGTTAAGCTTTCCACTTCTCTATATAAATGTAAGAACTTCACCATGTCCAAAGCCTCATTTCTGTTTTTTTACCTCCCTCTCCTTCTCTGGGAGTGGACCTTTTGACTGAGTACCAGGCAGTTGGCATTTTGCCAGCTTAAACTATAACACCAGCAGAGGGATATTTCAACCTTCAGAGTGATTCCAGAGATGGACTAGAAGTTAGAAGAATTTACCCAGACAAATCTTTATGTATTCCATTCACCAGATGATTAGCTGAGGGTAACCAATCTCATCCTTCATAGCTCATAGTTTCTTAAACTTTTGTGACGCCTCTAGCATTTTAAGGGTCTGCTGAATTTTTTAAGCTTTAGTGCCAGCTCTTGAACTCCACATTGATTTTCCTTAAGTATCCTCAAATAAAACATATAAAGTAGGCCTGTGTCTGAAATTCATGTTTCTGCCAGACACTGTTCTTATGATATATTGCAACAATACATCAGAGAAAAGCAGCCCTGGTGATCTATTGCAGTAATACTGTACATTCTTGTAGAAGGAATGAACAGGACCTCTTAACTGAGAACTTGAACAGCTTTTTGAAGTTACCTTCTGGCAAAGGTATTGACACAAACTGTGCTTGTCAAAAGATCAAATGTTGAATTTAACCTTGTGTGTGCCACTGGTACATTGATTGATGATTGCTAAATGTGATTCTGTTTTCTATCTGAGGGAAAAAAGCACAAAATATTTATTTTTTTACAGAGGTATCTTCTGTAATTAAGGACTAAATGCACATTGAAATTGAAAATAGGGCTAAATACACACTGATATTAAAAACAGGCTTTGCATTAAGAAAGAGAGAAGTAATTTTTTTTAACTTCATTCTCTCAGATGTCTGCTCTCTCTCTTTTTTCTTTTTTTTTTGTGTTTGTTTGTTTTGGTGTTTTTTTTTTTTTTTTTTGTTTCTGGAAAACAAAGTTCCCAACCAACTTTCAACTACTTAAAAAATACTTTTTTTCAATTCTTGTTATATCTTTCTGTATTGTGGGTTTTGTTCAGTTGGATAGACACAATCATTTTATACCTTCTCAGCTGATGAGAAATAAGAAGTCTTAATTTATTGTGTTTGGAAGATACATACTTATTCAAGTTTCAAAGTTGATCTGAATCGGGGAATTCATTGTACTTTGTTTTGGTAGAAATGTTCTTGCACTGCCACTATCCCATTTCAGAAACTTCCTGGTAATATTTGTATATTATAAACTGCCACAAGAATACAGATCTCTGAAGATGTGGAAATTATCTAAGATGCTCACTACTGTTACAGCTAGAAATTTTAAAACTGATGGCAGTTATTTTCTTTGAGACAGCCTATCTACCAGCTTGAAATTAACTTCAAGATTATACCTAATACACCTAGAATAGTGAGGTCAGCCAGGTGCCAGAGCCTCAACTATAGCAATCTCAAAATCAGGAAGAGTCAGTTTGTCACTTCATGAGGGCAGACTAGTTGGCATCTGCTGACAGAAGACTTGACTTCAGTTTATCACCTAGTTTCCTACCCATTACATTTCTCTGATGTGTAGAGGATGTTCTGATATTCTCTGATGAACAATAGCAGGTTCCTCATAGGAAAAATGTAGTGTGTAGTCTGCGTTGCCTTGGCCTCTGTTAGCTGATCTTGAAAAAAGAGGAGACGAGACATATTTGTTTGTAGGAATTGTCTGATTTGATTTGAATTGTGCTTGCTCTTCAAAGCAGGAAACTGTTAAACCCCATGCTCAGTTTTGCATTACACAAAATATCAGTTCTGCTGTCAGCAGCAGTGATCACTGGAGCTAGACCTACTTTCAGAAGAGAGATGGTCATACAGCTGCCTGTGAGCAGAAGCAAAGCGCAGCAAGAAATCTCATGAGGAACCTTTCTGTCTTTAATCTTTGTTTCCTGTGCTTTTTCTGGCTTGATTCCTGGATGTGGCCCTGAGCTACCCTGCTAGATCCAATCAGTGAATGTGAATCAATCTTACCCACACTTGGCTTTCTCTGGGCTAATTACTTGCGTGATTCTTGGTAGAAGAGAGATATTTTTGTATAGTTCATTTTTCAGTGGCACCTCTGCTGAAGTTCTTACTTTGTATGGGTAAAAAGCACAGAGGTAAGCAAACACACATGCAGAAACTCTACCTATTTAAAATATTAGATTATTCTTACATCTGTCTGCTCTGAACTAGTTGTGTGAACTTACTTGAGCCATGGGCTGAATGGGGAGTGCTGGGCACAGACCTCTGGGAAGAAGCAACTGTGTTCGAGCTCTCGCTTTGTGATAGACATTCTGGGTCAAAGGCTGACAGACCATGGCCTAAGGGATAACACCTGAAATTATTATAGAAAGGCCCCAAAAGACACAGGGATCACGTGGCTTCACAGCAGTCTGGGGAAAGACTGAGCAAACTGCACCCTGAACTCACAGCTCTTCCCTGTTCCTAACAATACTAATGAAATGGGATTTGTGTTTCCTCATCAGCTCTTGGAGCACACAACCACTTCCTTTTTGTACAGTCATTTCCACTGATTTGTGATTTTGCCTTTTCACTCATATCTTTGTTGTTTGGAAGTACTTCAACATTAGTATATTCAGAAAAGTATCTCAGATTAGAAATATTTGAGATTAAAACCTACAATCAAAATCTTTGTTCATTTTTACTTCAGGCCCAAGGTAAAAATGGAGCCTCACCATAATAGCAATTATGGGTGGTTATTACTCTTGATTAAAATTAAATTAAGCTGCAGTTGTCAACTAAAAAGATTTAATTATCACATAAAAACTGTCAGCCTTTCATTTTAAACATCTGCTAGATAAGCGTGCCAGTAGCACTGATGTGGAGTATTTGCCAGATACCTCATCAACAACCACCTTTGTATCATCAGATAATTGAGACAATATGGTCTGAAATGAATCATATTTCAAATATTACTGTATCTCACACACTACACTAAGCTTAGAAATCTTCCTTCAGGTCAGATGTAAAGAAATCCAATAGTTTAGGATTGTTTAATTCTTCAGATATAGCATTCTCTGGTGATAAATCAAAAATATTTTTGGGTTATACCAGTATCCAGTGTCTTAGTGTTTGGGATCTAAAGGATTTATCTGGATATTCTCCTCTTTTCCTGGCCCAGGTTTTCAATATCTGTAAATCTCTACAATCCTACTGATATCAGTTCACCAGACCAGTTTCTCATGCCATTTTCAAGGGTATTTAAATGTTTACACATCCCTGAGCACCTCAGACTAACATGAGCCACTACCAGAACTTCTGCCTGTGCCTCCTCTGTTCTAGAGAGGAGGGTTATATTCTGGTACCATGTGTAAAAGGGTCAAGTCAGCATAGCCAGATACCTGGCTGGAGGAATCAATAGGTACAAAGACCTCCTCTATGTGATGTGCTGTAAGAAAATGCAGTTCTCAAACTGAGTGTGCTCAGGAGAACTCAGTCTTCTAAGAGGGAAAATTCTAATTCTAAACTATTATAATTGGATGTTGATTTTGGTCTCTTGAAGATGCTTTTAAAGAAGGTCAAGATTTAGAGGCTTTTTGGTGTACAAAAGTGGATTTAAAAATTGTCCCAGTTTTAACTGGCGCACTTTGACATTTTAAGAAAAAACTTAATTAGCATTTTGACAAAATAGATTTAAAAACTTAATACAGCACTGGCTTCTTCGTTTATTTCCAACATGCAAAGAAAGCACAAAGGAAAATAATTAAAGACATTGAACAGTTGTTAGAAGTTACTGCACTTCAGCATTGAGTTCCATTGTAAGGCTCAGCAAGAACTGACTGTTCTCCTCAGTCAGCAAGGAGGTGGTCAAGTGGAAAAGTGTCTCAGGTTTGGCATAGTTTTTTTACCAACTCTGGACTGCCTTCCTCCCTCCTCCCAGAGCCTTCTCAGCAAGGGAAAAAAACTGCAAAGAAAAGAACTCAAAAGAAACTGAGCTGACTTAAAAAGGAATTATATTTTCTAACATTCACAAATACGTGTGCAATTTACACACTATGTGGACCCCACCCCAGGGGAAAAAGGGAAGAGGGGGAAGGGAACTGGGTAACAAGAAAATAAGAAGGGATGGAACAAAAACAGAACAAATGAAACAGATGAGTTACAATTAAAAACTTCAAGAAAGGAGGAGAACAGGTAACGATACAATCTCACCAACGTCCGGAGTCAGGAAAACACCAACAGAGACACGGGACCGTCCAGGCTCCCCCGGTTCTCCCCGAGCTCTCGGAAGAACGAAGAACTACTCCTCCTCCTACTCTTACGTGGAAAACATGTGTGGAATACTTTGTAATGTCCACTTCCTTAGTTACACTGGTTACTGAGGAAGCCATGGATCAAACCCATCACAAAAAGGCACTTTTGGGTGTTTTTTGAAAGTAATTTGCTCTTCCTACTGACCCCAAAGTTTCACATTCTGTCTGCTATGCTTCCTTTCAGAAATCAAGTCTATAACATAAAATAGTTTATATTAAAATTTTGGAAAAAATCCAGGACAGCAAAAAGAATAATGTTATTTAATAATTAGGTTTGTTAAAATTTCATTTTTTTGGCCCATCTCTTGCAACTCTATTACTAATTTTAATGTGGAAATCTAGTTATCAGTACTTCTGTGGGAATCAGTACTTCTGTGACACAAAGTTATTTACTCACAGTGAAGAAATCTGCCATCAAACCAACCTCTTTATTTTAGTGCTTGGCAGTCAAGTTAATTCCTTTGTTTAACTCAGAAATGTTCAGACAGAATGTGTAATGTGATATGTAATGTGATTATTTATTGATGTTCAGAGTGTTTAGTCCAACTTCATGGTGTATTACTACTTTTGGTATTATTATATTTTATTGACTGTTTTCAGTATGGCTGACATTTAAAGACTTACGAATCCCTTCGCTAAAAGATTTAACCTAAAACCAGCCCATACAGTCTGTCAGTGGTCTGTCACCTCTCAGGGGAGACCAAACCTCAGCAGTGAGGTGACTCAGACAACCAACTCAGCAGGAAAAAGTAACGTCTGTCTATGGTTTGTACTTTTTCAATCAACAGAAATTTCTTAGAATATTGGATTTTTAGGCTTTTCTTCCATAATCTGGGGGGAAAAGTAGATAGAACTGATGTTTCTGTGCTCCTTCTTGAACTGGAAAACAGAAGGAGAAAAAAGTTGGAGGGTACAGGTGAGATGCTTTTTTGCTAGGAAACTAATCTCTCAGATGATGAGTACTGACCCTTCCATGCTTTATCTGACATGGGGTGATCATCCTGTCTGATCTTGAGCTTCCCCTGAAAATGTCAGGGCTGCTCCCATCCTAGATTTCTATCTCTTGCTTGGGATTCTTACTTTAGGAGTTACCCACAGTTGTTGTCTCATGTTTTCTATATTGAAAAAAAAAACCCAAACAAAACACCAAAACCAAAAAAACTTCCAGTGGACTAGAAATCCAGTGTACTTCCAGAGACCTACTCTCATCTTTTCCCTGTCAACTTCTGCTCTCTAGACTGTTGTATCTCATGTCTCTTGGTTGTGTGAAGGCTGTGATATGTATTTTCTACAGGATGGAAGGTTCATCACTCCTCGTTTCACACACAGCTCCATGAAACCTAAATGACTTCATCTTAAGAACTCAGAATTCAGCTTTACAGGTTAATTTGCAGCTGAAACTCTCATATCTCAATTTTCAACCCAGGCAGACATTGCTTTATATTATTTATGTTTTATAGCACCTTTCAAAAGAGAAAATTAAAATCATTATTCTTTTGTCTTTAAAAGAAAATGTAGAGTGAAGCACTGTCTTCTGCATTAACCCCAAATGCACAACTCTATCATCAGGTGGGATTTTTTTCAGTTCAGTTCAAAGGTTAATATTTTTTTCTAATCTCTCTTCCAATTGGCTCTATTAGATTACTTGTTGCAGATCCATACACTTGGGGAGGGGGGGAAGTCCTGAACAAAGAGCACAAGGATTGCTTCCATGTCTGCAAATTCTGTCTTATGAAAAGAACCTTTCTTAGACTTATGCACTGTCTTGGTTTGAGGAGAAAAAAACCAAAAATGTTTACCCACAAGCTGGGGAGGGGGCCTCCTCCACAATAATCACGCCACTCTTTATCAAATTTAGAAGAGGAACTTT
>VWZD01003905.1:0-40846 GCA_013396695.1 Sakesphorus luctuosus | reverse complement strand
TCCATGTCTGCAAATTCTGTCTTATGGAAAAGAACCTTTCTTAGACTTATGCACCTAGAGATGTGATGTAGAAAACTCCATATGTTTAATCACGACTCTCAGTTCTTCTTGCCATAGATGTTAAATGAATTTTGTTGCTGCTTTCCAAGGAAAGAGAGCATCTTGCTGAATATGTTTTGCCACATTTTAGGACTCTCCTGTCTGTCCTCCTAGTGATATTCAATTAAAAATATTTGAATAAACTTATGAGCTTCACCAGAGTAAGGCCAATGTGTCTATTAAATTGTTCTTTGCAAATGAGAGCTAAAGAAATGCAATTAGTTCAAATATAAAATTATGATTACTGCTGGAGTGGAAGTGAAAAGTACTTTCAAAGCAGGGAGAAAATAACCAGAAGAGATGCAACCTCTTAAACTGTTTAAAATTAACATATTGTGCTAAACCAAAATTAGGCGTAATTGTAGCACTTAATATAACCTGTCAAGAGAAGTTTTAATAAGCTGAGTTCACATACTCCTGCCAAAGAATGAGATTTTTTCTGTTCTACTCCAAAATGTAATTTCAAGCCTTGAAATATTATTTTTGAATGTTAGTAATATAATATGTCATTAAAGTTTATTTTTTTAAGGACAATAGTCATCCTATTTTGGCCTCATATGGTTACTTTTTCACATATTTCTGTGCATGGGGACAGATTCAAGCCCAACCAAATAAGGCATATTTTGTACAATAGAAAAAGTGTTTTAATTTTTCTTATCTTTTGCTGTAAAAAAATCCCTAAATAATTCATCATACTTCAGGTAATAAAATCAATAGATTTTGAAATACTAATTACTTAATAGCTTCTCTTTTGACAGGGTAGTAGGCACATAAAATTCTTTTAAAATCTGGATGAAAATGCCTGGAAATGTAGTCTATTGATCTATTTTTATTATGAAACCTTAATTATTGCAAAAAGTAAGCCAACATCATAAATTACTTTAAATGTATTTTTCAGTTTGTAACTAAAATTAATTTGATTAATACAGATTATGGTTTTCTTTTCTACTGTGTTTGACTTCTTTTTCACTGAATATTTACAGTTAGTTCCCTGCTGGATCTATAGATACCACTGTATGCCTTGTTCCTCTGCTGGTCTGTGTGTAAGTACTCCTGATCAAACCACTCAGTTTAATTTTATAATTCAAATGTATTTTTAAAATCATTGTACAAGGGGTTCTTTACTGCTGAGCAATTTGTGCAGTCAAATTTTTTAGTCTATTTTTTCATCGTGAGAGTAACCCTAGATGGTATTTGTCTTGAACACCAACTTGGTCTTGGAAAAAATGGAGAAGAACCATAGTGAGGTCTTTGTGAGGATGAAATGTGATTTCTGGCTTTTCTGTAGCAAGCTCCATACCTGTACAAATAAATCTACAATTCAGTGGAAAGAAAACCAGATTTTATTGTGCAAATACCAGCACTCCTTAGAAAAGCATTATAGCAGAATAGAACTATATGAGATTTGAATTGAGTGGACCAGTGGTGAACTCCCTTGTGCAAACTAAGTCTATGAAACGGCATAAGGTCAAACAGAAGAATCCATTTAGGAGGTTATTTAATTAAAGTTTCATCGCTGAGGTCTAGAAGTTTTGGTAAATAATAAGTAAAGTTTTGCACCCTCAGGAGTGCAACACACACCTTCAGCAGTCAAATTTCCAGTGGAAATAATCTCCACACAAATTGCTTTCTAGATATCATTAGTAGAATATTGGATGGTACATTGATTATTCTGTGGGAGTCTGCATATCTCCAAGGAAAGGAGCTCTTGCTAAACAGTGGATATTTATGTGGAAACAATCCAATATATTTAATAGTCAAGAGATTTTGTGCCACAGTTACTGAAAATCTCTCTTTCTTAAAGGCCAATCTAATGCACAAACCCATTGGTAGGTTTGTTTCTCAAATAAAGGTATTCCCAACAAATAATAAAACTACTTCTAGGCTTTAATATTTATATGTTTAGTACAAAGATGAAGTTGAGAAATTATTAAAGAACTTTATTTGTAGTTAGAAAGCCTTTGGTTAAGTAATCTTTCCTGTACAGGTGTATCAAAGGCTTTTTTAGCATCAAAGACTACAGCTGCCGTAATTTTTTTACCCTGTGTTCTCTCATGTCTTTGCTAAATTTTTCTATTTTTAGTGGTTGACACTTTCCATCAAAAACCAGCCTGACAGATTTCCAAAGACCTTTTGCTTTTGTTATACCTTTGTAGATGGATAGTCCTGCAGAAATTTGCTCAAAATATATTATGACCACATTCAGTAACTTAATGTATTTGTGATTCAGAATCCTCTGATTTTCAGCTGTTCAGGGCATTACAGTTATTGTCTACACAACTACATGAAAACATGGAGAAGGGCTTTTGTCATTTGTATAGTTTTTAATATTTAAACATGGAAGTTCAGAGTTTGTGGAGTAATTAATTAGCTTTGTATGGTAGTCTCCTAATTTTTTTTTTTCTGAAGTGTCAACAAATGTCATATTTCAAAATTTTAAGTAGTGACAAACTTGATGGCTACCACAGGAGAGCTCAGGGGCCCTGTGCCAGGGTCTAACAGGTATCTGTAAAGGGCAGACAAACAGTTGTCCCGTCTCACCAAGCTGTTCTGCTTGATGGTGTGTGAGTGTGGAGTTCATTGTCATGCAGCTGGGTGTGCATGTGCACACCCATTACATGGCCAGGTGTGTGCCACTTGCCTAACGGACTTCTGTCCATCATGAACTAGAGAAAGTTTTCTGGCAAGCTATAGTCAAATGTATGAAAGGCTGGAATACTAAATGATTAGCTGAACCAGTGTTAACAAAAATGAAGGAAGACATACCAGATTTCTTCCCAGTTCCAGGGAAATTATCATCAGTTTTAGAGTTAATATTTAGAAAGGTGGATCAGAATAAAATGATGGAAAGTAATAGCACATTCAGTGTTGCATTTAGACATCAGCTATTAGACTCCTTAATAACCTTGAAAAGAGCTCTGAGGATTACTAAAATAAACATTTAAAATATGCTTCCAGAAAGTGAAAAGGTGTTAACTGGTGATGAGAAGAATTTGCTGGTCTAATATCCTTACAGAAGAAGTAGCATGAGTTCTAAGAATCTGAAAGTGTGAGCTAGGAAGTGTGAACTTCAAAAACATTCTAAAATTACCACTGGTTTTAGAATGAAGTGATCATGTGTTTGAAATATAACACTAAGAATGCAGGAAGAAAAAGCAGAAATGTCTGAAATTCATGTAAGAAAGCATTACTGAGTTTAAGGTTGATCTGTGCACCTAATACTTCTGTGGTTTAATTCTCTATATTCACCCCCAGCAGCCAACAGGAAGCAATGCCAAGGAACTTGTGAGGCTCTGTCTGGGAAAGAGCTGTTTGGGAAAGAGAAAACATAGAAGAGAAGAATCATTATCATAGAATCATTTAGGTTGGAAAAGACCTTTAAGGTCATCAAGTCCAGCTGTTAACCCACCACTGCCAAGTCCACCACTAAATCATGTCCCCAAGTGCCACATCTAAATGTCTTTTAAATACCTGCAAGGTTGGTGACTTCACCCCTTCCCTGGGCAGGTTGTTCCAATACTTGACAATAGTTTCAGTGGAGAATTTTTTCCTAATGTCCAATCTGACCATTCTCTGGTGCAGCTTTAGGTCACTTCTTCTTGTCCTATCACCTGTTACTTGAGAGAAAAGGTTGATGCCCACCTGGCTACAGCCTCCTGTCAGTAGTTGTAGAGCAATGAAATCTGCCTGAGCCCCCTTTTCTCCAGGCTAAACACCCCCATCTCACTCAGCTGCTCCTCACAGGACTTGTGCTCCGGATCCTTCACCAGCTCCATTGCCTTTTTCTGGACTCACTTCAGCACCTCAATGTCTTTCCTGCAGTGAGAGGCCCAGAACTGAACAGAGAGCAGGAGCAGGAGGGTGCTGTGTTCCTGCCCAACCTGCAGGAACTGAGAATGAGCAAAAGTGTGGGATTTCTTCAAGAAAAATATGTACTGATGGCATAGTTCTTCCCATCTTCCCAGCATAATATTATCATGTACTTCAGCAATCACGATGCATCAGGATGGGATAGTACACAGGATGCTTGATGCTCCATTTCAGAAAAAATCTTATCATAAATCATGCTTTTGTTTGGATAGAAAATAAATTTTTATCTTAAAAGCATGGGAATATTACTGAAGAGAATTGCTGGGGTTAGTCTGCTGATACAGAGAGGTTAAATCAATCCAAAATTATCTCCATGCAATACAGTAAATGGTGAAATGCCAGTGTCCTACTCTTTTTTTACCGTGTCTGCCTCTGTTAATATCACAGTTATACTCAATAGAATTATTTTAAAGTGAATCACAATTCATTTCACTTTCTACTTAAGCCAGCCAAGGAGAAAATACAGGGAGACTTTCACTGTGATTCTATACATAAACCTGAACTCTATTTTGTACTTCATATGAAGAATATTTACATGACACCTGGCCCCAGCTGAAGGACACTGTTGTTTATCCTTTCACACAAAAATGTATATTCTGATATTCAAAACCTGTACATGCTACCAGCTCGTAGCACCACAGTTTCACAAATAGACTGAGAAATACACCATGAAAGCATTTTATTGTTAGCACTGAGTAGGCCAAAGGGCTGGGTTATTCTTTTTCTGTCGTGAGAAGAATAGGGTGATGGAACATGAGAGAAGATCCAAATTTGACCTGGTGCTCTGCTGCAGAAATCTCTGCCAAGGAAAATGTGTAAATGCATAGGGGAAATTATAGCTAAGTGTTTTTTCACGTATGTTCCAGGGAATGAGCTAGACAAGCAGGATTTTTCTCATGTCAAGACATCTGAGGGCAGTATTACACTGATTGTGTTGGAACTATGGGAACTTAAAAATATGTGGCAATTTGTCTAATTCTATAAAGAATAGATCGAATTCTGGCCTGTCCTTTCCACTCACAATGAAGATTGAAAGTAACAGGAAGCAAGATGGTTGGAGTGTGAGGGGATGTGCCAATACTGTGTAAATAAGCCAATATTATATGCTATCATTTGTCTTTGTTTATTCCAGGTGAGAAATAGACCTTAAAGTGAAAATATGTTTAAATTGATTGAAGCATACCTTTTCACAAAAAATAACCCAAGGGGTATGGTACTGGATATTTATCAAACCTTATCACTTATGTCACAGAAAACAGATGTGGCAACTCAACTCTTCCATCAGCTGAGGTAACATTTGTTATAAGCTAATATAAATAAAATTTAAACTTGAACACAAATTTAATACAATAACCTTGGGAGTATTTAAGGCTGGCTAATACCAGATCAGGTTGGGAATACGGACAGCTGCCATTTGACTGTTGCATGCATAATAGTTTCCATGTGTAAGGTAACAAACAGACTTGTGAGGCTTGAGATGAAGCCCGGGTTTCCAAGGACTTCCCAAAGCCCCCTCTGTTATCCTCAGTAATGCTGTCTGTTGTTGTTCCAACTGCTTAAACAGAGGAGGTTTTGGTGCTGAAGTCTAATTTTAATAAGGCTTCTTCGTACTCAGATTTGTACTGTCTGGACAGTCAATATATAGTCAATCAAGTCATAAGATCAACCAACACACCATATATAGTAGTCAACTAAGAAGTAATATCCAGGGAAGCATTTCAAGTTCTGACTGGCTTTGAATGCTCTTGTGTACAGCTTATTTTTAGTACTGAAGTCATAATATTTGTTTGTGATGGATGCTAATTACATGTGAAATTACCAAGCCTAATGGAATTGATAGGGAAATGTTCTTTTGAATTTAGTGACTACAGCATCTAATTATATATTTCTTCCTTTTTGGCTTTAAAATAAGTAAATTCAGTAAACTATTTCACATAAACATTAATAGACTTCTTGTTTTCAATGCAAATGACTGAGGACTTGCATTATTAGATTGATTAGTTCCAAGTCTCTAGTACTTATTCACACTATGAATAGTTCCTACATTTGAATGCAGTTTCTTATTTGCTGGTGCTGCACTGGGATTCCAGAAGCTTTTCCTTTTCTTGGTCAATAATCTTAAGAACTAATGTTTTGCACAATCTTAATATATGTTTTAGTCACATAGAGAATAATCACAAAAAAGCTGCTTTGCTTGGAAATGCATTTATTTATTTTCAGCACCGTGCTCTGTCCCATTCTGGAGCTTCAAATTACCTTTGACTTCATTGTTCTTACTGCTTACTCTATTTCCTAAATTACTGTCATTTGTCAATCTGTAAGTTTTTCTCTAGTTATCCTAACAAATAAAGAGCCCAACCCCCAAATACTGACCAGGTTTTATTTATCTGACTTTAAAGTTACTTCTGCCTACATTTTTCTAATAACCTCTATTTACCCTGAAAGCCTCACTAAGACCTATGTTTCAACTATATTTATAGAAAATAGATTTGAATAGAAAATGTCTTGAAACCTCAGGGTTTTAAGGAAGGCATGAATAAAAACACTTCCTAAACCTGGTAGCTTCTTCTGAATCAGTTATATGTTGATACAGATGTATCATCCTTATGATGTTTTCTATTCCCTGGATGCTGCCATGGATAAGATTGCCTTCCTTAGTGCTCTTTTATACTTCATAGTGCAGAAGTATCCTAAAAATATTAGTAGAAAATCTAGGCTAAGTGCAGAACAGATATCACTTTCTTTCCTTGAAAACTTCTGATAAAAATCCTCTAATATGCTTTCCTTGCTACTGTATGTTACCACAGCACTGATTACTACCTTCCTAAATTTCATTACTGAGTGTTGGTATTGGGAGGAAGTGAAAATTCTTGTTAATGTAGGTTGAAAGATTACAACTTAATAAACTCTTAAGAATTTATAGCTTAAAGATGAGAAACAAAGCCCAGGGAAAAGCAGACTGTCTGAAGCATCCTGTTCCATGACTTTTATGTCTTTAGCTGAAATATTTTTCCTTTTGCTTTGCTGGGTCTGGTGTGTAAAGACAAAAGTACAAGAGGAGAGACAAAGATGATAATTGCAAAAGATGGAACGCTGAAGACAAAATGGAGAAGAAGGGTATTGCAGGCAATGAGAGGAGCATTACAGAGGACTTTACAGAAGGGATGCAAAAAGTTGCCTTCCTTCAGGTAGGTGGAATATAAAGTGTGGCTTCTAGTAAGTGTGATCTCAAACTGAGTGTGCTTACGCTCAGGTTTAGGTGTAAATTAGAGAGAAAGAGTTCAGATAACTTAAGAATTTCATTCATGTCTCTTACATTACTGCCACTGTTAAATAAGCTGTTCTATAACAGCTGAGGTTTTGTATGTATCCTCAATAACAAGATACTAAAATAAGTCTTAGAAAAATGGAGTTTAGGAATTAAGAAAAATATATTTGACTATTTTCACTTTTTTGTTTTTTTTACTAATTGGACTTGAACTTTTTTAAAAGGTGAGGCAAATAGGAGCTTGCAGAAAATGGGACACAAGTCCAAGTTTTGTATTTTTGCTTACTGTTTTTTAGGACTCTCATATTTATCACTTTTCTGAAGTAGATTTTTGAATTACAGAAATAATTTTGTTTTTTTACCTTTCTATAATTATTGATAGGGACTGCTATATCTTGCCTCTGTTATCTTACCTCAGCTGTAATTTGTATCTGCACAGGCAACTTGGAGAGTTTGTTCTTCAGGCAGAGTGCCTCTCTAGCTTCCTTGAAAGACAGAGATATTAAAATTTGAGCTTCCTTTAGGTTTTTCCTTTTTATTCTTTTTGAATAAACAATAGCTTGGTTCTTCTTTAATCCTGTTTAACTTAAAAACTCCTGAAATCCTCAAGAAAAAATGCCATGCAGAAAAAGGCAGTGAAAGAAAGGGAAATAATATCAAGACAAATATTCAGACCAGCTTATTTCTTTTACTGAGGCAAAAATATGAAAAACTCTTTATTTCAAAAGTAAAATGGATTTAAATTGACATGCAGTTGTAAAATGTACTAGTTAAGTAATGGAAGGTATCTTTTTCATAAAACTGTTGAACCCAATGTATAGTTACTTTTCTGGGACAAGGACTACTCTGATCTGAGCCAGATTTTTATCACAACTAATGTATTGCTGTTCCAAAGTTTGAACTCAGTGAGTCAAATATTTCTGTTCTACCTTCTGGCATGCAGAGGCTTTTCCCCCTCCCTACTTCAGTGAGACTGCAGCCCTAGCATAAAAGCATATAGTCTTCAGAGGAAGGTATGAATTACTGCCACTGTTGTCCATATGCAGCAAAGACAGGATACAAATTCTCCTTAGTACTTCACAGATTCCTGAAAGAGGAACATCAAAGTGGGTATTTTAAATAGATGTCTTTGCCTTGATTTAGATTCAGACTTGCATACTTGTATCGAGCCGTGTGGTTCCACATGAGGAGTACAAACAGCGTGGCATAATTTGGAGTGCAGGGTGCTGCTTTACTTTTTCTAGTTATACTGAAGATGGCTGATAAAAAGGAAAAATGGTTTATGGCTAATTATCCCTTTGGTCTCAGCAGGATGGCCCTTTTAGGAAGCACTGGTCAGGGAGTACAGTCCCTCAGGGTGTCACTGGCCCAGCACGGGTCACCCACAGCCACTGACCCCCCAGCACAGGTCACTTTATCCTTATATAGGTGAATCTAGTTCCAAACTCCAGGGAATGCTGATGATAAATCTGCTCTTTATGTCCTCCCCAAAGGCATTATTTGTTGAAAAGAAATTAGTAGATGCAGTATTCTGCTGCTTTATGTTCAGTTTGTGATAAAGCTGCTGATAAAGATTAGATACCAGCATATCATACTTCAGTCAAAATAAAACGATTCTTAATTTGAACATCAGATCTCCACAGGCTGTCCCTGCTGACCCTTCCAGCTATGCATCTACAATATTTTGTAGCTCTTGAGTTGAACCTTATAAAAATAACATTGCTGATACAAAAATGCTTTCCTCCTTTCAGATGCCCTCAAGATATGTTTCAGCTTTCTTTGTAATCTTTGATTTTTTTTTTTTTTTTTAAATCTTGTTGAAGAAGGAATACATGAGAGGGAGCATAGTAGTGGACAAAGACCACAAAAAAACCCAACCAGTCAATACTTTTAAATACAAGAAACATATTTGCCTCAGATTTTCCAAGATATTTTTCTTTGGTCTTGTTGAAATTAATGATAGCATCTCCAGTACACAGAATAGGATCAGAGTTAACTTCAGTCTTGAGTGCTTTTGAAACTCCTTTTCCATTGCTACTTAGCAGTGACCTTCATTTTCCTCTCCCTAAGTTAGTAAACAGCTTTTGAAATACTTGTTAAAAACGGAACACAAACTTCCCTCTGGAAAGTGTAGAAAGAGGCAGCCAGACCACCTGCCATTGCTTAAATCACTGTGACTATTAGGTTAATTGTAGTTCACTGAAGTTCAGTATGTGTCTGTTTTTCCATCCAGATAAGCAGAGGAAGCAGGTAGAGACTTTTATTACTATAATTGGATGTATCTTAGCAATGTGTGAAGCAGAGCAGACTGTGGAGGAGGAGGGCATCACATGCTGGGGTAGGTAGGTACAAGTTCATTGCCCTTGTATAATGTGATGATTTTAATGGTGCTAACACTGATCAAACTGAAATATATAGAAGGGGGATGGTTTTATTGTTGTGAATGTTCAAATGAGAGCTTTATAGTAGTAAATGCTCACATGGGCTAATGAGAGACAACTTTTTCTCCAGGAACATTTGTAAAGCTTCGAAGCTAGTCTGAAATCTTGCTCTCTCTGAAGTCCAGCAGCATTTTGGGAGGGTCTTCAGTGTCAATAGGTTTCTTGGTGGGTTTGCCCTGCAGAGGTGCCAGGAAACACCTTCATTTTGTTTGCCACCCAAGAGTCTCACTGAAACCACCACAAAACCCCAACCAATCTGTCTGTTGTTGTTTTGCATTAAGTTACGTAGGTCAAGAAAAAGGAGTGTAACACATTTGTAAGGGCATTCATTTTCCTTGTCTTCTCTGTGGTTTCCATCACTGTGCTCTACTGGAGGAGGCCCTGCTTGTGCAGTATTTGATGTCTTATATCACTGGTGTCAAGGCTTGATAAATTATGCAGAATAGTAGTAGGTTTGTAGGACTTTTAAATTGAACAAGATCATTTTCACAGGAATTTTAAGAGTATGATGGATACCTTTAGTACTTTTATTTTTCAAGTTAAGTCTGCTGTGTTTACTCACTCTTCTGGTTTTGTCTGTTTGTACACAATAGAGAGAAGGATATCACATTTTTTAAATCCTATTGAGCTTACAGTTATTTAAAGGAAATCTTTAGAAGTCATAGACTTTAATTCAGTTGCTTTAAAAAGTGTTTATGAAATTAATATTTAGACACAATAAAGTTAATGCTACTGTACACCAATGAAAGCTATGTGGACTCAGTAAGTTACTAATCATCATATCAGATAGGACCGTGGAAATAGTATGGGCCTGGAAATTGTAGAGCATAGTGTCTATTTATTGAATAATGAGTTGATTTAACTATTTCCCCTTATATTTAAGTACTTTCAATGCTCTGAAATTCGCAGTCAGAATGTTGGCTGCATCTATAGTTGTCACCAAGTAAAACAGAAAACAAGAGTTAGACTGTCACAGATCCTTTTAACACAGCTAGAAAATCCCTATCCTTTCTCATTACCTACAGGAAATGAACTTTTTCTCCTGTAGAAGGAAAATCTAAGTATAGGTGTTATAGTTTAAGCTGGCAAAATGCCAACTGCCTGGTACTCAGTCAAAAGGTCCACTCCCAGAGAAGGAGAGGGAGGTAAAAAAACAGAAATGAGGCTTTGGACATGGTGAAGTTCTTACATTTATATAGAGAAGTGGAAAGCTTAACACTAAATATGAAATAGCACATAGTGACAGGAAACAACAACAGGCTCACCGAGGTCGCCCCAGCTAACAAGCAGAATTCTGAACCAACCAAACCTCCTCCCCAAAGGAAACCTCCCAGCAAGAGGGGAAAAAAAAGGAATTAACAGGAATATGCTCACTTCCCCAGGTAAACAGCCACGCAGACCGGCAGCAGGGCCTGATATCAGCAGTCAGGGAGTAGGAACCCTCCTGGTCTGAAGCATGGACTGAAAAACAGAAACTCCTCCCCCCTGGCTTGTTATACTCCTCGACGCTTCCTAATGATGTCAGATGATATGAAATACCTCTTTGGCTGCTTAAGTCAGATGATACCTGTCCCCTCTAATCTGCGTCACGTCCTTTGAGGCCTGCTGAAAACTGAGGCCTAAATGGGGACCTATGCTGACTAGAGCCAAAACTACTACAATAGGTTAAAGGGAAGAGAATAGTTAGTAAATAATAGTCACAACCTCATGTGTGTACCCTGAGAAATTCCTCTCTTTTCCTAAGAGACCATAACTCATGTGCTTGTGTTTGAAATGCCATTCCTCACACCCAGAAACATTTCTAAGCCCAGGATGAATCGCTTCAATGAATGTAAATCAGCAGTGGGATAGAACCAGCACAATTTCATTAACTCAAAGGAACTTCACCTTGGAGTCACTGAGGGTCTGTCCCATTACTCTTCATGGCAACAGCAGAGACACAAATTTATACTGGGCTGGATGTGATCCCATGGGACTTGCTTAACACAGATCTCTGTTCCCTCTTCCCATACAACAAACTCTCAGAATTTATTGATATTATTACAGGACACCAGGAAAAGCACAAGTGGCAAAATATTTTTCTGCAGTCATTGTAAACCCCCCTCCCCAAACACAGGAACCCTATTAAATTATATACTTTTCTCACCTGAAAATTCTACTACTTGTTTTTTATTTTTTTCTAACCGTATTGAAGAATGACATAGTTTTCCTCTAGTAACTGGGTTATAACCTTAAAACAATAAGTTTTTGTTGTAAGGTTAACATTTTTTCTACCCATGTTTTCTACCCATTTTTATAGATAGTGTTTGCCATGTTAAATTGAAGAAAAAAATGCAGTGCTTGTGTTGATTTTACCAACATAAATAATTTTATTATTTTTTTAAAAAATATTTTCATTAGTTCTTTTCTGTCATACCAGGGAACCCTTGCTCAGAAAAATTCAAACTGATCTATGGATAAGTAAGTAATAATGGCTGTTTAAAAAAGCAAACCCAATATTTTATCTCATATATAAAATCATAGACAATATCTTTGCATTACCTGAATATAAATCAGTAAAACATTTGACTTTTCATAACTTTAAAGTTGGGATAAATGTTTTCAGCAGAAATCAGCCTTTTAGGAAAAGGCAACTATAAACTTCATCCTGCCTGCCCAACCCTCATGCTGATCTCAACTCTGAAATGGCTGGCCAAGAGAAGCACGTGTAATAATCTTTGATTAGGAGACTTGGGATATGATTCCTTCTTTCCCAGAGGTTTTATTTCATCTTACTGAAGGGTGAACCACGAGCATGTACTTCGGTGCAAAACTTCATGAGAGCTTTTGAAGGCCTTGTATGAAGCTGTAAGTGCTTGGAGCTTTTCTCCGAATCCTTAGTGAATCTCATTTTTATCATTTAGCAATTAAAGGAAATTCCTTAAGAAAACATTTGAAAAGCCATTGGTTATAAACTCAAACCAGGATATGAAGCAAAGGGAACATGATCATATTATTGATGTAGCCAAAATTTTTTCTTTCCCACATATTTTCCACAGGCCCAATAGTTCTCTTTTTAAAAATTGTATTTCTGTGTGCTTAGAATTAGTCTGAATATTTTAATCTGTTCACTGTGTTACTTTACCCTCCACACCTTCCTTTTGCCTTTCCAGGCCATGTTGTAAAATTCATAAAGCTGGTAAATTAAAAATAGATTCATATGTTTTGTAGTCGGGCTGAAGACTTTAGATATGACAATTCACTTAATATGAAAGATGTTAAATACTTTTTCAACCAGTGCCATATTCCTCCCTTGCTCACTTGGCCTCTTTCAGCCAAGTGAAACAAGAACACTGCTTTCTTCCTTTCAGTTTAAATATGTGACACCAATATTTCTGTACACACTTGCACATTATTTGACAAACACCCCTCTAGTGCATTGCTTTTCCATAGAGGAAAGAAATTAATGTAAGATTCATAAAGAACTCTCTCTTCCAAACTTTGTTGTGAGGTTTTGCTGTCAGTGGATTAATGTCCTGCCCACCCTACACTCCCACACCCTTCTAAGACCTGACCTTAATCCCAGTTTTGACAACTATCAAAATTTATAATAGTTCCAGCTGAGTTCCCACATTTGTAGCCTTCATAAAAGTGCCAATCAATTAGGAATAGCCAGATCTTTATCTTTCATCAAAGCCCTCCTCTGAGCTGAACTGTGCTGGGAAACATGAAATCAGCTTGGTCTGCCCCTGGCATCTTGCCTCATCCACTGCTTCTTTTCTGGGAGAATTTCCAGGACTTTAACCTGTTGGTGGGCAAACAAAAGTAATACTCCTATTTATGTGAATGCTGAATGCACTTGCACAGTGTTGAAGCAAACATATCAAAAGCTTAGAAAGAGGTATGGTGAGAGAGCTTTTGAGAAACATTATATCTAATAAAAAATTTTCTTTTGTTTTCTCCACTGTCTTTTTCTAACTACTGACTTGGTCCATCTGGAAAGCAGACAGCACAGGCCCTGCACAGATGAAGGGCTTTGCAGGACATAGCAGTATGTCCTGGGGGACATCATTGTACTAGAATATACCTCACCTTCCCTATTATATGGATATATCTCCTGGCCCCTGTGTTTATGATTGCAGTGATAAATTACCTATCTTTATAACCATGTTTTTTAATGAATATTTCACTTTATGCAAAGCATTTGTCCTGCTGAAAGCAAAAGTAACTATCCCATATTTTTAGCTTTGGTTACTAAAAGATAATTTCTGTTGTTTCAGATACTTGACACAAGAATGCTAATTTATACAAGTCTTTTAGCCATGAGATTGATCTGCAAACTCATTTCTTCATAAACATTTACCATGTCTTTAGATGTCAGAAACCTTTTCCATGCTTCTCTTTGACATAATTCTGCATTTTAATGAGTAACTTCAGCAATTATTTAGGGGTTTCTACATCACTTTTGTACATATAGAAGTTGGAAGATATAAAGGATGAACAGGGTTAGAAATACCTAGGTGGTCTTTTGGGGATTTTAGTTACCTAAATTATATTTGTCATGGTTTTGTCACTTTTTATATTTATTTTTTTAAAAAAATTGTTTATTTTCCTGATACAGTGACATATCAAATTACAGGAACTAATTAATGGATTACTGCAGTAATTTACAGGAAATCAAAATCAGTCAACTAATGGCTATCACAAACTGTTATTAAAATCTGTCATGTTGTGGTGGTGAGTAATGTCCTTTGATAGACAAATTGAGTATAGATTAGTTTTCAGTATGGACATGTAAGAGAGTGAGTCCTACAAGCTCCATCTGTGGAAGAAATTGGTTGGTGCTGGATCTTACGATCAAAGTTGGCCTCATATGGCACAATACTTTTCTATTATATGGGATATAATAGTAAAGAATTGAAACTTGCCTGTAATTCCCCAGTTTAAAGGTCCATAACACTGGGATTTGTGGTATTTCTATGAGGAAAGAAAACCTGAGAATGAACAATTTGAATCCGCGAGTCTCTGTCCTGCTGCAAATTATTTAGTAACAGCCAGCTCTGGTGCCAGTCAGCTGGTCCATTCTTCCACATATTTTCAGAGCTCCACAACACAAACAGGTGAGGGCAGACATTGGTAGTAATTTCATGTACACAATGGTTTGATGGTTCTTGGCAGACATCAGTAGCATCCCCTATTCAGGGTTATTGATCCGAGCACATTAATCCATGCATTAGGCTTCAAAGGGCTTATTCCCAGTAGTGAGAATCCTTGGCAGATTCAATGAGGTGCTCAGAACACAAGCCCAACCTGGTTTCCACTGTTACGTGTCAAGACCTACTTACAGCTCTTTTCCTTTCTACATCAGTCATCAGGTCTCAACCCTACAACTTTTAGTCCCCCCTGTGTCTGCTGGGCTTCCCAGAGTTGTGGTGTCCATAAAGTAAAGGCAACTCTCTTTATGGGTCATTTGGAATCAGTGTTCACTTGAGATTGTATCTGCCTTGACATTTTCTAACTGAGGGATATATGCAGACATACAAGGACAAGAAAGACAGGGATCATAAATATGGGTTGTTTACTTTTTGGCCTTTTGATAAACCAGAAGTACACCAAACAAAAATTAGAGTTCCCCATCTCCTATTCACCCTTTATTATCAAGGTCTGGAGTCTGCGTTGTCCACACACATTAAAAACGTGCCTACCAAACTCCCAGATTGGACTCAAATTGCAGTGCATGTTTTAAGTATGGCACTGCATAAATCATTGCAGTTATTTTTCAAATAGTACCAAGAGCAGAGTTCTTCATTCTTCCCAAAAATGAGTTGTCTCTTTGTCTCTTGTGAAAATTACAACCCAGAGCTGCAAAGATAAAAAGACATTAAAGAAATGGTGCAAATGTGATGTGCTGAGGATGGTCAGTCTCTGTGTTGTGGGGTTATTTGAGAGGTAGGAGGAAGGTTTGGGTGTGAATTTACTCCAGAGTCCATATTAGCAGAGATAAAACCAGGTTCTTTTTCTTTGAGATTTCAAAATGTTTCAGAGGTTGTTTTGCCAGTGGTAATTTCTGACTCATATTCACTAAGGGAAGGAGAGGAAAGATAAGAAGAGTACGCTGAGAGTAAAGATGATTTCTATTTCTGTCAAATGCTGACAGTGGGGGTCTTTTTAATTTTTTTTTTTTAAACAATTCTATCTGTACAAATTAGCTAGGATGTCTTAAGCAAAGAACCTTTTTTTTTCTTTTTATCTCACTCTTTTAATTCACTCCTTGCATTGTCAACATTTGAATTGTAATTTGGGTTAAATATTGAACAGAAAGGAAGGATCCAAAGCCTTTTCTTAACTATGTTTCATGATTTCTACTACCTTTATCAAAGGCAGTCCTATAAACCTACCCATTTCGGCAACAGACAAGTCCTTTTAAGTTTTCTTTTGTTGGAAGTATTTCTGTTGAATACTGAAAAGGATCAATAAATGTATTTTTAATGCATGGGAGGTTTCTTTTTATTTAAGCAGCAGATTCTTAAAATATTTAGCATCCTTTCCATTCTCTGGTGAAATGCTCTTCTGTTTCTTAGCAGTACATGTTGACCTTGCTGTTATTGCAGACAGTATTTCAGTTTTATTTCATAGCAGGAGTACTGAAAAGAGATGGCTGCTTATTAAACCTATCTGTTGTGGAAGCATAAAATAATAATGTTAATATACAGTTGGTTCTACAGGTCAGATCTTTACAGAGAAGACCTTAGAGAATAGCTAATATCAACAACACTGTTTCGAATTGAATCAGGTGAGTGTTTGACCCTTCCTCTTAAGTGAATTGACGCAGCACTTCCGAAAAGCCTCTCTCTGAAGATTTCCCTGAAGACTTCCAGGGAACACCACATAGGTGGGCTACTTAAGCTCTTGCTCTGCAAACCCGCCTTTGTGGAAATAATCCCACAAAGCAGATCACTTTTATTATTGGGTTTAGGCCTCAGTGTCTGATCACATGAATGAAGCAGCCAGGATTGTACTCTTCAATCTGAAGAGTGAAGAATTATCACAGTATAAAGTCCAGAGTAGAAAGTCTAATCTTTCCTCTACCCTTCCAGTAAAAATTTAATTTAGCAGGGTATGGGGGATTTTACACTGTTCTGCAACTGGCTTTTCTGTGTTGGTGAGCAGAAAGCATCTGATCTCATTCATGATTAGAGTTGTATGGAAGAAACATTGCAGTTTCCTCCATTATTTTCCTCCATCTGCTAGTTCATACTATCAACTGATATTCACATATTAAGGTGATTAAAAGCTGTGTTTATTATTTCTCTTGGATAACCAGAAAGAATAAGTAGTAGAGGAAGCAAAGTATATTTGTTGCTCTTAAATGCAGCAAAACAGTTGCTAACTGCCAAGGTTTTCAGCCATGATCAGCAGAAGTCTGTAGCCAGAGGGGCTGATGAATTTTAGAAACTCATGAAAATGTCTGCATAAGTTAAAAAAAAAAAAAGAAATGTTTTTGCCTCTGAACATGTCTACTGTATCCATACAGCCTGACATCCAAAAATTCACCTCATGCCAGAAATATACTTCCAAAATTGTCTTGTTAGGTGTTTCTCTGCAAAAAGCTACAATTGACTTCTTCAAAATATTATAACAAGTAACTAACAAGGCACCGCAGTTCTCCTGGGACTTGACCCAAGACCTGCCTAACTGCATTGACATTTTTTCAGAGACTCGAAAGCCAGAAGGAGACATTGCATTGCCTAAACTTCCTGTACAGACTGGTCAAAGGACTTCACTCTTACTTCTTTCCTGGAACTATTGAGGTACATTTGTACAGAAAAATAGCTTTTGCAGAGAAGTTATTCCTGCAGTTATTCCTCTCTTTGTTTCTGTCTCTCTATCAGCTTCAGTATTCATGGCAGATGTGGACTAGGTGATATTATGGTACTGCTTTGTACTTTTATAAAGCAATGGTGACTACAGCAATCAACACGTATTTGAGTGAATTCCTTATTTATGCTTGCTGTAATGATTATACTACCTTCAGTGGGACCTCCATAGAGCTGGTGTCATTCTGCAGAAGTCCTTTGACCTCAGCACTACAGTGATTTTTATTAATCAGTATTTGGTCTGTCCTAGATAACTATAATAGCAGAGTTCCAATATTTCAAGTATCACTTGAGAAAACACCATGAAAGAAGGGTTCCTCTCACCCTTTTTATTGTTATTGTTGCCTGCCATTTGTAAAGCTTAAACAAAGCAATCATAAATCTCTTTCATGCTCTGATATTGCTGTACAGTAATCTCTGGATTATTTTTTTAACACTACAATAAGCTGCACATCACTTTTCCTGATGATGAGGATGACTATCACTGTGTGTTGTAGTAAAAAAGGAATTACATATGGCATAGCTAGATTTACAGTGAGATAGACATTGCACTTTAGTCTGTTTAGGTGGATACTAAGTTATGAGCCTGAAGGTCAATGGATCCCAGAAAAGGATTGTGAAGTCTGAATGCCAGAATGATCCCTTCCAACTCTGTTCTGAAGTGTCTTTTTTTAAAGATGTCCAGGTACTAATGAGCTGAGCCTCTGAAACAATGAACAATTATCCTTGTAATCCTACAAGAGCTCCTAGCCTACCCTCTCAGCATTTATCTGTGTTGTTGTTGCTTAATATTTATGCCAAAACCAGGTATATATTGATTGTGTTTGGATTTGACTCAAAGTTTCAGCAGATTTAGTCACGATGTACACCAATGTTGATGATAATGGAACCAAAACACAAGGATTCCCACAGATTTGCTGGTTTTACTTTTAGAACTGAAGGTGCCCCCTCCTACACACAGGCTGTGCCCATGCGGTATCTGTACCTGCTTCTGAGCATCCCTGTGTATACACACACCATTTCCCTAGCCCTGGAAGTGTTCAAAGCCAGGTTGGATGAGATTTTGAGCAAGCTGGTCTAGTGGAAGGTGTCCCTGGCAAAGCACAGGATTGGAACTAGGTGATCTTTAAGGTCCCTTCCAACCCAAAGCATTCAATGATTCTGTGACCATTTCAGACTGTATATATCATACTTACGTGCATTGGCATAGTGAAAAATGTTAAAAATGACTGATTTGATAGATTTTTAAAAATTACTGCATACACCATTAAAAAACCCAAACTCTTATCAACAAGGTAACCAAGCTGTTGTGCTTTGTGTTCCTTGCACTGTCTCATAGTTTAAAAGAGTTTTCCAGAACCAGATTCAAAGGATCACTATGTCATGGGCATACACAACTGTGTTTCTCATAAAGATCAATAAATGTAAATCTCTGTCCACCAGAAGAAGCCCCATATTGAAAGAAAGGAAAAATAACAATTTGTAATACAGCATTTAAAACTTGAGGTGGGTTCTTTTGTTAAATAATGCATTTTGTAGCTGCTTTTTCTCTGGGCAGTGCCAGCAGATGTCAGTGCCAGCCCCACTGATGTCCATTGTGCTTGAGCTGTGTGGAGGAAATTGCTTGCCCTTACAAAAGAAACTCGCTGTCAAGTTGCTATTATGTTAAACAGTGGATGTAGGTGAAGCTTTTGAGCCACCACTTCAAATTCTGCCTCAGTGCCAAGAATACTGTGAAGTGTTTCAAAGAGACACTCCAAAAATAAGTATAATCACCTTAAACACACACAGAGTATCTTTCTTTCCAGGCAGCATTCCTAGGAATCAGGACAGGAAACTTCTCTTTCTTCAACTGCTCATGAAAATATCTGCCAGAAATGTGAATGTGCTTCTCCCACATGGGGTGGGGAAGGTGCCCTTTAGCCTGTGCTGTGGGTGAAATTGGATCCACTTCAAAATGTACTGTTGGTGTCCAGCCTTCAGATCTCAAATTCAAGCTTGAATTTCATGAGTTCTCTCTAAAATGGGGACAGTGTTTCAGGCTTGAATAATCATACATTGTGAGCATGAGTCATATGTTCTTTTGGTATAGGTTTGGACTTGATAGTCCTGGAGGTAAATTTTTTTCCTATGATTTTGTATGACTTGCATATCTGAAAATATGCCTCAATATTCAGATACTGGTCCTAATCATGGAGTGTTTAATCATGGAGTGTTTAAAATTTGAATAGTCTGCTTCAAAAATCATACCAGGAATAGTTCATGTTCTATATCGGTTTGACATCCACTAAATCTTCAATTTATTAATATGACTGGCTACTGCTCACTGCTGCAAAGAAACAAACATTTGAGCAGAAATATGCTCTACCCCTACGACACTATTGCTTATTTCTTATTTATGTTTCTGCCAGCTGCTTTCTGTTAGTCTGAAACTTATCTGATCAGGGCTGCAAAAATGTGCATTTATTGCTGTCCTTATCCTGATCTGTCCTATTTTCAAATCCTTTCCTATCAAAGATATCAGATTTGCTGGAGGTTATTCCCGCTGCTGAGATTTCCTCCCATGCCAGATCCAGATGGATTTCTACAGATTCTACTCTGTTCATGTTTTCTCCTGAGTGTGGAAGTTTTCTATTTGTTAAAATTATTTTCTTTTCATTAGGATCATTAAATTGTCACTATATTTAGCCTTTTTGCCCTATTTTTATTGAAAATGATCATAAATTACACAGATCATAACTTTCTTGAAATCTTGTAATGTCTCCTATTTCACTTTGTTGAACGAAACTGAATATTTTCTGATGTTGAGCTTCATCTGACTTCACATCTCACGCTGTTGACTTTCCTCCCAGACCTTCCTTTGTTTACCAGTGCTTTATGGAGATTTCTCTCCATGTCCAAACCAGTGGATCTACATAAGCTAGAGAGGGTCTCCAGAACTGTGTCAAAAATCTGTCTCTTCAGGGAAGTTTGGCTGTTCCTCAACATACTTGTTCTAGGAAATTCAAGTGTGCCATAACTTCCAGGCAGAGAAATGAGGCCAGTTCTTTATAAATTTTTATTGAGTTTGTTCCTTGGTGTTTATCTGAGTTATACTAAATAATAATTAGTGGCTTGTCATCTGATTTCTCCAGAGCTCCAGCAGATACTCCAGTATATTCTCATCATTGTTAGCATATTTTATCTATCAAGTTATGATTCATTTCTACATTCATAGGGTCTAAAAAATTTCAGAATGCTGTCAAAGGGTTTCATATTGATATATATAAACACTTATGCCATAATAGAAATGCTTAAAATAAATGAAAAAATTCAGCTAGTTTAAATGTTTGGAGTTCCTGGAAAGGGTGTGATCAAAATCATGAAAATAGGGCTAATAAAGGGAAATTACATACATGGGGTTGCTTGTGAGCAGAGGCTCATTTTGGACTCATACCTCCTGCCTCTGAGCTTCGGTTGGCATACAAGTTTTTCTTACCTTGGCTGTTGTGACTTTCTCTTCTCCCACAGTCTGAGGCATCTGAGCTACTCACCAATGAACCACTGCAGTTAAGAGTTGTAGATGAAGGTGCAATGATAATTTACCCAGGTTTATATTTACAAAAAAAACCCCCAAAAATCCAAAGCTTCAAAGGATGGTTGTCGCCTTCAATTTAGAGTATTTTAATTCACTAGATATCTAAAGGGTTTTTGAGCCCTGCAAATTTGGTCTAGCATCAAAAGATGGACTTCAGTTATTTATGCAGTCATTTTCACAATAAATAAACTATTGCACAGAGGGGTAAAAAATGCTTCAGAGGAGAGAAGTTGCCCCAATGGAAGGAAGTCGATTGGTAGACTTGCACTGTGCTGTACCATACCTTTAACAGTCTTTGTTAGTAGAGCTGTCACCATAGAACAGGGAAAGGGGTTTAATAGCTGTCAGTGCATAAAAGGAATTCTCTGAATATCAGTATTTCAGTTTCATCTCTAGAATTCAGAAACATGGGGATTTATAATGACACATCTGCAGTTGCACAATATTTTACTTGTTTTGTAATGGTTTGAGGATAACACAATAGAAAACATTCAATATGAGCGTGCTACAGTGCCTAAAAATATATACTGATAGCTTGGGTTTCTTTTATCATTCAGCATTGCAAGACTGCTCAAAAGAACCAAACCTAACCTTAGTATTGGGTAATTTGATGTTGGCAGTGCTTTCAGCCAAAAAGTTCTCTGTGGAATGATGAAAAAAGTAATGAATCTTCAAGTATCGTGCTGATATGTTCCCTCTTTGGAAATTCACAGGTTACTGCTAACACTTTAGGAAATTAAAATGCAGAAAAAGATACTTCCCACCATGTGCTATTTCTAATTGGTTCCTATACTGGAGAGCTACTTTCTGAGCTGTGACGGTTTGATATGGATGAAGAGCAGTAAATATCTGTCTGATATTTGAAACACTGTAAACTGGAATAATGAGATACTACATTGCAAAAGGGGGCAATTTTAACGACCCTCTTTGACCTTTTCTGTTTTCCCAAAACTATAGTCATCAGAAGCAGAATAAAATCCATTAAAACACACAGTTTAGGGATGTAAGGTAATAGCATGCTGTGTTGTTTCACTTTGTTAAATGACTCCTGCAAAGTAGCAAATGTCAAACAAAAATGCCAGGTCTAGTTGCAAAATAATAAGAAAAGATAGAGCATGAGACAGGAGAGAACTTCAGTAGGTGCTCTTGGGACAGGGCAGCTCAGCTCTGACTGCTGCTTTTGGCATTGCAGCTCTCGATTGGAGCAGGGCATGTATGCTTTATTCAGGAAGCATTTAACATCTAAGAGGAGGGGGATTTGGTTTGGTTTTTTCTCATTCAGGAATGAAGTATAAATTAAGATTCTGAGACCGTACATTCACACCACTGTCCAAGTTCTATTTCACTGAAGGTGTGAGTATTAGAACAGATCATGTCTGTTTCTCCCAAAGCTTTAACCTGAAGCTTCTCTTTTGGAGTAGGGAAAAATTACCTCTCTTTTTTTTCCATTTTTTCCTCTATCCCAAAATCAACCTGGCATGATAAGATCAGAATATTTTTAGGCAAAAATCAGGGGCTTGCTATTTACTGGTTGTGGACTCATTTTGGCAAATAGGTCTTGTTCCTAATGCTGCCAGCTCATCTCTCATTGTGCAAGAGTCTATAGTATTGTATGCTAAGCAAAATTCACTGTGATGGTTCACATGTCGTAGAGCACTGATTGTTCCAGAAAACATCCAGCAAAGGGACAGGGCAAGTGTGTAGGACTTGAATGAAATATGAATTACTGAAGGTTTCTCAGCTCAAGTCTTCTACTTTGATTTACTAAAGCCTATTTCCAAATATAGTATTAGTAATGCAGCTGGCAGATACTGGTATGGCAAAGGCTGGGTAGGGGTGAGCAGGGGAAAAAAATTAATCTCATTAGAGGTTTCTGGATTTCAAAATATATTTTGTTTGCAGAAAAAATAGTTTTAGGGATCTCTGCCCCCAAACAGAGAAAACTGAGCATCAAAGATTAATTCTGAGTTGGGGGTAAGCGATTCAAATACAAGTTGCTGAATGCACACAAGACTTGAACCAAATTGCTTCTTGCCAACAAGTGCAACTATTTCTAACATTGAAAACAGATGAGGAAACCTGGGCATCTGCAGTCTCTTCCTAGCTTTGTTACAGACTTTCAACAAGGAATGTTTCTAAAATGTTAATTAAGAGCTATTTTTTATTAACTCCTTTATTAAGTCTGGTCCTTAGGTGCCTTTTGCAGAAATTGAGATCCACGATGAAATATTTTTCAGGCATCCACAAGTAAAAAGACTGTACACTGACAGAACTCGAATATGTTTGGATGTAGTAACACCACATTCACAATCAGCATGAGAACACCCAGATTTACAAAGGGCAGTCTCACTTGAGCCATAGTGTCTGCCTTTTTGAGAAGAAGATCTTATTTATCATTGTATGACCTTCTTGTTCTGGTTTGATTGGGTGTTATTGTACTCAGGTGGACACCTGGTAAAGATAAAATGCAGTATTGAGATCTGTTTAGAGGGAAGAGCTTCCGTTTCTAATACATTTTTTAGAGGAACTGACAGGTCAGAAACTGCCTTGGGGGCCAGATAGAAAGACCTTGTAGAATCTTGTTCTTTCCCAGAAGGAGAAAATATGCCTATTCTAAATTTCACTGTTATACACAACATTAAAATGATCACAAAAATAATTATTATTTATAGATTTTAAATGACAACAGCAATTGGATTTCAAATAAAATACATCAAAGTTCACACCCCAGACATGATAAGAGACCACAGTCTGGGACTTCCTTGCACCATTCCTGGGTTTATTTTGAGCAATAAGGAATTTAACATTTATATATATATATATCCTGCACATTGTCTGTATCAACCTGACATAGCACACTCTAGAGAGTTTTGGTAAATAACATTAGAACAAAGCATATTGAAAGTTTGTTTACTGACAACCCCTGACTGATCAGGGAGTTCTGAGATCCTGTATTTAAGCCAAAGTAATGTGTTCTCAGTTTTGAAGAGTTGCTCTCCATTTTGAAAAAAATATCTGAACATCTGTTTTATCTTCCTAAGCCCATCAAAATCCTGTCTGAACACCATTCAGTAAGGTATCCATGTAGGTGGATATTGGACAACTGCCGAGGTCTGCCCATAAGACTGATATTTTAAGAGTGGATTGCAACAAATCCAGCCCCATCATCTAACTACTACTACAGCTTCTAATGCCACTGTCATATCTAGTTGTCACGTTGACAAGACAAGCTGAGTGCGAAGCCTGTGCTGCAGGTTTGGAGTTGATTATAACACATGATGGTTGATTATAATACCTGATAGGTGAAGGGAATGCTCTTGCTGACCTCAGATTCACTAAATGAAGCATCAGTTCACTTTGTCACAAATGCAATCCTTAAAATCACTGGCATTGATCCCCATGCTCCCAAAGAGACACAGTGTTGTATATGCAGCATTAAAATAGGATGTTCTGAGGGATTTTACTTTAAAAGCATATTCTGTAAACATTGCTTATAATTCTGCACTGATTTGATTGTGCTAATTCATGTGAGACTATTCTAAGTGTACGGTAGATGAACTCTGACTCCTCATCAGGGTAATTTTTGACCTGTGATTTTGAGTGTTGTCAAGTTTTAACATAAATTTGCAACCAGAAGCTAAGCCTCTTATGTTTCACTGAGGTTTTTACAAGCCTTCTTCCTACTCGTGTGTTATTAATAACCTGCTAATGAACTGACAGCTACTGTACTTATGTAAATGAGGAGGTTGTTAAACTGAGAGCCTTCCTCAAAAAAACCCAACCAAATGAAATTAGCCTTTCCAATCTTATAATTCATTGCATTCCTTATCTGGTTTATAGAGAATATGCATCTGCATCCATGGTGTATATAACAGTTCATGATGGTGCATGTAATAAGTATGACCTTTTAAGTGTTTTGTGTTTCTCAAATATATAAAGAACACAGCCTAAATTGACATAGACCCTGTAAGGTGCATGCAATTCCTTGTCCAGATTTCCAAGCTTTATTCTTGTTTAGGATATACTCTTTATATATTACATATATATATATATATATATATATACACACACACGTATATATACACACACACATATATATAATACATATACACATATATATGTGTGTGTAATATATATACGCAGACATATATTTCATATATCCATATATACTCTTTGTATATGTAAATATATATACACATACATATACACATTTAGACTTCAGTGTAAGAATATGTTGTAAAGGTCAAAATTAAGTTTTGGAAATGTCTGTTGAAACTTCTGCATTAATTTTTTAGCACCTCAGTTCAAATAAAAGGTGGATTTGCTGTAGAATAGGGAACAGAAATCAAAATGACTGACGTGTTAGAAAACACAACCTAAAAATGCATGGTAGAAAGATAAATATGAACTGTGGCTGGTTAGCTTAATGATGAGAAAATGTCAGGGGATGTGATAATATCCTTCAAGGACTTATAAGGACTTATTGGAAAATGAGGAAAATGACCATCTGCAACAGCAACAGACTCAAATTCATGCCTGAAAGTCTTAAACACTGGGAAAAGCTCCAGTAATAAGAACACTGAAGCACAGCAGTGGAGTAAAGTTATGGAGCACCCAGTGTTGGAGGTCTTTAAGACCTATTTAGGCATCAAATATAAGATATGACACAGTTATGGCTTAACTCACTAGTAGTCTGGAATAGATGAGATAGACTTATGCATTTTGTCTGATACTGTATTATGAAGATTTATTTCTTAATGAAGATTTATATTAGGCATTCATTTCTGAAGTTTATTGGGACTAGTGAATGGAAAATATTGCTACAGTTTTAAAATAGGGCTTGGACACTCAGGCTTTTTTCTTTCCTTTGTGTATTTTTCCCATCAATATTAGCTGATACAGGGCGATCCCGTGGCGTAGTGCAGAGCACTCCGGTCTCCAACTCCCAAGGTTGCGAGTTCGAGTCTCAGTACGGACCATCCCTGGCAGTAAATGCCTCCCTGCCATCCCATCCCATCAGATCTCAGATGTGAAGCAGGGTCAGCCCTGGTTAGTACCAGGTGCTGTAGATAGTTCTGAGGAGACTTCACTGTCACTGTCCAAGCTTGCTCGGCCATGGCAGAAGAACCTCAGGACTTAAACGGTGGGGCCAGTTCTGTGCATGCTGAGCCTCACCTAAAAAATCCACTGCGTAGGCTTAGAGGGCACACCCACGTGGGGTGAGCCCTTCCCAAATCTTCGTTCGCAAAGATTGGCCATTATTATTTATTATTATTAGCTGATACACCTATTTTTGTGCATTTTACTTGTTCTTGCAGATTTCTATTCCACCAGTCTCTCTTCTCCCTGATGGCAAGCTATTTCACTGTGGAACAGACATCCCACCCTTTTAGACATCAGAGCACATTGTCCTTATTGTCACAAGAGTTTGTTAACCTTTGTGCCACAGTGGGAAATATCAAGAGAAACGTCAAAAAAAAAAAAAAAAGAAATTAGTCTTCTCAGCTCCTCAGAGGTAGCTTTCTTTATTGTGGATGTCCTTATTCCTCTCATTTGTGAGCTGGAGATGATAATGGCCTTCTGTCCACAGCTGACCATGGGGATAGAGAAGCCCTGGAGGAGTTCATACGGCTCCTCTGAGGGTTGTTCATGCCCTCCATCACCTGAGCTCCACAAAAACTTCTGTCAGACACACAACAGCAGAGCACCTAATTATGAGATGAAATGGGACGAGCTGAAGACAGCCTTTTTCTTTTTACAATAATGCCTGATAATTCTGGCTCAACCCCCTGTGAGCTTTGTCTCTTATTCCCTCTAATCATATCCTGAGTAAGGAATAATGACAGTGACAGAGAATTAATGGTAACAAGCAGCATTGATGTGTTACTGTGAATGAAACGTTTGTCTCTAGTTTATCTCCACCACCAGGGCACATATTTGTATATTTGTAATGTCTCATCTCCAGACAATTTGACCTATTTATATTCAGCCAGAGTATCTGTGATTTGAATTTGTGTTATTAGTCACTTCACTCAACTAGAATCTGCTGTAATTTGTCCGTTTAGATATATAATGAGATCAACATTTATTATTCATCACTCATTTCTCTTTTATCTTAGCTCATGTTATGCTGTGTTGCTTTTTTCTTTTCCTTATCTTTCCTGTTCTTATTTTATTTTTCTTTCCTATTAAGATGTTAATAGATAACCTTTTCTCATTTCTTATTGTTCATGACAAATGAACTACATTAAAATTGAACAAGTTTTGATATATAATATTTGGTCACTATTTCAATTGTGCAGAAGACAGGTTTTTATTTCAATTATGCTTATGGAAGTTTTTATTCACATTTAGATTACTTGATATTTAACTTAACTTTATGTAATAATTATGCATTTTAAAGAATACTTTTTTTTCTATTTGTACATTCATTGTAATTTTGACTCCCATATAGCTTACTGATATGAAACTTTGCTCACTTTTTTCCCCTGTTATTAACATTTTTGATTGGGCACATGCTGTCTCATGGAAAATAGAGCAAATATTAATTTCTTTTTTTGTCAGCATATATGCATATAATAACATTTTTTTAACCAAAAATTTTTACACTTCTGAGGCAAGATACAGAACTCATTAATGTCTCACCTGACTTCAGGGACTTTTAATTCAACTAATAGCAGAAGAGATTATTTCAAGATCTGGTCATGATACCTCCTGTCATGCACACAACTAAAAACTGCTTCTTACTCTATAAAGAAAATAGAAATGATATTTTCATCTGCTTTGCTGAAAGCAAAGAATTGGAGTTGAAGTTCATCACTGCTAGTAAAACTTATTTCAGAACTAACAAAGAATTTTCAATTAAAAAATTGTAACAGCCATGGTAGAAAATCAACCAGAGAAGCTGTACTCTGTGAAAGACAGAGACATTATTGAAACTCTACTTCAAGGCAGATAATGGCTAATTATCAGATTCTGATTTAACTGAATATTTTGTACTTGCAAACTGTACAGTCTTTTCTCATGGAATGCTATAAGATGATGGCTTTCAACTTTGCAAAAGCACTTCAGGCTGCTGAGCTATGCAGATTTTTTCACGTTATTTTGTCCTTTCAGATAGTCACCACCTTCATACAATCTGTCAAAAATAATACTACACTGCAACCCTGAAATTCAGTAGAGGAAGAGAAACTCTGCATAAATTGAAATTTTTCATCCACAAATCTTGATCCAAAGCCATTGGTTAAAGGGCAGGAAGCAGAATACACAGATGCATTACCAAGCCTCGATTGGTTCACTGTTTACTTTTGCTATACTGAATATTTGTTCCTAGTAACCAGTCTCTATCTCTCATCTTATTTTTCATCTCCGGGTGAAATTAAACAGCTTTCCATGAACTCTTTTGTTATGAGGTCTCCATAATAGTCTTTTGTGGCTCCTAGAACATATTCCATCTTTCTCCTGTACTGTCCCAAAGTTGTCTGTGAACTCCCACCAAGTTCTATGTCTACAGACAGTTTTGCCCCTTACTCTAAACCCTCTGACCACCCCTTGCAGAAAGGCAGTTCTGCTCCTCATTTGCAGGCTGGGATGCACAAATTGTCTGTTCCTGCCCTTCCTAACTCCATGGTGTGGTTTTATCTCAGAGTGCCAACCTGAACTTCTCCTGTCTCCTCAGCTGCAGATTGCATAAAACTTCTCAGGGTATGATACACTTAGGGCTTCAAGCCATTCCATGTGAAGTTGAGATTGATTCAGAACTGGATCACATTACATAATTGCATAAATCTCATTTATGTAGGACTTGTGTTAGATTTGTTTTTTAAAAAAAATCAAATCTTTAAAAATGCATTAATGGATTGACTACTTGTGTTGCTTGCAGTCATAACTTCTGTCTGGCTGCACAGTGCAGCACCAAGCAGCTTCTGAAGTACAAACTGCCTTTGTACATGATATTAAAAACCCCCTCTTTTTAGTGGGAAACTACTTTAAGAGAGAAAGAGAGCTCTCTAAGGTGAGGCTTGGAGATGTGAATCAGCTTGCTGGCTCAGAGGTTGTAACTAAGCCCAGGCAGTAAATATGAAAAACTACCTCATGACTGTGGAGAAGAGTAGGGAGAGGTAACACACAAAAAGAGATTAAATTCAGGAGGAAATGGAAGAGAAAAGGCTGGAAATGTCTTACACAACATGCAGGAAAATAAATGGTGAGGACTGAATATGCTGAAATGTCATGAGAAGATGAAATATACTCCTAAGACTCTGCATCCAGCTTTTCCAGTTTGTAGCCTGTAGTCATGATCTCAGCCTAAAAAAAAATAAAAATTAAAAAACTTTCCATGTATTTAGTCATGAAAATAACCCTCCCAACCTTTCACCTCATCCCAACTTGTCTGTGAAGGACCCTTATTCCACACACGCACTCAATGGACGGGCATGGCTGTAAGGTCACCGGTCATGTCTGGATCCTTTACGTGCCCTGCAGCACTTGGTGAGGATGACCCTGGGGGCAGTCCATGCTTGGCTACCCAATTCTTTCAGGTTTTGAATGAACCCATGAAGTGAGATACCAGTAAGGGACACAGAAGACTTGCTAAGGAAAATTGTGCAACTTCCTATTTATTCTTGGATGTCTGTTCACATATCACAATGTATATTCCCAGTATTTATGCTGTAAAGCAGAACTCTTCTTGCCTTTACTTTACCTGAAATTTATTCAGGTCATTGATTTAGACTCTTACCTCTACTTAGCCATCACTTTCAGGAAATCTATAAAAAACTAGTTATCTTTGGCACCTTTATTATTTTCTGTATATGCTCTACAATTTACAAACGATTTGGAATTATTTGGAAGGACAGGACTGGCAAACAGACAGGTAGATTAGCAGACATCATAATCACAGAAACTGTATTCTCTCACAAAATCAAGCCAGGTAAGAACTTGTTGGAAAAGTGGATATCTTATTTCTGTGCATGCATGTAAATGGGTTTAAGTGAGTCAGTGTTTTAATGAATGTTTTCACAGTTTAAGATAAGACTTCTAATTTCTTTTAACCAATTGTACAGCTGATTGCCTGCATTACCTAACCACATTTCCACAGTGTTTGGAAAGCTACAGCTAAGCTACATGAACACTAGTTCATTAAGAGCAAAATAAGTTTTTCATGGTTAGTGTGTACCAATGACTATGTTAAAAGAAGCAAAACAAAAACTGCCTTTAAAAAAGGGTGAAGGTTACAAAGTCAAACACGTAAAAGTTAGGAAACGTTACACTGATAGCTCTGTGCAAGTTTAATTTGGCTTCCTTGTGTGCATGCATTATGATACAGTCTTTAATTACCTGATCCCACACTGTTTTCTCCGTGGGACTCCTACCTCATTCAGTGCACTGGATGAATGTGTGTCACCAAATGAGTAGCTATTCAGTGTTTCCTTTTATTCTCATTATTCAATGCGTAACACCATGACTTATTTACTGATCTTCTAATTCTCTTTGTAAATTCACACTTTTTTATTTCCTCATGGCCTTTTCAGTGCTGTGCTTCAATAAAGTATCCATGTGCTTCTCATATATCAATGCCTTTATCTTCTCAAGGCAGCTGTAAGATAACATGAAGTTGATAAAGTCTTTGAGGGGAAGTAGAGGCTGCTAATTGTACCAGCGTTCATTAATTTTGAGGCCACGCTTTAAAACTTAAAATCTGAATTTTTCTTTAAACTTTTAAATCAGTGGGATCTCTTCTTCATTTTGGGTAATCCTCAATATTTCGTTTTGTATGATACTTTATACCAAGGAGTAAATTAGCAACCCATTTTTAACTTAAGGTTTTCATCACCAGAAGTTATGTAAGTACTCAGAACACTTTTGGTCTGGGAATTTTTGCTTGTCCTCTTGCCCTCTTATCATTGAAAGCAATGAGTGCAATATTTGTACATACCACCACCCAGGTGTGGTTTGGTAGGTGCACCGGCAGCATCAGTGAAGTGTTTCATGCCATCAGAGTATCCTAAGGAGGAACTGAAGGGCAGAATTTGGCCTTCGATCATCATTTGCATCCTCACAGGACCCTGCTTTCAACAGGGAGCTCTGTCTGGTCTGGTAAACAGCATCTCTTGATGTGACCTTAATATGCTTGCTCTCCTTTAAAGCATATATGCAGTCTTGCCTTACTCTTCCTGAGATGCCAAAACTCTAGCTGAACATTATTCCCTTCATAGCCACATTAGTTTGATTAGTTTTGTGTTGCAAACAATGTATTTTAGCTGGTACGCATTTCTTTTACCTTATAAATGCCTATAGGAAAGAGGACTCCTATGGGTAGTTACAGGAAAAGAATTTACAACGAAGTTAAACCAAAATATATAAATTCTTCTGCACTTGAAGAGAATTTAGAGAGATGTCATTAGCATAACATGCACGTTATTTTATATATTTAATATTTATAATGTATTGTATAAGTAAAATCTGCAGTGAACTGTACATGATTTTAAATGTCAGAGAATAATAAAGTACAGGACCCTTAGTTATTCCAAGTGTATGCAGAAATGGAGATATGCAGGTTTTGTCTCTGAAAAAATCTCAGGTTTGAAATTATTCAGTGCAATCTTCTCATTGAGTAAGTTGATTTAATGCACTATTTTATTTAAACTAAATTTATCGCTGTCTTCATTTTTGTATAGCTGTGGAATTGACTTATTTTGGTACATCCCATAATACCTGATTCCCTCCCTAAAGCAGTTGTGAATGGAGATATTCAGGAGCAGTTTTCTGTGTGAATTCCCAAGCTGCTCTGGGGGCACTCTTCTACAGGACTGGGGTTTGTGCTGTGTGCATTTTAAGTACAGCAGCCTCCCATACAGGCACTCCTGTTTTCCTTCCTTTCTCTCCTTCTGTTTGCTCAAATACTTGAGAATATAGGAGAGTCCCAGGCACAGTTTCTTTCTTGAAACAAAGAGAGGTAACACCTGCTCTAGTGGAGGGTGTCCCTGTCTGTGGCAGGAGAGTTGGAACTAGATGATCCTGAAAGTTCCTTCCAACTCAAACTACTCTGTGATTCTATGAATTTTAAACCTTTGTTTGGAAAAGCAAAATGATGATCCTTGCATTAATGAGTGGTTTTAATTCATAGTCCTGTTAAATTACTCAGATTCTGCAGTCTAGAGTTCATGTCTTAAACCTTAAAGAGTCTTCTACCTGGAGCTTTACTGGAGGGTGTGTCACCACATTTGCGTGTGGCACTGTAAAGTCATTTTATTATTATCTGTTTCCTATCTGCAGAGTGAAATAATATAATATTATTTGTGGGAGATGCTCCCCTTGTGACAAGACTTTATGATACTTTGAAATTATTTCCAAAGCAAATCAAAGTTAAAAACACATATTTATTTTTTTAACATTTCCATGCTCTAGAGCTAGGAAAAATCTTGAGATCTGGAAAAAACTAAGTACATTTCATAATTTGTGAAGTAACTTTTTTTTCTTTATTTTTTGTTTGGTTAGTTCGTTTTTGGTTTAGAATTTAGCACCTTAAATGTATTTGAATATTTGAAACACAAATTATTTCAAATAAAATTGAGACTGGTTTTTTTTGGTGAAGAGAGGAGTGATTATGATGCTGTAGCAGGAGAGGGAGAGAAGTAAAAAAGTGAAGTAAACATTTCTGTTCTCCCTCCAGTTCAGTGTTTATATAGTAGCCCATCAGTAAGTGAATCTCCACTGAGGGGACTAAAGGTGAGAAAAGCTTCTGCCAAGGTATTCCAGCTGCTATAAATTATCAGCTGTGTCAGCAAGACTAGGTTCTTTGTCAGGCAATAAACAAGAAACCTTATAAAGGATAAATGACTTGCCTGGAGAGAACGCCAGGGACATTAAGCCTGAAGGATCAACTTTGAAATTAGCTCCCATGCATTTCTGCAGTGATCAGAATAACTGAGCAGTACAGCTACTGGGACAGTTGTGAGACAAAGAAAGACAAGCTGAAGTTTGCCATAACCTGTACTTAAGCTACCACCCAGGTTATAAAAAAATTAAATTATACACAAAGACAAAGACCCTGTGATCTTCTCTGGCTCCTCTATTCGCTTAGCACCTGCAGGATTTGGGCAGTAACAACAGTGACTGACACATCGATCCTTGGGATTGGCAATGCTTGAGTTTACAAAGCAGGACTGTGGCACCGTGCTGGAACACCTTCAGAGCATGGAGTTCTGGGTTCCTCTGCAGACTGGATAAGACAATGTATCAAGTACAAATACCTTCTTTTTTTGCCAACAACTTTCCAAATCTTTAAAAGACTTCATTTTTTCTCTTAAAGATCATCTGAAACATTTTTCAGCTTAAATTATGTGTGCTGCAGTAAACTTACCTGAAGTAGTCTCAGTAGAATGAGATCAACAGCACATTAATGCCAGCTTCAATGATCTGCTAATAGTTCATCTGTGGATATGTTGTATTCCTGTATCTCCAAGTGTCTGATATAGTTACAGTGAGTATGGTCTTACAACCAGTGTCCCATCTAATCCCCATTATTAAGAAGTCTCATGATGTTTCTGAGCATCTCCCGGGAGGAATTCAGGTTATCTTCCATGCCTGCTGAAAGCCTTGGGAGATGGTAACATTTTAGCAATATCTGACATCAAAGCTGCTAAGTATTGGCTGTCAAGTGCTTATGATTTTTCAGTGATCTAAATTTATCTTTACTTACTTTGCTTAAAGGGCACATTTCAATATATATTCCTTTCTAAGAACTTAAGAGGATGTTTAATGTTTAGAAGATGTGCCAGTTCAAAGTTTGACAATGAGGAAGGAAAACATCCAAGAAGAAATACTGGAAAACTGCTGTCCAGAGTGGAGAGGCTTTCAGTGGTGCCAAATGACTGAAGAAGAGGCAATGGACACAGGCTGAAGTACAGAAAGTTCTGTGCAAACATAGTGAAAAACTTTACCATGAGGGTGATAAAACACTAGCACAGCTTTCCCAGAGAGATTGTGGACTCTCCATCTTTTGAGATACTCAAAACCTAACTTAGCATGGTCATGAGGAACCTGCTGGAGCTGCCCCTGCTCTGAGCAGAAGTTTAGACTGGACAGTCTCCAGGGCTTTCTTCCAGCCTCAGCAAGGCAAAACAATTATTTCTTCTGAACTTCATGAATTCTTAATCTCACACGTTGCTTATCCCACTCCTTAATGATACCCTCAGAAATTACATGTCTGTCATGTTCTTTGGTAATTAGTCACTAGCACAACATAGCATCTGGTGGCTGCTGCATTTTTTTTCTTGGTTAAATGATCTGGATCTAATGCTGAAAAAGAAAAAGGCATCTCAGTAAATAAAGCTGTACAAGCACCTTGCAGGCACTATTAACTGTTCATTGCTGCTGAACTTCCTGAGCAGGCTCAGGTAGAACGAAGCTGCGATAATGGAGTGGAGCAGCACAGCAGCCACAGAGAAGACCAGGAGCCAGCAGAATATTGAAAGGAGACTGAGATTTAATGGCATCCCTAGGCTTTCATGCAAAAGATAGACAGAGGCCACTTGAAAGCTAATTGAAACAACAGCATCCTCTGCAGCACCTCTGTGAGTTTAAGATTTGAATTTTGGCACCATATTGCCAACTTTTCCCTACTTCATGGTTTGCATGTGCTGAAGTTTGCTTAATCTCATTAGGCTTCTCCCACTCGAAGGGCAGAGCTCCTCTCTTAGCAGGTCTGTTTTCAAAGCTGAGTCTGTTCAGCTTGCTGTGGAAGAGTAAGCTCTGGAAAAATAATTTTCTGAACCAAGTTCAGAGATGACACTAGCTGTGATATTGTAGCAAGTTGACATAAATGATCATAAAATGTTGGTGCTTTTATGTCCAGAAGATTATGTTGCAGGTCTTTTCAGTGGAGAATGAATAGCAGAAAAGCACAGGGTAGTTTAAATTTCCTAAAAGATGATCTCTTTGTTATCTCTAACCTTCCAGTCAGAAAATTTATGGTGAGAATACACCTCGTTATGAATGTGTTGTTATCATTGCTTGGTAAAGCAGCAGCACCTCTTTCGAAATCCTGCCTTGTCTCTTGCTGACCTCTGAAGTTATGAAGATGAGTCTTGTGTCATTTAGTGCAGGAGATCTCTTATCTTTATAACCAGCACCTTTTCAGAGCAGTCAGCTTCTTAGTGCTTGTATTCCTCTACAGAAAAATTTGTTTAAAACAGAAAGGGAATTGATCACTGCAGTATCTGCTATGGTTAGACTACTGCTCACTCCCAGTAATTAATGTAATTTCTTTTGACAGAACATACTTGCATAGGGCTAAATTCACAGCTTTTATTCAGTTTTTGCTGTCTACCAGTTAAAAAAGGATCTTTGGAGGTTTTTAAATGTAGCTTAAACTTATATTTACCAATGTAAAATGTGTGCTCTTGAGATGACCTTTTCTGCATGCAAATGTCTGAGATACAGGAGTCTTTGTGTTTATTAATGAAATTACTCATAAATTGAACAGAATCTCCCCTATCAGTTTGGGTGTACTCCTCTGTCCACATGGTCCATTAAACATTAGTCCCTGTAGCTTTAGAGTGTCTGTTTTATTGGATACAATTTCATCATGAATGACTGTTCTGCTGAAGGAAACGTATATAAACTAGATGTTTATATACTACAGTAAGCCTTGAGCAAGGTACAGCCGTTTACATAATTACATATGTGGGAAAATAGATCAATTAAAACTTGAAGGGTAGTTTCTTAGATTTGTGTTGTGCTGCCAGATGTTGTTTGAAGGTCCTCTGTTGGAGTAGAGTTGGCGAGTTTGGAACTAATCTTTAGGTTTAGGCTCTCTCACTCTGCAGTGAGAGAAACTTTCATAAGTAATTGCAATAAGTAATTTCATAAACAAAACACTGATTTTTCTTTAATAAGGCCAAAAATTACCCTGCTCTGCATTCTCTGTGTTATCAAAAAACTTTGTGAGATTCCTTATTTTTATATAGCCATTATTTTACATAACCACTATTCATTTGGCTATTAATCACACTGAACTAGAACAAATGTAATTTCCTGCCAAAATTTTCTCATTGGCCTGTATCATAAACGAATATTTACATTTAGGAATTTAAAGAGTAGTCATCAGCTTCAGATGCTTTGCTCTGGATTTTAGATTAAGTGTCTCCAAGTCTCCGAGGATAATGTGTCTTATGAAAAATTCCTTTTATTTAACTTTCACCAAGGACACAAATTTTAGGGCTGAACACTGGAAAGTGCTTGTTTAGATGAGCATTTGTCAAATGTAGGTTATGACGATTTGTGAGCTCAGAAAAGGAGACTCGGTAAGGGACAAATGCTTGCCAGTATGAACTTGTTTCAAAATCAAGAGAGTCTACAACATAAAACAGTCATGTACAATACCTGAGTATGCAGTGAGCCTGCAACCACAACTCATCTTTCCACAGGAGCATGGAGACCACTTTTAATATTTATAATTCGATGTGTGATGGAAAATAAAGAAATAGAACATATTGCTGGAGGATAGATCATATTCTGAGGGGAAAGTTTTAGTAGAATTAACTTTTTTTTTTTTTTTTCCACAGTTTAATGTTAAGTTTGCTATTGCCAATATAAGTTTTTTTCAGAACTCTTGACCTGCAGTGGAGGAACAGTAGACCAAAATTAACATAATTTGTCATAGATTTTCTGTTGGGTGTCTTGATGGGTTTAATTTCATTTTGTAATATTAGCAGATTTTTTAATAAGCTTAATGGAACCATATTAATTAGTGCCTTTGGGGAAGTTAGAAGAGAAAATATTTTTGTGAAAGAAGATGTGTATGGAATATTCTCAGACAGAAATAATGACAATTTTTTTCTTTCATGCTCTGGGCCTCTTTCCCTTTTCTTGACTGCCGCTTAACACTTTATATGATGAAACAAAATCATCTCTTTTTTTTTTCTTTTGTTTAATTCTTTAAAATGAGCATGTTTTGTGGAAAGGAGAGCTGAAGAACATCATGCAGAGAAATCTACTTTGTAAAGCCAATGAATTGCAATTGATTTTTCCCTTTCTCTGAACTGAGTTTGCATGCTTTAAATGATTTATGGTTCATTAGTTCAGGTTAGAGAAAACTTTTACTCTGTTATTGTGAACTGCAGAATTCAATAAAAGAAAGGAAAATGCTTCACTTGCAGTGATGCTGAAAGGACAATTATGGTGTTCTGAGTTTACATTGGGATATGGCAGCAAGCTGCTTTCTTTTTAAATCCTTACTAATTTAAGAGCATGAATCTCGTAGAAGCATAATGGACTTACAGTCTGAAATCACTCTAAATGGGAATTTCAAATGCACCACTGACTGTTTGTATTAGGCAAAATTGTTCCAGTCTTTGTTGGACCAGACAGGAGGATAATAGGACATAAGCCTGACTGTTACATTTCTACTTGGTTTCTGCATCCTTTTAGGGATGGTAAAAAGAACATCTGAATTTATTTCAGATAATCCTGGAGTGATCCTGTGTAGAAAAAGAGTTGACTCCAACAGCTCATTCCAGCCCCAGAATAGAAGGAATTTATATATATTCTTCCTTGAACTTCATTTGCTAAAGCAGGTATTACTGCTGCTTTGTGGTAACACGCTTTTCTTTCCCACTGGGCTGGCAAAAAGGGCATAGAAATAATGGGGAGAAAACCAGAGTAACTGTCCTGTCATAAGAGCAGAGGAGAGGCACCAGTAACTAAGATTTCTGCGCAAAGCAACTGTTGTGTCACTACCTGTTTTGCCAAATGAACAGTAAGGAAACCAGTTCCCTGCTGTCCTAGTTCAGCAGGTGAGACCAGTTGTCACTGTGTGGGGGTGATCAAAGCCGTGTATTCTACCCCCTCTATTCATTCCCAAGGTCAATGGCCCATTTGCAGCAGCTTCCCAGGGAGTCGTTAGCACCTCCACTCCCAGCCTGAGGAGGCGTAGGTGCTAATGGGCCATCAACAGTCCAAAAATAGCCCATGACTCACAGAGTTAATCACCCATTGTGTGAGTCCCTGCCCTGGGGGAGGGACTGGGTGCTCCCTGAAGGTACAGAAAGGGGTAGGTAAGAAGACCTTGGGAACCTCTCGTCGGACCCAGAGGAGCAGCAGGACCTCAACAGGAGGAGACCACCACTCTCAACCAGACTACAGCCATCACCTGCACCAACAGGTTTTTTCACTTCCTTTTGCTTTGGACTTGGGGGAGCCACACGGGTCTCAGCATAAGGCTAACAAACCCCTTTGGGTTTGTACCCCAGGGCACTGGGTTATACAGCTGGGTTTTGGGAGTTGGAAGCAATTTCCCTTTGTGTCAGTGTATTTACTGTAGTATTATTATTAAATTGTAGCTCTGACTTACAATCTCGCTCATGTTGAGCTCATTTCTCCTGCTGGTTTACCTCTAAACCAGCACACCCACTATTAGTCTTAAGTTTGATTTTCCATTCCTGGCAAACCCCTCAATAGGCAAGAGCACTTTTAGTGCATCATAACTTTTCACTAAAGCATTTCCTTCTGTTACATTTTGTTATGACAAAAGCACCTTACTCTGTAAACAAGCATTGATTCCAGACCAGAGCTCCAGCACTAAGAACTTGACTCAGGTTTCATTCAGTATTGCTGGAACTGTTGCTTGGTTTCCCCTCTTCTTCTGAGTATTTGTGCTACTACTTTTTAATGCAATATTTAAGGCAAGTGCTCAAGCTCCCAGGACAGCAACTGCCAGCTTTATTAAGTAATTGGAGTGCAGGAGTCAAGCTTACAGCTCAGCCTTTGTTGACGGGAATTCAGCAGGGAGAGCTGAACTTTATTCCAAAGTACAGCACAGCCCTTCTCCAGAGGGGCCAATGAATGTGAGAGAAATATAAGAACAGGCAAGTCCCCCTGCAACAGTCATCACTTATTAATGTTTGAAAGATAAGAGCACTACATTATAAATCTGCCTCTAGTTTCTAAATATAGATTTACAACTGCTTTGGTTTTATCAGCTACATTTTCTTACTTAACAGTTTCCTGGATAATGTGGAAAAGAAAGGGGAGGGAATTCCTTTCATGTCAATCGCAGTTGTTTCCTCCAATTGTTTAGTCTGTTTTCCCCTTCCTTCTTTCTTTTCTTGTCTTTCTTGTCTTTCCGTCTGTCTGTCTGTCTCTTTTTTTTTTTTCAGTCTTTCTCATTCTTTCTCATTGTTTCAAAAATGCTGGTGATTTTGGAAGTTAATCCAATGTTTTAGAGCAAAATGTTTAGCATTAGTTTAGAAAATACTGAAACTGTTCTGCTTATTCCACTGTTTTTCCACCATAGTTCATACTTTTTTTTTTCTTCCCAAATATTCCACTTATCAAATCTAGTACATATTTATTGACAATTTTATTGCCATGAAGCTGTGGCTTTTTTCTTTTAGACCCTGATTTGTTTTGGAAACCAGCTTCTGTTGAGCTCTCTTTATGACTCAAATATTTAATAATCTAATCATAAGTGTCTGTGTGTATATTAGCAAGTACCATCATTAAACCTCCTCTGTGTCACTTTATCTCCAAATATGTACAATTTTCCATTATTCCTTAGTCATTGCTCTATTGTGATAGATTCTTTATAGTCATACATACACTTCTTTCCCTTTGTAGACATGGGAGAAACACACAGGGAAATGAAAAGTAGTTCAAGGACTGAAACACGATCCAGAATCTGGGATCACTTGTGTCCAGAGCACAGGACGTGTGCTCTGCAGAGTTCATTATCAAATGTGAATGTTGACAGTCTGTCAAAGCAGCACAGGGATGTATGCTCTCTGACACATATTTATTTTAAAAAGAAATCTTTGTACACAGATACAGGACATTCTCAAAGTATTTTTTTTTGTTCTTTCAGTCTAAAATACTGAGATCAATTTCAGTTTTATTTTACATACATAGTATAATATACAGATGGGATTTTGAGAATTGGTTTCACTACTATTCCACCAAATGCACAGTTCCTGGGCCTAGCAAACACAAGCTTATTTAAAGAAAGTGTATAATTCATTAGCAGGGCAATGGCCAGTGGAAAGACCATGATATTTATTTGATATGTTATGGAAGACATGACAATGAAGAGACACCCAAAGAATATATCTGAGTCAGCAGGTGAGCGCTCCTGGATAAAATTAGGTAGAAATTAGAGAATATATTCTGTTTAAATAAAGCAGACCTTGTGTCACCAGTGATGACATATAGGTCTTCTTTCCTAAGGACGGGTACTTTTCTTGTCCTGGCTTCTTTACTTCTCTGTAAAAAAGTTTAGACAAAAGGTTAAACTGAGGGGTAGCATCTTTTTGCAGTACTGACATCTTGGAACAGAATTCTATCCTCTGTTTAAAAAATAAGAGTGTTAATATCTTATTGCACATGCACCTAATGATACTTCATTGGTTGGAACCACCTATGCAGGTTGTCAGATCCAATTTCTCCACCATCTTAAGCAACATGCTCAGTGAAATCAGATAAAACTCATGTGGAGAAAATATTGTGATTGTAGATGTCTGACTAATTCCATATCAGCCTGGATCAATTGCTTTAGCAAGAAAATGGTCTTTTTCTTAAAATAGACAATATTCTGTTTTCAAGAAAAGAAAATCCTCTTTACTTCAGAGTTAGGACAGACATGTTGTAAGCCATCAGGAAGGAGCAGTGAAGCATGGCTGAGGAACTGTAAAATAGGTAAAACACAGTTTTGAGCTCTGCAATCAATGTCTTGGTGAAA
>VWZD01003904.1:34706-52283 GCA_013396695.1 Sakesphorus luctuosus | reverse complement strand
ACAAAACTCTGTACAAAGCCATACAGAAGTACAGCAGAAGTTACTCAAGAAATGCTGTTACTGTAGTTACTCATTAAATGGTTTTTTGTTTATTATGCAGAGACATAAATATATTTGCAATAAAAATACTAATGTATAGACATCTAAAGTGCCTAAGTATATAAAAATTTAGATATAATAAGATATAAAATATATATAATAGATATAATTTTATATGTTATACATTATATATTATATATATAACAATATGAGTATGCATTTATGGACCTAAATGTGTCTAAATACACAAACATATGTGCTAACATAGTCCTAAAAATTTTTACATGTATATAGAAATATGAGTTCATATACACATATGCAAGTCACATATGTAGATATCCATCTATTTGATGTATATGTCATTTTATGTATGGTTGCTCTTTTGCCATGAAAATAACATTATTTGTTATAGTATCAGGATAAAAGGGAGTACTGATCCCATGCTCCTTTATGACTATTCTCTCTCCTTTTTTAAACTCCCAACAGACATTTTTAGACTTGAGTATGATTCTACTGTAAAACAGTTTCCATATCCAAGATGGTATTTTGTTTATCACCAAGCCTGAGGAGATACATTTTTTCACCTCATGCTGATGTCTAGATAATGTGCATTTAGATGGGAGAAATGAAGTAATTTCTGATGGGATATGTTACAATATTCAGTGATATTGGCACTCAGTCAGTTTGGTAATCAGCTTGAAACTGTGCCTTGTTCAGAAATGTTGCCTTTTTCAATAGGACCACAACAGCAAAAACATCTGCAGCAGTGCAGACACTGCGCCACACCTTACCCATGCAACCAGAATCTGAACAACAGTCTTAGAGGACTTCTTGTTCAACATAGATTTAAATTATTGTGGAAAATATGTAGCAAAAGTTGATTTGAAATTCAAACACCACTAGGATGTTATCCTGACTCATTCAATAGATGGCAGCTCACATCCTTCTCCAAAAGTCCACTGGACACTGGAAAACAGATATATAAGTGCTTTTTCAAAGTGTTTCAAAAATGATTCATTAAAGAAATAATTTTTAACACAAATAAAGGATGGAAATAATTTTTAAATGTCCAGAATCTGTTGTAAAAAATTGTCTTTGTAGGTTTTTTTACAGTGCAGGAGGTTTCTGATAGACTGGCACTAATGTTTCTGTAGCTGTCAACTTTAAATTTCTCATTAATTTCACCATATTCTTTTTGTGCTGCAACTGCCTTTCTGTGAGGGTTGGTTTCTTGTAGCCTCGTTGATGCTGTGTGCTGAAGGATATCTGCAACGATATGGTGCTTCTCCTGGTCTAGGATTATCAGTCCATTAACCTAGGAGAAGTGTATGCTCAATGCTTTACTCCGACCATGTGGCTCTGATAGCCCCCAAGAAAGGACACACAGGGACCACTGGTCAGGACAGGAACAAAGAGAAAGTTTATTCAGGGGAACAGGTTTATATGGGTTTTGGAGGGATACAAATTCTCCAATAAGGGACAAGAGGGAAGTCTGGCTTTGGGCCAGTAAGAGTAAGGGGATTTACATTCAATGGGAGAGAGTTTCAGATAACAGGAGGTCACTATCTTGTCTCCCAGCCCCCTGGCCTGGCAGGGGACTTCTGGGAAGAAGACAGTGACTATGCAGTTTTTACATTCAGTACATTCAAACCACATTAAAAACATCAGTTGTTAAGGCATTCTCGGTGGATGGCTGATTTTCTTCATCACCCCATTTTTGGCATGACATTCTCCAAGCCATGTATTGAGAATGCATTGCTACGCCTTTCTTTTTGTTTTGACTTTTGTTTTAAATAAGCAGTATCATGAGGCATCATATTTAACAGGGAAGTTAAATTACTTTAAATATTTTCATGCCCCACCAACCAAAGGCTTTGGTAATCAAAGAGCCTGATTCTTCAAGCTGTTCTGTTACTTCTTATAGAAATGTTTATTCTCAGTCACAGCTTTTATCAAAGTCACACAGGCAACACAGGTACTTGTGGTATGAATTGAAAGTCTAACTTCATCAAACCTCTGTGGCTGTCTATTTTGATAGCTTACAATGAAGTATAGCATCACTTTCCCTTACAGCTTTGTAATTCAAGTTAACATTGCTCAGGTTTCATTTTTCATTAATGGGTTTTCTTTTTTTTTTCTTTTTAAGATGAAAATATCATGAAAACTTTAAAAATTACGTATTTACTATGCTTTTAGGGAAAAACATTCTTTCTTACCAAACTTGTGGTACAGTAGGCTTAGAAAATAATATCTATTCTGAAAATAAGTTTTCTGTTTCATATCTTAAGAAATTTTGCATGTAATGTATACTCCAAATCCTTATATATCCTACCTCAATTAATTATAACCTTTTTGGCTACTGAAAGAAAAGATAGTTTTGCATCAGCACAAGTAAGAAATTTGTCCCATTTAGTGTTACAGACTTTTAATGCTATTAATACATGCACTGTGAAATGCATTACTTTAAATAGATTAGTTTCTTGTAGTTTTCTTTCACTGATTTTGCAATAAAGTGATATTATTTGAACATAATATTTTTAAAGACCTTCAGAGCACCATAAAAATGCTTTTCAGTGCCTTCTTAATGAACTTTCACTCTTTAAATGCATGAGTTTTTAATGTACCTTTCATTCTGTGTTTCTTTGAATCAGTTACCCAGTCTTTTAGAGCCAGGAACAAGCCTGCTGTTGAGATGCTGATAATAGATCCAGTGTATCCTGTATTTTGGATATGACAAGGTGCAAGTGAACTGATACAGAACGGAGTTTAATAGGGGTCCTACTTTCTGAAATGCCTAGAAAAAAGAAGATAAAAGTCAGTTTCCAGAAGAAGAGGAGCATATTGAGTCAGTTTCTGAATATCCACTGGTGCCAGCATTACTTTCTTATTATAGGAGGCAGCAGTGAAGTTTCACTTTGGTGATGCCCAATTTCAGTTAGGGAGCCTTTGCAGCACTGGTGGTGGTTCCAATGCAATGGATGACTATCTCTGCCTTTAGCTTTTCCCTCTTGTTACTTATTTTTATAATTATCTCCCCTGGATCATCTCAGTTCCTTAAACTGGATTGAAGGTCATTAGAAGCCACAAAACATGCATTAAGAGTAAATTAGTTTGGAATATCGTATACCATCTTATGTTCCCTGGTTATGATGAAATTGATAGCCTGAGTAAAAGACATATCAAGGCAAATTCTATCTGTTGTACTTATGCAAGAGTTCACCCTGTAACTTTGCCTCATAGCAATAAATGGTGCCCTAAGCTGAGCCCATGGACAGTGTGGGGCAATGCCAGCATGGCCCCTAAGGCTTGGAGGGCTGTGGGAGATTATGTCACCATGCCCTTATTATGCCTTTTCACATTCAACTGACTCTATTGATCTATGCAGAAAAGATAGGGTCCTCGGGAAATGAGATGATTCTGTGGTATCTCTTGTCCTCATTTACACCATTACTTGCTTTGACAAATCATTGTGTAGTTTCTTTTCTTGTAGGTGCATCAAGTTTCTGAGCTGTGGGAAGAAATTGTGTGATCTCTCATAATCTTATTTTCTTCTTTCTAGATTAATCTTGCTAGAAATGCATTATGTCTTCCCAGCTCAGGAGAGTATCACAGGGCTGGACATTCAGACACCACATGAGTGGTGCTGTTGACACACTAGAAGCATGGGATGCCATCCAGAGGGACCTGGGTGAGCCCCTGGGAGACACATCAGGCCAAGTTCAAAGTGTGGCACCTGAGTTGGGACAACCCCTGGTGGAGGACTGGGGGATGAAGGGACTGAAAGAAGCCCTGCCAGGAAGAACTTGGACGTTCTAATGGATGAGAGGCTGCACAAGGGCTGACAAGGTGCATCCCTGAGCTGCACCAGCAGAGGTGTGGTCAGGAGGTCGAGGGAGGTGATTCTGCTTCTCCACTCTGCTCTGATTAAACTCCACCTGCAGTGCTCTGTCCAGTTCCAGGGTCCTAACAAAAAAAGAATGTCACCTTCTTGGGGTGAGTCCAAAGACGGGTCATGAAGATTATCAGAGTAATGGTATAACTCTCCTATGAGGAAAGGCTGAGAAACTTGGGGTTGTTCTGCCTGGGCAAGGCTTCAGAATGACTTTACTGGGGCCTTTCAGTACATAAATATGGGCTACCTGGGAGATGGAGAGACTTTTGGCAAGGGCATGGAGTGACAGGACAAAGGGGAATGGCTTTAAATTGAAGGTGAGTAGTTTAGAGTGTGTATTTAGAATGTGCTGGGAAACTAGCATGGGTGTCCCAGAGAAACTGTGGTCTAGTTGAGCAACCTAGTATACTTGAACATGTGAGAGGTTAGAATTAGCTGATTTTTGGTATTGCTTCAAACTTAAATAATTTAATTCTGTGATTTAAAACCATTCAGTACAAGTGTAAGAGTGTGGAGACCAGGAATGAAAACACCTTTCAGAGTAAAGTAGACTGTGCCCTAAGAAATAGCTGGTCTGTTTTAGAGCACTGGACTGGACTGGACTCACCACGCTGAGAGAAGGGTTTGCTGTTGTCTGACAACAAAAGAGATCTCAGAAGGCAGTGTTTAACCATGGGCTAAATGGATAGGAAACCACAGAAGAAATATTCTCTCCCCTTTCTGCAGAATACTGCTTATTGCTCCTTCCTTGATCTCCTTTCCCTGAAGATGACAGGGAGAGGAAGACTAGTACAAAAAAAGGCTGTAAATGCTTCAAGCCAAGTCTTTCTGATCAGAAATACATCCCTTTGATATGAAAAGTTTTTCTGAGCAGGAATTCTAGGGTAGTAAACTCTTATGATTTATTTTACATGCAAGTTTAATCCCTTCTTTCATACAGAGGAAATTAATGTCTGGATGTTTGTTTCCTGTGCCCTCTGAAGAACTTTGTTGTGCTTTAGTGTATTGTTCAGTATTATTTCTCTGTACTAATTCAGCTTGTAATTTTCAGACCTTTTGTATTTTATTTAAATATATTAGGAGGGGAAAAATTTACTTTCATCCTAGAGAAAATGATTTGTCTGAATTTTGTCTACAGCTAATAGGAGAAAAGTAAGTATCTCCAGCAGTCATTCTGTAATGAGCAATGGACAATGTATTGTGTACAGGGAGGAACTCTAGGTTCAGAAGAAAATTGTCACTTCTCTTTTTGGAGCTGAGTTGATTCACACTAGTTGATCTGTTGAAAATCACTATCTCATAACACAGAACCAACTTACCTTGTTGAGACTTGTCATGATTCACCAGCCTGTCTGGACACTTATAGTTAGTGATAGAGATGGTTCAGTTTTTTCCCTGCCTGGTGTATTAATTTAAAAATAATCTACTAGAGACAGCAGGCCATTTATGCATTCAGATTCAAATATGTATTTTCAGAAGCAAGCAGAAGGATTTGTGATAATGTGCACAAAAAGAACATTTTGGAAGGGATAGTACCTATAGACAGCTCTACTGATGTCTACAATAAAAAAAAGTAAAAGTTAAAACACCATGAGCATGAGATGAGAATGCCATCTGCTTAGACAATGGGTTAAAGAAGCTGCAGAAAAGATGTGTATAAGTACAGTGAAGTGCCTTGAATGTGTGTGTTTGGTAATAAATAAAATAAAGTCCTTTGAGACCAATTAATACTAAATGTTTAAGTGTAGGAATTTATGAATAATTAATTACTCAAAAAGATGTTGAAATTATTATCTTTAACCCTGTTTCACACAGGAGAAGTGAGTTTTTAGAGGCTGATAGTTTGGAATGTTTAGAAAAGGCTTGTCAGAGTATCATGGAAACCTTGCAATAGAGTGGAGAGACAGAGGACGACACAACTTCATGATTTCTCTTACCCATCCCTATCATCTTTACTTTGAAGGAGGAACTGCAGCAAGACAAGAGGAGGGAAAGGGTCTGAAGAATGCCTTCAACAGTACTGAGTGTGGCCAGGTTCTTCCAGCAGCACCCCATTGTCACCACTGTATTAAGGAACCAGATTGCTCTGAAACAGGTAAGCCAAAAACTGGAATCCAGAAGACCATTCAAAACTTCCTTATGGGCCCATTTCCCGTAGGCAATCTGTTGCAGCCACATAAAAGAGGTGTGAGTGTGGTGTTTGGTTAATATTTCCCAGCAGTATTTTAATCATGAGTTGTGTTTGGCAGAGGCAAATGAAAATCTAGCAGACACCAAGACATGGCCATTTATCATTCCTTTTAGTCTATAGGTTAAGGAATAAACTAAGTCAACAAGCTACAATGCCCGTGTTCTCCCTATTTGTTGAAAGCAGTTATTTCTAATAAATGCAGCAGAACCTATTCAGAAATATGCCAGTGTATAGTACACAAATATAAAACCAGTGTGGAGATAAATCATTTGTGCATAAAGTGGACATTATCCTCTTGCAACTTGCCTAACGAAGAAAAGCAGTATAAGGAATACAATGCAAATTATTTGCTAAATGTGTTTCCTGTGCTTATTGTTGCCAGGCTGTAGCAGTAAATATTTGGGTCTTGACTTGATACTGAACACTTGTGCTTTTCTTGCTGTGTTTCTCTGTTATCTCCCTGAAGGCATTTTTCTTCATGGTTTTGATGGAGGTGATAGGGGAGTGAATCAGGAATTTTAATTGCCATTAACTGGTGTGGAGGAGAATGGAAGAGCTGAGGTGAAGCTGTGCAGATGCTCCAAAGAATGAAGCAGAGCTTCTGCAGCAAAGAATTGAATTCTTTTGATGCTTGACTGGCCAGGATCTCTTTTCCCCTCATCCTTCCTGTCTGTATTGTTAGTCTAGCACCAGCAGAAACACTCTGTCTCATCCAGCCTTCGGCATTCCATGGCAAGAATGCATGTAATACAGAGAAAACAGAGATGGCCTGATTAGTTTCATACTGCATTTATCTGCAGCTCCTCAGTCCAGATTAATCATAGGGAGCACAGAGCTAATCCTCCTGTCCAGAGTATCAGCTTGGAGGGACTGGTAAGAGCCATGGTAAGAAAAGCATGCCTATGCAAATCACAGATATTTTGATAGTTTTTATTTCTACTCCCCTGAAGGCAAAATTTCAACAATCTCTAGAGAAATGAAAAATGGTTTTGCTTTACCATTTTCTTATTCTTTGGACATGTCATCTCTTATGACTATATTTGATCTATTTATTAAAATAAACCTCCTATAAACCGCTCATGTTTTAGAGAGAGTAATTTTGAATAACAAAGTCTGGGATTACCACTTAGTAAATATTGACATGGATTGTTAAACTTTGTTGAAATGAGAAATCCATTAATTTAAGTACTTTCCCACAAAAATGTTTAAGTTGACTAATTTCATGATTTTTACAGGAAAAAAATGTTTAGGAGATGAATCCACGAGATCAGCTCTTTGAGTAATATTAATTCACAGATAAAGGCAACAAAGTCAGGGCCACACTATTCTTCCATTTCAGTCAATGAAACCTGGGCAATAGTTTAGAACTCCATTTACTATTTAATTCCTTTAGGATTTCAGTTTAGTCTCTGCCTTTCCTGACAGTATTGATGAAGTCAGATTTCAGGATTGTGAAAGATGTGAATTATAATAATGTTTCCTTTTTAAATGAAAAATAAAATCCACAAAGATATTTTCTGCATTCTTACTGTCTCCTAAAGACATAGGAGGACTTTTTGGTTGCCAGGCTCACATCTACATGATTTTCATACTTCAAATGTAGAATTTGCTTATTATTGCAATAGGATGGTTCTTGAATTTTATTTCTGTGAAAACTCTGTTTTATTTTGGTGAAAAATAATAAAATAAGGATAATCAAGACTCAGTGCTTAAATGCAGCTAATTTAAGGTTGCCATGAAGGAATTTTGACTAATTCCCTTTGTAGTCTGTGCACAGTCTGGTGGGTAATGTAAAAATGAAAGTGGGTAAAGAATGAATGTATCCCAGTAAAAAACTGTTTTCCTACCCACTTCTTGCTCATAATACAGAAACTTCAACTCAGACTGTTGGAAGCCATTTTGATTCAGATTTCTGGAAAGGCATTCTACCTGTAAGTACAAAAAAATCCCAAGACATGAAGGTTGATCGGAAATCCAATATTTACTTCATTTCCTTTAGATAACAAGAGGAGATTGGATCCAGGGCTGAAACTTTCAACGTAAATACAAAAAAACCCTCCACACCTTCTGAGGTCATAGTGTCTTCTCAGACTACATTTGCACCAGGAGTTTTTCGTGTATTAACTGTGGCCAAATATCATTTAGGAGTTAAAACATTTCAAATTATTAATGGCTTAATGGATTTTGACTATAATAATATTTATATACCACATAATTTCCACCTTTACAGCAGGAATAATCTGCAAGTGTGGGAAACTACTAGATCAGCCTCAAAAGCTCAAAATTCTGGACTATCATTTCATGGCACAGCTTGGCTCTTGATAATGGCTGTGTCACAGCAATTTAGGAATGATTCACATTGCACAAACACAACCTGACTTTATTTAGTACTGTATGGATATTGTAGCACGAGTGGATTGCCAGAACCATATCTGTGGCACAAGAAACAATAGACAGCTACAAAACAATGTGAAAGTTCCATTTCAAAAAGCTTACAATTTCAAAGGCCAGTAGGATGATGGGGAACTTGCTAGAGAGGGAGTTTGTGGGTGAAGTGGCAGGTTTGTAAAGAAATATGATGCTTCATCACAGCTTATCAGCAAAATATTGTTAATTATAGTGAGTGGTACTTTATTTGCATTTCTCAATGTCGTATCTCTTGCATATTCAAATGAGTACAATAATCCGGATCTGCCACACTGATAATTTTTGAAAAAGTGGTGTGAATGCAGTAAAAGCTCAGTGCAATCCAGGACATTGATTATTGCCTGGCTGTTTATGGTCCTGGGCAGAAGTCAGCAATAGCACATTCAGGATAGATGCCAAGGCGTTCTCCTCTCCCTTCTGCACACTGGCAGTATAAAAATTGCCTCACTCTGAAAGGAAACATTTTAAAGGATATCAATGAGCTGTCTAAAAGAATCTGAAGAAGAACTTAACAAGATTCACGTACAAAAGAGTGGTGGGATTGTCAGAGCTCTCAGCACTGACCCAAGTTTTTACACATTTAAACTGATAATAAAAGTCTCCCTAACCTCAAGAAGATCTGCAGGCTGAGGCAGTAGCCTGTATTTATGTAGTGCCTTATTTTCAGCCATGACAGAGAGCTGAAAGTGTTGAGAAGGGGAACCATACACCAGGACTTCTCTCAGTGTACCTGTGGTGACTCAGCTGCCTTTCCTCTGGTGGGACTTGTCCCCATGCTGCCTATGGAGGTGGCTGTCCAGGTGAGCATTCTGACTCTGTGAGCAGGGACGGGAGTTCCAGCCCCAGTTCCGCTGCAGAAATTGGACCTTGGTAACTTTAGGGCAGAGTGAAATGTGATGTAGCTAGAAGAGGGAAGGGGCTGAAGAGGGAGGGGCTGAGCACCCTTCCCTGGAGTTTTCACTGCAGTTTCAGTTTTGCCATTTCTCTTAATGCTGTTTTGACTTCTTATACCTGAACCTTTATTTTACTTTATTTTCCCCCACATTACCGTGGGAATAAAAACATTTAAGTATAAATTACAATGGTTTTTATTTTCTAGCAGTAGAAGTACTGGGGAGCAACATACAGGAACCAAATGGATTGTAAAGCAACACAGCACGAGCAGTCTCTGTTCATGACAATTTACAGCATGAACAGGAAGAACTGGTGCCTCATGATAGGGCTCACAGAACCCCATAGATCTGAATTATCCTTCCCCAAATTAAAAACCTCCCATGCTCCAAAACTAAAATCATTAGCATCAACTAGTACAACTAGTTGGATAATAGGCAGTACATAGTGCAGCACTTCCAAGTGAAGAAGAAAACCCCACATTTATGTGGATAATATGATTTAATCCTTAATAGTTTCCTTGATTAGAGGCAGAGCTTTCTTTCAAGTATAAATGTTACTCATTTTGTTTTTTCTGTTTACATAAAGAGTCAGTGACTGTAGATGGGATTTGCCATGGAAGACAGTGATCTATTCATTCAGCTTTACTAGAGATGAAGAGGTTATACCCACAGTGCAATCTAGAGAGCAATGGTAAATTATTTAAGATTTATAGAGTCTTGCCCTGTCTTAGGTCTGCCCCACAGAGGCAGAACAGTGACCAGACCAGACGATGTACACATATCTCAGCTCTATGGGGTAGCGCGTTCTTGGACTTCAGGTAGATTCAGCCACCTCTGAAGGTGGCACAGTGGGAATGCCAATTGTTTCTGACAAGTACTGCTTCCAGGAAAAAGCATGCTCTCCTGTCACATAAAATTAAGAAATATCCATGTTCCCAATGAAATGTTTCTTGTCTCTGTCTTAAGCCTCAGCTCTTTCAGCAGGGGTCTGGTCCCAGGTTTTACTATGTCAGTGCTGGCCTTGAGCTCAGGCAAACAGGACAGAAGAGCTGGTCATGCACTTAGGGCCCTGACACTTATGAACACGAAAAGACAAACAAAAGGCTCACAAATTATATCATTCTGCGCCCCATTCTAATAGGACAAACTTGCCTATGGTGACATCAATGTAGTTTCATAAAACTGGAGATTATGAGCACTCCTCTTGCCCCACAGAACTTCACCGAAAATTTTGCGCTTTTCATTTGAAAAGTGGCCTCACCACACATTAATTCAAAAGGATTTAAGCAGGAAGACTTGTAAACTTCTGGAGGCCTTGCAATTGTTTGGTTTCTGTTATTTCTTTTAATTCAGCGTAGAACTTTAAGAACCAATGTCCTTAAAAGGCTAGTCTCATGGTTAAACCTTGTCTTTACTAAATAAAGCAGCATAAGGCAGGTTATTGTCTTGTTGACATAATCTGGTTAGGTAGAAAAGGGCTAGTAGGTAAAACTTGCCTCATGTTTTCTTCCTTGAACTCTGTGAAGTCCAAGTCATATTGTGACTGATCTACATGGTAACTGCCAGTCACATCAAAGGCCGCTCTCTGAGGGCTGGACCCCCATTTTGGTAAATGCAAAAACTCCTGCATTATGTGCTAATTACAATCTTTACCTAGTTAATAGATGGATAGGTAGATGTTAGATATGCCAACTAAGATAGACATTTAAAATGCTTTTTTGTTATCAGAGAGAATCATGCATCTCCAAAAGCAGTCTTGAACTTACAGAGACAGCACATTGGGAAATCATTCAAAGCTGTGTCAGGAGACATTCAGACGTAACATGGGGAAGCATTTTTTTAGGTAGAGGTGGTCAAACACTGGACTTCTTCAGTTGTATTTGATGCCCCTAAGCCTGTCAGTGTTCCAGAGGCATTTGGACAATGTCCTTAATAACCTGCTTCAAAATTTGTTCAGCCTGGAAGGGAGTCAGACAGTTGTATCACATGGTCTTTGTACGTCCCTTCCAATGAAATAGTCTATTCTGTTCTACAGAATGAAGTGTCTCCAGTGTTGGAAAACTCATCTTAGAGACACGTAATGCCACTGATGGTTTTGTCTATTCAGAGTAGATTCAATTTAGGGGATGACAGCAGTACCATCATGGAGTTTTGACTGGTAAAGAATTAGTGAATTTAGAATTACTGGAATTATGAAAGAATGTAGATGAGGAGCTACAAAAGTGAGCTAGGAACTGTTGTAGGTTAACAGTAAACATTCAGCAAGCATCATGTCACTTTGGATAAATCACACCTGGGACCAATAGAGGCTCCAGGAAAATCTCTCTGAGGACTTTATCATTAAGACTGTCAGCAAATGCTTCTTTGTGGTGAACCTAAAACTCCTCTGCTGAAGTTTATGTCCTGTCATTTTCATCACAGAAGTGACAAAGAGATTAATCTCTTCCTTTTAGCTACCCATTACATCTTTGCAAGTAATTTTGTTGACTGTGTTCCTCTTTCTAGGATCTTTAAGCTGTTTCATTAAACCCAGCTCTTTCAATGTAAAGGGTCTGGGGAGNAAATCTGCTCTGCTTGAGTAAACCTGATCCCAAAATATTCATGAGGAATCCCTTATGTCAGAGTATCCTGTTGTCTGTTGGTACCAGGTAGAGTCCAAAGTACATTTGCAAAAGTGCTGCATGGAGTCTGTCATTGTTTCAAGTGGATCTATTTCCTGTATCTCTTTGAATTTGAGGAGGATATTTTCCATAGTGTAGCAGGTGAGACAGGTAGAGATGAATCTTCTGACACCTGCCTGACCGAAGGCATAGTTCCTGTAGGCACTTGCTTAAATCAGCAAGCAGATATCTACGGTTAGCTGTAAAAGGCAGTGAGTAACAGGAGCTAACCATTTAGATTTTGTTTTTATAGCTTCCAGAGGCCTTGCTGAGGATTAAATTTCTGCTCATTTTGTATCTCCCCTGTATTCTCTCATTAGAGACAGAATTTAGGGTTAAACCTTCCTTGACTTGGTATCTGTGCCAGGTGAGGATCCAGCATTTAATTTGTTGTCAGTGTCCCCTTCTTTCTTGTGCATATTAATATACTTCCTCCAGTCTCAGCTCCAAGCTACCACAGAGAAACTCACATCCTCCCTTTTTCTGGACACGTTGATGTATAGAGCATTTAATTGATTTTATTATTCCTTCTCTTGTCTATGATGGACTGAAAATGGTAAAGGTTCTGACGTTAATTATGTTCTTTAATATTTCATATTCTGTGCTCAGAAAAATCTACTTTTACATGTGGTTTTGAGCTTTTCTATCTCATCTCTGGTGCACAGGTCACTTTGATCCTAGGATCAGAACACTTCATTATTTTTGAAAGGTAAAATGATTACACATAAACAAAGGAAATGCTTTATTAACCACTTTTATAAATACAAACATCTAGTACCATTTTACAGAACTCTTGTCTTAAACATGAGAAATTAAGTGGAGCTGATGCCTTTTCCTGGATCTGCATTTGTGTAGAAGAGAACAATTTACCTCTAGATTCAGAGGAGCTCAAGAAAACACTTTTTGTGTGGAATTCAAAAGGGTAAATTGAGGTATGCACAGCAACGATCAGGGAATGTACCATAAAACCAGCAGCTGATGTGGCAGCACTTTTATAAATAGTTGGAGTCTGCTGAATCTTAGGAACCTGGGGTCTTGTTCTGTCAGCAGTGACCATCCCACCATCACAGACCACAGAACTTCATTGCAGTGTGAGACGTGGCTTTAGCACTGCTTGTGTAGGACATCATATCAGTAGTAAATTCTTTCCAATAAAGTTATAAGCCATTAGAGACAGAGAACATTCCCCTTTAATGCAATGCTACTTTGAGTGGCTGCAGGAGTTAGAGGACCATTTGGCTTTTCTGAGAAATACAGCATACATATTCATGGCAGAATATCCAACCGGATAAAGTGGGATTTTGTCCTATTGTACTCTGTTTGCCACATGGACTCCCAAGCAGATAAAGGCTTTTCTATGTAAATCTCTCTTCTCATAGTTAGTTCCAAACACCTGGAATGAAAGCACATCTTGAGAAGATCTGGACCACCTAAGCTTTCTACACAGTCAGTGGAGACAATCCACTGGAAGAAATTAATCTGGTCTACTCTCATCGTCTGCTGTGACTTCACAGGTTCTATTGACTAACCTTCTACTGGTTGCACACAAGGATGTCTGCAATGTTACTATGCTACTAAATTAGATGTTTTCATAGTTATTTCACCCCTTTGAGGACCATCATCTGAAGAGGAACCAACTATACTTCACACTTCTATTCCTGAAACACCTCAACATCCTCCCCAGGATGGTAAACTTTTCAGGAGATGCATTTGTTTACCAGATGGTAATATATGGACAGTAAAGACTTCATACATCACCACTCCCAGAATCATCCCTACTTTTTAGAACACTCTGCTTGTATCTCTGTTGCCTGAGGAAATGTCAGGGGAGGTAGGAGGAATATTAAAAAAAAAGCTGTCAAGCTGTCCACTAAATTTAAATTTGGCTTGAGCAAGGCTGAGGACAGCTGGTGGTTCCATCTCTGGAAAGAGTTACAGAAGGATCTTTACACAAACTGAGAGTGAATGCCTCATTCTTATCAGTAATTTCTCCACTTACCAAGTTCAGAGACGGTCAAAGTTCTTTGAGCATTGTGTAAATAAAAGTAAAAAAGACTGCCAACTGCCACTAGACCAAAAGTATTAAAATGTTTTTTGATTTTATACATTATTGTTTATTAGCTGTAAAGGTTACACATGATTCCCCAACTCATGTTTGACGTATCATTCATCAACTTTACCTGTCACAATAATTTTTATATTATAGCCCAAGAGTTTTTAGAGGGTTTTGTGTTGGAGAACATACAGGTTTTCAAGCAGGAGAGCCAAAAGCAGCTTCCTTGCTTCATAAGCACCCAAGGAGTTGCTAGAGAAAGAAGGATCTTTGATGATTAAAAACCTGCATGTTTTTTACAGGAATCAGTCTAAAAGTCATATTTTACTTTGCCTTTAGCAGAAAGGGAAAGGCAAAACCAGATGTGATTGAGGGATTTCAGGGGACCAGTTCAGCCTGATACTGCAGGCTTGTAAATTCGGGTGTGCTGACACTTCTGTTGTTTTCAGGGGATTTATTAATGTGCCGTACATTGTGCACCTACCAAAATGCCCCAGGGAGATGGAAACATGATCTGCAGGTTATAAGGATGAGATTTACAAAACTGCTAAACAACACACAAATATGAAACTTTACTCTGAATTGCAAGACTGCTAAATTAGTATGACTCAGAAACCTGAGTTTAAGTACAGAATACAGAGCAGTGTGCACATAAATATGCTATGCTTTTGGTAATGGCTACAAATGAAAACTTTCTCTAATCTCTTGATTCTGACACAATTTAGTAAAAAAATATCAGAGTTTGAATCTGGTTTTTCTGTTTGATATTTTCATCAGAGTAAGCAACTCACGGTTGTCTACTATCTCTTCTTATCCTATGGTTGTGATGAAAGGGAAGAATATTCATATTATTTGTGTTTGAAAAGATTCAAGACATCTGGAAAGAATGAGAGTTTTTCTGTACCACAAAAGATAAGGATCAACATCAAGCCCATACAGAGCATATCTACATTCATTAACAGAAGTTTCAAAACAGTTATTAGTACTTGTTCAGTGTTCTTGGGCTCTTTCTTTAAAGAAAGCTGGTTGTTGAAAGATCTGGGATGAATATTTAAACAGAATGATTAGAACTACACAAGATTCCCAGAAATCCACTGGTGAAAGTGATAACTTTCCATTAATGCTGATTAGCAGCTGAATTTTGCAGAAAGGCATATCGAGGAAACTCTTTAAGATGGAATTAATTAAAATGGAAATTGCAGACACAACTAGATTACAAAAGACAATGAGCTAGAAACTCAGCTGGTACAAATCACTACAGCGGCATTGAAATCCAAACCTAGCTCAGTGGTTGCTGGAGGACATCCAGATCCTGATTCCAAAGTGTCTTATAGAATTTGTACTGTGCCATTTTAATGGTGCCAAAGGAAATTATAGTGTTCCTGTAATCAAATTATTAATGATTATACAACAAAATTAACGGATTGTGTGCAAACTGTAGAGCCCTATTGTTTTTTTCTATTTTCTGCTTAGCTCAGATAACAATACAAATTTTTAAAAGAACATATTTTTTTATAAAAGAGACATTTTAATTGCTGAGTTTATAATTACTTTTGGATAGCATGAGCCTTACTTCCCTGCTTAGAACTCCCATTTCAAAATAGCGACATGGGATCGTGACCAACAAAATGAAAGCTGAAATGACATTTTCAAGTGGTAAGCCCAAGCTAATGACATGTAAATGTTTGAAATACTTAGAATAATAGAATCATAAACTCAGCCAGGTTAGAAAAGACCTCTGAGATCATCAAGTCCAACCCTTGATCCAACACTACCACGGTTATGAGACCATGGCACTAAGTACCACATCCAATCTCATCTTAAAAACCTCCAGGAATGGAGAATCCACTGCTTCCCTGGGCAGCCCATTCCAATGCCCAATCACCCTCTCTGTAAAGAAATTCTTCCTAATATCTAACCTGAACCTCTCCCGCAGAGCTTAAGCCTGTGCCCTCTTGTCTTATGGACAGTTGCCTGGGAGAAGAGATCAACACCCACCTGGCTACAACATCCTTACAGGGTGTTGTAGAGAGTGCTNCCAGCCTTGTTGCTCTTCTCTGGACCCGCTCCAGCACGTCAATGTCCTTCCTGAACTGAGGGGCCCAGAACTGGACACAGCACACGAGGTGTGGCCTCACCAGGGCTGAGTACAGGAGAAGAATCACTTCCCTGGACCTACTGGTCACACTGATATTGATACAGGCCAGGATGCCATTAGCCTTCTTGGCCACCTGAGCACACTCTGGCTCATGCTCAGCTGCTGTCAATTCAGACTCTCAAGTCCTTTTCTGCCTGGCTACTCCAGCCACTCTGTGCCCAGCCTGGAGCAGTGCATGGGGTTGTTGTGGCCAAAGTGCAGGACCCGGCACTTGGCCTTATTGAACTTCATCCCATTGCAATCAGCCCATCTCTCAAGTCTATCCAGATCCCTCTGCAGAGCCCTCCTGCCTTCAAGCAGGTTGACCCTCCCTCCCAACTTGGTGTCATCAGCAAATTTGCTGATGATGGACTCAATCCCCTCATCTAAAACATCAATAAAGATGTTAAACAAAACTTGGCCCAACGTTGACCCCTGGGGGACACCACTGGTGAGTGGCCACCAGCTGGACACAGCCCCGTTCACCAGCACTCTCTGGGCCCTGCCATCCAGGTAGTTCATGCTCTTTCCCTCCAAGCAAACATGGATCCTTCTGTTGCCCCAACCAAGTTGGTCCTTCAAATTACAACATATCAATATTTAAATTTCACTTCCCAAAAGTCTATGAAGAGAAATGTAAATATTCTTTATTTCTCCTATAAGAGAGATGTCTACATCTACATGTTGTGTAGAGAGACAATAGACAATCCTTTTTGTGAATTTGTTTTTATTTTACAGAAGGGCCAAATCCCTGACATTTTGATAAGAAGCAATTAAGTTGAGAGTACAGAAGGCATATAGTTTAAACTGCTTATCCCTTTCAATTGTTTCTATAATTGTGTTCAGAATTAAGCATTGATGAAGGAAGCTCATTAGTTGGTAAGCATTGTCCAAGCTTTGCAGCAGAATTTCATTCTTATACTGTGATACACCTAAAGAGAGGGCTGGAGGTCCTCAAGTTTTATGCAGTTTTTAGAGAAGGTCCCTCCCCTTCTCAGTCAGTTCAGTCAGGAAAAGGTTTATTCTGCTTTGTCCAAGGGAAACTGATAAGGACACATTGTCCCTTTTGGAAAGTAGGAAACTTGGATGATTTACAAAGAAGCCAGTGAGCCTGAACAGTGAAGAACAGAGTTATCACAACAGACAAAGTTCTAGTTGCAGAAAGAATTGCTGCTATTTCTGTGCTGCAGTTGTACCAGTGCCTCAGTGTCAGAAACTTCTGGTAGACTTCTAAAAAGTAGCATTAGGGATAACTGTCTCCCACCTATATTTCCACATGCCCCCC
>VWZD01003904.1:0-25735 GCA_013396695.1 Sakesphorus luctuosus | reverse complement strand
CTAAGCCACTCCCACATACTGGATTTTACCCCTTTTGAGATGATGTAAGATGGTGTGCAATACAATGTTATTGGATAGAAGAAGTCAGCTGTTCGCTAGCCCAGCCCAGCTCAAGGCAGCTGACAATTTCAGGCCTAAATCTGAACTCTAAGGCCCAAATTTAGGCCCATCAACTAAACCCATGACAGGCCCTTACAACCCAAAAGCCTAATGAGGAATGTTGGTGTTTCTTCTTCATAGCTCACAGCATAGCAACACATTTTACGAGATTTTGGAACTGCAGATCAAAATTGTGGCCAGATTAGGCCATGCAAGTGATTGTTGTGCATGCATAATTGCACAGGTAAATATCAGCTTAGATGCTTCTGACAACAAAAAGAACTCTTTCAAGATAGGTCTTAAAATAAATATTTTCCTTTTTATTCTTAGCTGGAAAGCCTCCTCCAGGATGTACAGCAAACAGGTCATTTACATTGTCTTTTCACAATAACAGAACCCTCACCCCCGTCAGCCTGAATTGCAGAGTTCTCATCTATATGAAGGAATTTAATTCAGTCTACCCTGTAAACAAGTGATTTCTAAGCAACAGGGTTGATAAAGGACAAACTGCAACTGGAAAGAGTGGAATTTATTACAAGTTACCATTATTTATCTCCCACTTTCCGCAACCCATCCTATCAAGCCCAAAGCTAATATGGCTCCTTGTTAACTATTTCTGATGGATTACAAATCTTTATGCAAAGAGGGAATTAGGACTTAAAGTGAATATTTATGCATACACAATTGTGTATGAGTATTGCATATTCAACAGGTAAAACAAATATAATCCATTGCCTGTACTGTGTATAGGACACATTAACAGGAACGTACTTGTCTCATCAGGCTCACGGGCAGGTTAACCAATACTGTGCTTGCAAAGAATCTGTCCTGACATGTCTTCTGTCACTGAATTGTGAAAAGTCACCTATAGACACTGTAGGACCCTGAAAGTCTCTCCAAATAACAAACCTGTCTCCAGGTGATACAAGTAACATGGCAGCAACCTCCAATAATGTAGAGGGGGATCCATGTTCCTTGTGTTTGATTTGACCTTTGGCACATGGTTTTGTAAGTAATAGAGTCACAAGATGGTTTGAGTGGGAAGGGACCTTAAAGACCATGTTTCCCACTGCTATACCAGGGGCAGGGACCCTTTTCCACTCAACAGATGGACCAGAGTCCCATCCAACCTTTGGTAGATACAAAAGGACTCTTTTTCTCTCTTCTACATGAGTCAGATTTCCACACTCATATTCATGGATGGCTCCAGTCTTACGCAGAGGATTGCTGTGCTTATCACTCTTACATCCACAACACAGCTCAGGTCCTATTTCAGATGGTTCTCATTGCTCCCAAGTTCCCCAGGGCCTGGCTACTGCCTTTCCTGCCTTGGCTTGCTCTTCTCTGGAGGCTGCAGCACTAGTCTGTGCATGATTCTGACAGGGGCAGGAGCCTGAATGGTAGGAAATGTGTTCAGCTGCTGAGTGGAACAGAGTGCAGAACCAGCCCAGCCCTGAGGGGGTTAGACTCGTAAAAGGGATCAGTGACAGTAACAAGTTCTAAATCTCAAAAGTTGCTAGACAAAAATGACAAGAGACATGTCTCTGCCAGAGTTGGTTTACATACAAACCATGGGTATCTCTGTCCTTTTCGTGACACACCAGATTAACACAAGGCAGCATGGAGCCATTGTAGTACCCATGTACTTGTCTCCAAATGCAGCTATAGCACCTATATTCAGATATGAACGTATGTTCTTTTGAACTGCCTTACGGAGGTGAATTTTTTCTGCTCCTAGCATAGAAAAAGCATGCAAGTATCACCTCCTTTCTTGAGACCTCAAAAAAGGGCAGGATTATCAGCAAGTAGGTCCTGCTATCCCTGCATCTAAAATCATTGCATGTTGCAGATAGAATCTCAGATTCTCCCAAGGAGAGTTAGAAAGAAAAAAGCATGTTCTGGGGCTTTTCAAGAACAACTAACTTGTCTCTTTAGCTCTCCCATGCTCCCTTCAGTCCTGCTGGAAAACTGTCCAGCTTTGGCGGGACACAACCCACAGGAACCCTGCTGCCAGGTCTTCTCCCCTCCGCACAGAACTGACAGGACGCTGCCCCAGCTGTCCCTGCACAGCACCGCCCCAGCGTGTCCCACGGCCTCAGCGAGAGCTCCTTGAGCCTCGCCAGGGCTGGGCAGGGAGCAGGGACATCCCCGGGCGGGGCCGGTCGAGGGTGGTCCCAGCGCAGCCCAGCGGAGACTGTCTTGCCGCCCCCGGGCAGAGCGGGGCACGCAGGAGAAGGTCCCGGGTTGTGCCAGCAGATCTGCCTTCCCCAAGGACATCCCCGTCCTGCCCCTCGTGGGCTGGGCAGCCCCGGCAAGGACAGGGAGCCCTCCCGGCTCGGGGCAGTGCCCGTTCCGACCTCGAGCCTCCCTCGCACCCGCCGCGTCCCCCCCGTCTCACCGGCCCCGGGGGTCCCGCCGGGGGTCGCGGGCAGCAGCAGCCGGTCCCTGTGGAGCAGCTGGAAGCGGCTGGGCCGCCGGCTGCGCACCTCCAGCCCGGCCGCCAGCCGCTCCTTGTTGGCCCTGGTCATGCGCTTGAGGTGCACCAGGAGCTCGGGGCGGTCGCGCCGAAAGTAGGGGCTGCAGAAGTGCAGCAGGGGCCCGGCGGAGCCCGACAGAGTCGCGGCACCGGCCCCCGCCAGCGCCGGCGTCTTGTGGAAGCCGTACAGGTTGAGCTGCCGCACGAAGCTGCCGAAGTTGGTGGCTTTGAAGACGCCCGGGGCCGCCGCCGCCACATCCCCGCCCGCGCCGGCGGCGCCGCCCGCGCTCAGCAGCTCCCGCTCGAAGAGCGCCCGGTCGACGAGCAGCCCCTGCGCCCGCGGGTTCCAGCGCACGGAGCGGACGCGGGGGCTGTTCACCAGCTGCCACAGCCTGGCGGGGAAGGTGCCGGGGCTGTTCACCAGGGCCGCCTGGGAGCTGCCGGCACATCGCGACAGGGGCGCGACAGGGAGCCTAGACGTGACCGGCAGCGTCGCGGGGTGCCCACACCGCACCCTGTCTTCGAGCCCCAGCGGTGACAGACGTAGATGACACGCCTCTGTCTTGGGTGCCCTCAGAGCAAGAAAGCGCTGGGGAGATTTCAAGGCCTTCACTACATTATTTTCGTGTTGTCAGATGTCTTAGTGAGGTGGCACGAACCAAACCCCTTCATTTAACTGAAGTCGTCCTTACTGCTTTAGTTTGCGGCACAAGTCCAAACCACCAAAGCAAGTGCAGTAAGTTTCAGAAAGGGGTCAAAGTTGAATAAAAGGATTGGACCTTGTTTCTGTTGGTAAACTGAAGGCAATCTCTCTCTGTCTTCTACATAGCAGAAGCTGGGAAAAAGATGCTCGAGTGAATGGCTTCTGTATTTTGCATGGAGTTGCTAACAAAGTTCCCTGTCTAAAAGCAGACAGATATAATAGGACAAGGCAAAATGGAAAAGGGATTAGAAGACATTATTTTAGTTGCTTTTCTAGCAGATGGGCTCATTATTTCTTGCAGTCTCTACCTGTCTTTTGCAGATTTTGAACATTTATCAGTTGGAGTCAAGAGCAACAGCAGGAAGGAGAAGTGTTGTCAGCATTGTCATCAGAGATAAAATCCTACACCTGAGAAGGGTGTTGCTTTACTCAAGGAATTAGTGGCCTACTGTTTTAATGAACTTGCGCTGCTGTCTTCCCAAGAGGATTTGCATTTTTACTTCTTCAGTAATAATTTATTTTTTCCCCAGTCTTGAGAGAATTGTAATGCAAAATCCCTTTTGCAACCAAGTCTTTTCAATGTGGACTAACAAAGGAGACCTTGCAATGATCTGTGCTCAGTGTCACTTCTTATTTTTATTTCAAATTGTCTTGTGAACTGGGAATACTTTTCCATTTGCAGTAGGACGAAAATAGACCTATTTTCCCCCCTCTCTTTTAATTTATGCCTTTTTTTAAAGTATTCCAGTCAATTAACCTTGAGGCCCCATGTGACATGTCTGATTTCTGCAGTGGGTTTGAATTAAAACTGAGCCAAACTACATGCAGAACAGGTAACCGAAATGTAACTGTAATAACGAGTGGTCACATTCATGGCTCAGGAGTTTTTGTTGTCCATCAGGAACATGCCTGCTCCACAACTCTATTGTGAATCTTTACCTTCCAGTGACAGCAGGAGCCTCCTGCCTCCCACTGGCCTGTTCCTTTCTCTGGAGTTTCCTCTCCCTCTTCCCTCCCTTCCCTCCCCTCCCTGAAGGAAACTGTAAGGTTTAAGTAATTGGATTAAAACAAGTTATGGTTTATGGTTGGACTTGACCCTAAGAGTCTTTTCCAGCCTGATTGGTTCTTTTATTCTATATTGTCATATCCTGGGGCAAGGAATAACAAATTCTTCATTCAGTGGGATTAGAACTCTTGGCTTTGTTCTAAAGCCTGCACACACAAGTCCAGCCTGTCTAGTGAATGCATCACAATTCTGCACATTATTTTAACATGTTTGACAGCAAACATTTCTGTTTGACAGTAAACATTCCACAATTCTATGATTTGAACACACGCTCCATTGATTTTTCTCCTGTAAACTGCATCTTCTGTTGCTCTCTTCATAACTAAATGTGTTGGCAGATGGGCATTTGATTTAACTGACTTCCTTGTGTTTGTACCATGAAGAACATTCACAGCTAGAAGCACTGAGCCGGTGTCTGCTGTTTGGACATTCATATGTAAGAAAAAAGTGTGTGTGGTGCATGTGAAATTGCATGTGGTGAAGAAATTAGGAGTCATTTACTAATTAGCAAAGAGCAAAGTAATATTTCACTAAGCACAGCTAGAACAGCCCCGGGGAAGGGAACCAAGACACATTTATTTATTTGGATTTTTTATTCTGCAGTACTCTGTATCACTTATGTATATGAGAAAGAAGGATGGTACCAGCAAGTAAAACTAGTAATAGAGGAAAACGTCCCTTTTAACTTTTTCTTTCAGATGAACTAGTTGTCAGCAGTTTTCCCAGGAAACATCCTACAGACATTCTGCAATGCATGATTTGGATTACAGTTTGCTTCTGGGAATGAAGAAAACTATTCTGGCAATCCTAGACAGAGGCGAATCAAACCTTTTCATTTGGTAAGGCTTACAGATATTTTCCTCCCAACATTTTTGATGTGCTTTCTCTTCCTTACTAAAAAAAATAACAAGACATAATTTAAGTTAGGTCTTCTAGCACTTTCTGACAAAATACATATATAGTGAGGATATGAAAGCCCAGGGGACAGATTATATATCTCCTACGACTCTGGTGGGGCAAGAGCCTTCTGGTATCTCAATCCATTTGTGTTAACCACCTCCAGCAGCAAGTCTGTTTGTGTTAAGGAACAGATACTGAAAGGCTCAAAGGGGAACTGCCAATAACTTGTTACCATGGCTAGAGACTCTGCTGTCCTTTACAATCATTGAAGGTCAGTTGCAAATTTTTTCTATTTAGGTTATTGCATTGCTGGTGACCATGAAAGTGGCAAGATAACTCCCTGAAAGGAAATTGTATCCAGATGGGTTTTGACCTCTTCTCCCAGGCATTTAGTGACAGGAGAAGAGGAAATGGCCTCAAGCTGCACCAGAGGAGATTCAGGCTGGACATCAGGAAGAATTTCTTCATTGAAAGGGTAATCAGACATTGGAAGGGACTGCCCAGGATGGTGGTGGCGTCACCATCCCTGAAGTGCAAGAAACAACTGGGCTTGGCACTTCCTGCTAATACAGTTTAGTTGACAAGGTGGTGTTTGCTCAAAGGTTGGACTCAATGATCTTGGAGGTCTTTTCCACCCATAATGATTCTCTGATTCTATTAAATGATCAGTAAAAAAGGTCTGCCTTTGTCTGGACAAGCAGTACCTAATTCGCAGAATAACCTGCAGTTATTTTCAGCTTTGGGAAGTTCCTTGTGCATATGTGGGTGATTGTACAAAAACTCAAAAAATTCTCCTCTCACTTTGAGCAAGGTATTTGTTTCCATTCCTTTCTATGTTCCTACAGAGCCATGAAATCCAAAACACATTTGAGCCTTTTTTGATTCCAGCAATCCATTTTATACTCTGAACTTGCTAAATCATTGCTTCAATACGCCTTCTCTATCACATACTGTTGGCCTTACTGCTCTCAGTGCAGCTCCCTGAAGTGACAAATCTTCCTTCACAGACCAGGAAGTCAAAAATCAATTCAAGAGCCCTGAACAGGGAATTAATTTGGCACAACTTCAGGAAGCATTCTTAGTTGCATATGGCATTAGTTCTCTTCACCAGATCAAAGCTGTGGTGCTTTAGGATGCTCTTATGAAGGACAAAGAAGTCATGAGGAGTATTTCTTTTCCAACTACCTGTCTGTCAGGTTTGAAACTTGTACACATAATGTCATGTTTTAATTTAAATGATAAGTTGAAGTATTTTACTTTGTTTTAGTAGAATTAAAGTATTACTGATCAATCAATACAGTCTGAGGAGCACAAAAAAGATTTGCAAAAGGAATCTGAGATCAGTTAAAGAAAGCCTGTTAGGAAAGTAGATGACTCAGTAAACAAATCAAAAGTGATTTAGAGTTCTGTGTTGAGTTGGCCCTTAATGACAGGTTCACCCTATATATAGAGTTCAGCTGAACTCCATTGCTTCAGTGTTTTCAGGCTGAAAAATTTTGGGGAGTGGATGGATAAGAACATATGAAATGAGAAAACAAAGTGGATAAAATATTGAAATACTTCAAATCTCTACTGTCTGTAAAACTTTCCTATAGTGCATCTACATATTAGCACAAACATTAGTTTTCCCAAGTGTAAGCCTGCTTTACTACTTTCTTGAAATAATTCTTACTTCCTGAAATACTGCTTCTTTTGCTTCTTGATAATGTGCAACTGAGATGTTACTGTATGATTTTTATGCCTTAATCCTTTTAGACCTAGACATTGGACCTGTCTTTTAATTATATATACAACTAACATGAGGTTTATTGTTTGTTTTTTTGGTGTTTTCTTTTTTTTCATTTTCTACTGGGCAAGAGTTAATATTAAATTGTATTAAATTTGTATGTAACATTTTTTGAAAAGCACCTGTCTAGCACTAAGTTTTACTGCCCACCTGGCTCAGTTGAACTGACAGCTGAAACAATTCCCGCAGTCTTAAAAAGGAGATTGAAATGGAGGAAGAGACTTGTTTTCTTGTGGTGTTTGGTTTATCAGGAAAAGTAAGTTTTACATTTGTTTTTCCTTTTCTAATTCTCTGTTTTGAAAGAAAGTGGGGGAAAAGGAAGTGGAAGAAATAAATCTGAAGTCCCATCCCTCCCATAGGTAAATAACTGTAAAAGGGTTTGCCAAAGGCCTCTGTGAATGGAGCCAGGCTGTGGATCTGACTCTCTTAGAAACCCCAGGTGAACATCTATTCGTCCAGGCCATTATTTTCTTGGTGTTTGCCCTGTTCTCCCCACTTCAAAGAATTCCATTGCTCCCAGTTTGTACATATTTTCACTACTTTTCCTGGGAATCCTAAATTTTGCCAAGAGTCTTTCAAGTTGTTTCCACAATGGATCCTAATAAACTCAAAGAAAGCTCAGTCCTTTGTCAGCCACTTCAAGAACCAAAGGCATTTTCTGATGAAATCCTGGTGACTCCTCATTTAATTTTATTATGTTTTAGGACTCTTCAGCCTCAGCCCTCCAGACCTGCTAAGCTTTTGATTGATCAAACCACTGTAATAACTTCATTCAGGATTTTGTTTTAAGAGACTCTAAGGAAGTAAAGAAGGAAGAGTGTGGAGCTGAAAAAGGATAGCTGGGTTAAAGACAAAGAACATGGATACACTTCCTTGGATGACCTGTCATGATTCCTGATCATTTTATGGCAGAAAGGTAAAAGAGAAAAGTACTAGTGCTGTGAACAGGTTAAACAGCACTGGGGAGAGCTGTGGGCCTGGACTGCAACTCCACAGAAGCAGAGAGGTGATTGGAGGAAATGTCAAATACCTTTTCCATCTGTCTTTCCAGATCACCACAGGAAGTCCATTGAAGCATTTGCTGTATTTATTAGCTACAGGCTAAAACAGAGAGAGGAGGCCAGCTTTGAAGCTGTACTAGCAAAATATGTTGACTGTTCTCTAACATCAAAGTGTGGAGTGTGTGATGGAGAGACTACAAAAATAAGGTTGAAAATACAGAGTGGTTTGTTGGTATCTTCTTGAAGAGCTGATTTTTCAATGTTGCAAAGCTGATAAGACACCATCTGTCATTTGAACCTGAGTCAGTAAAGGTGAAGGAAAGCGAAAGAACTGGTCTTTGTCAAGACATTTGAAATTTGGCAAAAAAGGAGTCAGTTGTCAGTTGCATTGTACAGAGACATTGTAGTTCTGAGAAATCTGAAAACTAAGGAAAGTAGAACAAATGAGTAGGCAGAATTCAGAATCAACTTCATCAAGCACAATGTAAAGAAACACAAACATCTCAAGAAAAAGTGACAGTGCAAGGCCCTGCATGAAGGAAGAATTTGTGTAGTGTGTAGGAGAACTGGGAATTAATGGAGGAAAGAGGTTTATTCAGAAAGACCTGATGGAATCTTTAACAGAAATCATTCTTTCAGAAGGCTGAGCTTTAGACAAACTTGTCTACTCTTTATCTTTTATTGCTGCAAGTAATTAGATACTGTAGCACAGTGGGGATGAATAGAAGGTATTTAGAAAAAAATCAAAATGTGTTAGGATATGCAAGATTATTTTCTAAAAAAGAGGTTTTTTTAACGAAGTGACAGCAGCTTTTTAACATTTTACAGTTAACAGAGTTATCTTCTGGTCCATCAACATTTAGCTCACATTACTCATTTCACTGAATCTTGGGGGTTATAGTTCCCAGCTGGTCATAGATACTGCACTGAGAATTAGATTTGGGTTCTTTCTCTCCATTTTTGAATACCTGTATAATGATAAGAATGTTCTCCACCTACTGAGAGTTCTTTTTCCTTGCAACCTTTTTATCTTTGAATTCAACATAAAACATAAACAACAGCCAGCAGGAAGAATGGGAGGCCTTCAGTGTAGTGAATGTGAAAGCAGATTTCAGATACTTGATCACTTTACCAAGTGAATGTGATGTTAATTGATTTGGGGTATGGGAGCAGATAAATAAAAAAGGAAAGACAGCCTTTAGGAACCAAAATAAAAATGCATGAAAAGTTATGAGAGAGGTGACTACTAATGAACTTCATGGACTAGAAAAAATGTGACCTAGTGGTTCTGACCCTTCTGAAATGATGATTGTATTGCTGCCATGAGAGTCCACAGAAAGACTTTGGAGTCTCATCTGGAACGTCCATCAAGCAAAGGCAAAGCAAAGAAAACAAGAGAGAAAGGAAAAAAGGCCCATAAGAATAAGGTTACAGGCCCTGTAATTACAGGACAAGGACCAAAAGTTCTAAAGCAAAAGTGGGTAGATTTAGATGGGACATAGCAAAGAAATTTTTTTACAATGAGGGTAGTGAGGTCCTGGCACAGGTTGCTTGGAGAAGCTGTGGCTGCTCCACCCCTGTGAATGTCCAGGTTGGATGGGGCTTGGAGCAACCTGGTCTAATGTGTCTCTCCTATGGCGGGGGGTTGGAACTGGCATTTGAAGTCCGTTCTAACCTAAACCATTCTGTGTTTCTAAACAGGCTGTGTGATCTGGAGAGTTGTATCCTGACAAAGAAGATCAGTGAAATTGCCAGAGAAGGATAAAAGTGTTTGCTCTGGCTCTTCTTTATTTGGAAGGCTGTATCTTCTGTTATTTTGTTAATTGCCCTTAAATCTTCCACTAAATGATAGCTTTTGCCATGGAGCAGGGAAGAGTGTGAGGAGGAAGGAGCAGCAGAGATTGTGTGTGGTGAACTGACCACACACCCCATTCACCATCCCCCTGTGCTGCTTACAGGGAGGAGGGGGGAAGCTGCAAACAAAGCTGAGCCTGTGAAGAAAAGAGGGATGGGGAGAAGGTTGACTCAAAAGCAGCTCACTCATCCCCAGAGAAAGCACCATGTTTGTCTAGTGCAAGGAATTGCAATGTATTCACTGTATTTTCTATAGTAATGCATTCTTCTGATCATAGTTCCTGCTCATTCTGAAAATTGTTTCTGGAGTACAGATGTAACAGACAGGTGTGGTTTATGCCCATGACTTCGTCAAGTGACACAGTAAAGAGCTGCAAAAGGACATGAAGGATTCTCTTATGAATAAGTGAGGATTTGCTCAAGTTCACTGCCCTTATGAGAAATTATGATCTTCATCAAAATTAAAGTAGGGTAAATACAACCACCGGAAAGTGATGTGAGATAAAAAGCTCAGCATTCCTGAGCTTCAGGAAAGATATGCAGAGACACCTCAGAGCCACCACAGGTTGACATTAGAGGCCTTTCAAGTTAGGATTCCTCATAGGCATTGGGATCTGCCTCTCTCCCAGCTGTTCTGTATTCCTGTTGAGCTTAGTGTTGACAAGACATAATAAAATGGCATCTGTTTTCTGATGGAGTAGGTTACTTTGTAACTTCCAGGAGGAGCAAATTATTATAGGCCTTAGTGCCTTCAGTGACAACAGTGGAGCCTGAATTCTGACCCTTGGGCACTCTTCCCACAAAGCTTCCCCTTTCTCTCTGCCTGTGGGTCTTTTTTTCTGGATGAAGAGACAGAACTTTCTGATTTGTGTTCTCTGATGCAGACTACTGGCATATCACCAGAGTCAAATATGTCTAGATTTCATCAGATTCTACAGCAGTATCTCTGGTGAGAGAAACAAGACCAGGGGAAGGAGAGGGTAGGGCTTCATTATTTCTGAGCAATGGGAAGATTTAGAGGTATTTAAACAGGGTTCTTGTCTTTTTCTAGTCTCATTTCATTGTAATAGTGGGATCCAATTAGTTTGGAGTTTATGAGTCTGGCATGAACAGGAGCTTAGCTGAGAAGAGAAACCTACAATGCTCACTCATTATTTCAGAGTAGGAAGGCCAAGTTATGCCATTTTTATTTTTTAAACCAAAATGAATTTAAGGTTTGGTTCCAGCAGAGTTCAGCATTGCACTCACACATTTCTCCAGATATTACAGGAAGAACCACTTCAGAAAACACAACTGGAGAGCCCAAGACCATATGACATTCTAGTTCCTCTATCAGGTAAACTTGCTCTAGGTTGTACAATTACAGTGGTGCTAAAACAGGCAGTATGTGGATTAAATTCTATTTTGTAAGGAACAAAATGTCAGTAAAGCTGGACACCCTGTTTCTTCTTATTAGCAGAACTAATTTGGCTTTTGGCTTACCCTGACTGAATCCGTAAATCTGAATTGTTCTGAGTTTTTAATAATAAAACAACTATTGCTTAGCAACCAGAACTGTTCCTTTAGACAGTGAGAAAATAATTAGTCAAATACATAACTCACATCAAGGTCAATTCAGCAAAAAAAGGGTAAAGTTGCTTCTGGAACAGCAAAATAGAGGTCATTTTTGAGGGGGGAGAAATGTGTTTAGTTAAAGGGGTGTAAAGGCTGTGCACCAGTAAAGGCTGAAAAGGAGTGTAAAGAGCCAAACCCACCTCCAAGAAGCATATAGGACACTTGGCAGTGATGTGCATGGGTTATGGTGGGACTTTGGCAAGTAACTGGAATGTAAATTACGCGTGAGTGAACTGGCACTTAAGGCAGGAAGAGCTGAAGCAAAAAGTCATCATTGGAGCACATGCTGGTGACCATCTCCCCGAAACAGCCAAACTCAGGCTGAGGCCAGCAGGCAGCAGAGTGCTGTGTGCTGCATGAGGATGAGTGCTCCAGAATGCAGATTATCCGAACAGCCAGTCCAGTGGCAACAAACGTACTGCTGACGGAAGAGGATGTAGGTGGAGGGTGATACTGGTGAGCCCAAGAGAAAAAAATAAGGAAAAAACTGGTGATAAAGAGAGAGAGAACTGCAGTGAAACAAAGCACTCTTCTTTGGAAGTGTTTACAGGCAGTCGTTGGAAAGTGGGCTGAACCAATGCCAGCCTGGAGAAAATGTAAGCTGGCATTATTAGTGAAGCTAACTGACACTTTCCAACTAGGCATAGTTGTATTTTGTTAAATAGAGGTGGATCACAAACAAGCTCTTTGGCCTGGACAAGTCCCTCTTTGTTAGATCTGTTGTGTGTTGGTGTGGATTCCCTTCATGTGTTTTATTTTGCTGTGTGCAAAATGCTGAGCAAGATGACTTTTCCTACATAAAGAAGGAGAAAAAACAGTTGAAATTGAGTTCTCTTACAGATTTCAAGGAGAACACTTTTTATCAGGGGGTGTATTAGCCCCCAGATAACTGGTAGGTGAATCATATAGTGAGTACTTGTGTCTTCATCTTTTGGCCTGACCTAACTTTGGCCTTTGAATTCTGCTGGTGAGCTCTTACTGCCTGTCTTTTCCTCTCTCTGGTCAAAACAGAAGGAAATGGAATGGCTTCTCCAAAATGGCAATTGGTAGTGTCACCACCCCTTGTCAAGTCTTGTAACCCTCATGTTCACTTCAGAAGGGAAATTCTACTTCTTCTTTTGCCTTCCTTGCTGCTGCTGTTGCCTACTGAAAGGAGATTTCAGAAGCAGGGTCATTAACTAAGTAACTGACACCCATTGATTTCTTTCTGTGTCAGGACATTGGTCAGTCAGCTCCCACACAGGACAGAGGAAACATCCCCTTTGCACTGTGGTCAGCTGCAAGAGACAAGCATGGGGAATGTGTTACACTACAGAATATAAAAAAATCTTACCAGGTCTCAGATCTTAAACTCAATTAATTTCTAGTTGTACCTTTCTATCATATGCAAGATGTCTTTTTTGTTGTTATTTTCCTATTTTTTCCCCTGTCAGTATTTGACAGAACACTTTCCTTATTCCTTTTTACTAGATGTTTTTTTACTCCATTTATTGTTTCCTTCACTACACTTGTCCCATCTTTCGAGAATTCCATGGACACTGCATTCTTGTGTTGTGAGTTGTGAAAAGGACAGACGCATTTTGGTCTCCCTTCTAGGTAGCTGGTCTGAGCTCTGCATCACATGCAGGCTGAATGTTGGCAGCACTGCAGCAGCAGCAGAGTGTCTGTGCAGCTCAGTCCAAGACCTGTGGCCTCCTGTTGCTGAGATCTGAGCTAAATAACCAGCTACAAATTTGAAGGCAGTAGTGAGCCTACTTGCCAGATATGTCTGGCTTAGCTGCATATGCTGTTGTAGCCACATCGTGGCTTTATCCTTTATGCTGCATTTTATCTTGTGGAAAAAAAGACTTTTTCACTCTAAAATTTTTTCTCTTTTTCTTATAATGACCATTCTCCCAAGAAGGCCGTTGGGCAGTTCCTCAGCGTCAGTCAGCTCAGGAGTGTCTTTAATGAACCGTGTGTCTCCATATGAATGTACCTCTTCAAGGAACATCAAGCACACTGTTTTATTTTGCCTCTGTGAATCTGCACTGAGAGAGTGCTGTGACCAGCCATGGAGCTCTAATTATCCCTGCAAAGTGGTATTCGGATGCTGAGAAGCTGTGCTGCAAAGAAGAGCGAGTTAGGAAGGTTCACTGGGGAGAGAGGACTGAAAGATTTCAGAAGAGCACTGCTCTCTCTCTCTACAACTTTTGTAACCACGTGACAAAACCTCAGCTTTTGCCAGTGATGCCTGTAATGCAGAACTGCTAAGAGGTTTGTAGAGGTACCTTTAGGTGGGATCACTTAGAACCACCTTCAGACCTTTAAAACTCATAAAGCTCATGCTAGGACTTGTGCTGCTGCCTTATTCATATGACCTAAGACACACACAATTAAGTTTTCTACAGAATGAGTTAATAGGAGTGAAACCCAAATCTCTTTGTACTGCAAACCCTGTAACAAAAATTACATCTGCTTCCACTGCTTTTCCTGCATTAGGAAGAAGGCATCTTTAGCAGATTTCTTCTTATATTTGTGAAATCTAAGACAGCTACAGGTTTTACGGAAAAGGGTCTCTTCTGTGCGGCATGGAAGGAAAGGGAGAAAGATTTCCCTGCCATCCCCTTTGTTCCATGGGGGCAAAAAAGGGAGGGACAGACAAAGCAGACCTCTCTGCAAAGCAGAGAGTAATCTCTTATTCAAAACATCTACCAGTATTAGCAGACCTTGGGGGCGGTCCCCAGGTCTAGCTGGATTGGGTGAAAACTGAGGGACAGGCAGTGTCAAAGGTCCATTAACCAGCAGAACTGCCCCTCCCAGCCACGAGGCACAGGAGACTCACACAGAGTTTCCTACCCTGGAATCGCAGGGGGAGAGAGGGGAGGGGGGCCCGGGGCCTCCGACCACTGGAGCTCCTGGGTACGGGGCGAGCCCTGCTTGGACCAGGACAAGGCAATCTAGCTTAATGTCTGGGTCCTCAAGAGAACAAAAGGGCTGCAGGGAACACAAAGGAGGCTGGGCAGGGTGTGATATAACAAAATTAGGCACAGCTCAGGGGATACAATGGACAAGGTGTGATGGTCATCAACCCAGCACAGACGAAAACCAAGCAGGGTAACAGAACCAGGAAAACTGCTTTTCAAAACTTAAGTCTTTGAGTTTTTTAAGGTGTATGTCCAGCGATGTTTTTGGAATTTATTTCAGCATCTTCGTACAGACAGCTAGTGAAGAAATTCAACATATTTTTTCTTTCTTATTTTCTCTGACTGACAAAGCAGATTTTATGGTGAAGTTCAAAGGGATTAGTAGTAATGGCTATAGCAGTGGTGTGGAGGCCAGCAGAAATAGCCTCTTCCAGAGGACCAAGAAGAAAATGAGACACTTTGTTGATTGTCCTGGTGGAAAAGCAATTTCCACTGTTTATGCCCGAAAGTGGTGTCACCACATTGTTGTGTTAGTGTTGCATGAGCTCTGTGTGCAGTGGCTCTGACAACCTGCTGGGCAGCTCTGCCTCAGGAGCAGTATTTCATTAACCTTCTTGGTGTTGTTCTGTCTGATCTCTGATTACAGAGATCACTGTGCAGATTGTTAACATTCTGCCTTTGCAAGTAGAAAACATTATGCAAACTCCCCAGACCTGGTAATGGTAGCAGCATGCTAATGTTAATTATAGCAAAGGCATTTGTGAAGCTTTTAATGAAAACCTCTGAATGTGCTGGCTTCCCAGTCAATACTGAATTACAGATCCTCGCTAGCATTAAGACAAATGTATTTTTAATATGATGTCTTCATTCGACACTAAAAGATGACATTTGGTTGTTCCTAGCTAAAATGTGTGGTCAACTTCTCATATAACTTACTCAATAAATTTCACAGCATTTTCATTTACATTAACTGAATAGTTACTTTTTTTTTTCAGCCAGCTTAATTTGTACAGAATAAGCCACTGCTAGGGAAAGGGAGGTTTGACAGTCAAGCTTTGAAAGCAGAAGATTAGTGCTTTAAATCATACTAATGTAAGAAAGGTGTTGAATTTCTTTTGTCAGAGGACTGCAGCTACAGCCTATGTACTTAATTTGGCTTAACTGCGGTTCAGAGAAGAGCACCTGATCCCTGGCTCCCCCATGTCCGAGGGAAAAGAGAAGATGGCATGTGTAAGTTACTTCCTTAGAACAGATGACATTAATTTCTGTATCTGTCAGGAAGATTAAAAGGAAAACATTTTTTTTTGTTTAAGGACGTTTTTGTACTGGGAAAGTGACCTCACTAATTTCTGCAGAATAAAGTATCTCTGGAACAGCAGCCCACAGCTGCTGGCAATGAGGACGTGATCCAGGCCACAGCAGTGACCAAGAGTCGTGTAGAAATTATATCCTTTCCCTTTCCCTTTCCTTTTCCTTTTCCCTTAACCTTCCCTTCCCTAACCTAACTAATCTTCCCTAACCTAACCTTCCCAAACCGTCCCCACCCAAACCTTCGCTTCGTAAACCTTCCCAAACCTTCTCTTCCCTTCTCAAACCATCTCTTTCCAAACCTTCCCTTCCAAAACCTTCCCAAACTTTCTTCCCTCCTGCATATATAGTAACAACATTCATTTTAGGCAGCATGTCCTGCCTATTTTCAGTCCTCTGCAACAGGTTTTCTGTTTTCATCTTGCAGGTTCTATGACTGAGTTCCTGTGTACATATTTTCTCATACCACTTCAGTGGCTTAAGGTTAAGTATTAAGTAAAACCTTTAAAAAACACTTGCTTCTCTTATGTACTATGCTTATGTGGCATCATGGTATTACAAGGATGATTATATTGATGTTGCTTGCACTACTTTAGTGTTCTGTTGGGGTTTGGTTTTGTTTTTCTTTTGTTTTATGGCAAGGCAATATAGGTATAAACTTAGGTTCTGGTATAGGCCTGGATTAATGCCCTCACAATTTATCAAGTGCCATAGGCCTCACATTTCAGTAGACTGTCCTGCATAAATAACAGGAACTGCTTTGAAACTGTGTGCAGAACTGAAAAGGACGAGAAATTAGCAAAGGAAAAAGGAGGAGTCAGTAGACCCTGATATTTTTCTTTGCAAGCCTTTCATTTTAGTGTAATGTCAGTTCAAAATGGTCACTATCACAATCTACAAAATAATGAGATCAGGTGGGAAAAAAGTATTTGAAAGTTGAAGAAGGAGGATGTTCATTATCTCTTTCCCTTCCTTCTGTGCTGTTTGAATTTACATCAAATATCAAGCTTTCCTCTGCATATCCCAACGCTGACATTGCTTATTTATGAAAATGAAAGCAGAGATTCTGCTGATACTCATATCACATCTGAAAGCCAGGATATGAGAGAAACACTAATACATTGTGTATTGCCAGCCTTACTATTGGTCATTCAGTGGCATCAAATTTCAAAGGAGGATAGACCACAGTGAGATGTAAATTTGATATTTCACTTGATCACAGATCAGGGAAACTTCAGTCCTGTTTTAATTAGTAAGAGAATAATGATAAGCATGACTATTTCAACACCATTAGCTCAAGCATGTTATTTTCTGGCATAAAGCTAATTCAGTGCAGCATGTTTATATATTTACATATACATGCATGTCCTATATGTATATGTGTATATATCTATGTACACACATGTACAGTAGTGGGCAGCAGCCCTTGCTGTCTTCATTTGCCGTTATTTCTGCTCTTCACTCCATGAGCTTTCTTTGCTAATGATACCAGCATTCTTTGCTAAATAAAAATGCTCACTAACAATGCATGTTTCCCTTTGCAGCTGTGGAAAGCTTGAATTTTGTTTCTATTTGCTGGCCTCCTGCTGCCCAGGGATGCTTTCTCCAGTGTCTGTGTTTACTGATGAATTCCTGCTGCTGCTGGGCCTGCTGACACAATAGTGTATGATTATTTTTATCACAGAGAAACTCTGATTTCCGCTCTAGAGCCTTCATTTGGACCTGTTATATCTCCTTATTTTCCTTGCTGAGAAATTAAGCCCATCACTGTATAACTTCTTCTGTCCACCATTATATTGTTCCATCCTGAGCTGTGCATTTCAGTTTTTGATGAATTTGTGTCACCATGTGGAGATTTCTCTTTGGATTAATCTGATTCTGGCTTCTTTGCTCATTCTCCTTTTCTGTCCCGCAGGATGATATGACCATCCTGCCAGCACAGTGGGCTTATATCAGAGCTCTGAATATAGAAATAAATAACACTCATCAGTGGATGCATTTGTATTCAAAATTATTATTTTATATAACTTCATTATCTCTTCCCTGGTTCTTCAGACTTCCCTTAATGGTTCTATTTTCACCCCTTTCCCTTGATAAATTCATGTTACCATCCAAACCAGTATTCCTTCATGAGTAATTACTCCATAACTCATCCACTGGTCCTTTTCTTAGGTCTGGAAAGGATATGAAATTGCTAATTATCTTCTATGGTAGTATTGGAAAATATTTTCTCACAAATATCAATCTTTTAATGGGAAGAGGAGAAGGTAATGGTACAATTATAGTCTCACTTAATTTTTTGATACCTAATCAGAATGATCCCTATTTACTACTTTCAGGCATCCCATTTACTCTGAGGCAGGTCCATCATGTTACTTTATTGAACCACCTCTATGCTTACCAAGCCTGTGACCCCTGGATTATTCAGTATTTATGTTTCCAGGTGCTTGTACAAATGACAGGGAATGTCCTCTAACAATGCTGGGGTACAAAGTTAACTTAGAGAGTTCATCTGAGAGGATTTGTTTCTTCCTTTGCTTCCTGTCTTTCTCTTACACTTGGAAATACTTACAGGATTTTTATTTTTTTCCTGCTTGCCCAGGGTGTAACACTGTGTAAGGCTGAGTGGTAAACATGTGCTTCACAGGAAGCTTGATTACTTGCACTTCATTGCATGTTCCAAAAATGCTTAGCAGAAGACGGTGCAGTTTGTACCCTTCATGATATGATCCAAATGGAGAATGAGAGAATTGGTTCCACTATGAGCAGGAAGAGCTGCTGTACTCACTGATCTCCTGGCACAAGTTGGGTCTACATGGCTAAATGCAACCCCCTGTGGAAATGCCAGAGAGAAGCTGCCCAGGAGCTGAGCAACTCTGGCATTACCATCAGGATTCAGCATCTTATTTTGCAAAGCTATGTGGGATGTGAGATTTTTTCTAATCTTTCCTAAACAGCATAGACTATTTTCTTTCAGTTTTGATTTTAATCTCTCAGTCACAGTTTGCCTGGCAAACAAAGTGGATTTTAAACATAATTGGGCATACTGTAGAACACCAGCTGGCACAAATTGTTTAATGGGGGGCCTTTAACTGGGACCTATCGCCAAAGATGACACCATATTCAGGTGAGCATGAAGGCCATAAAACAGACCGTATGAACAGTGACTGTAACTTCCGCCCTGAATGCGTGAAACAGCATAAACATCCTCTGTAAAAGCTCACCAGTGACAAAAAAATCTAAACCAAATGTGGATTAGGAACAGAGAACATGAAGTCCCTGTTGTTTAAGGCTCCCTTTTTTCTCCTCAAGGTTTGTGCAGTTAACTGGGGGGGAGATTTAGCCTGAGCCCTCTAGGTGCACAACACACGACCTAGGAGCTGACAGGCAGGCAAGGTCACAAGGTCACAGCGACCTTGAGGGAGCCTGAAGAAGGAGTAAACGACCTCAGAGACAATGGGAACAGCCCACAGGTACATGACCAGGAGACCCTCAGCCTATCCCAAGCTGGCACTGACCGCGTGTTCACCCCCAAACTCCTATATAACCTGTTTACCCTCAATAAAGTTGGTCTGACCATTCTTGCTTTTAACCATTGGAGCCTGGACCTTATCTCTGTGAGAAGACATCCAGGTATCTGGATGCTGAACCCGGGGTCACATCAGGGATGGGCAGGCTGGGGCATGGAAAACCCTCTTGCTACAACAACACAGCATAGTTTTTCCCTATGGTTAACCCAAACTTTCTTTTCTGTAGTTCCACAAAGAACACAGAAAACAGTGCACAAAGTCAATGTATATCCAAAACAGCAAACAACTGAAATGCCATTGACTTTTTTTGAAAGTATGAACTAAAAAGGTGTCACATTCTTTGATGATAATTGTGCATTAGTATTTTTGTTTTGTCTTCACTGTTGCTTTGATCAAAATGAAAAATCTTCTGGATCTGGATGTGGGTAAAGATGATGTGGGAAGAGTTCATGGCTTTGAGTTGCACTCTCATGAATGTAGTATTCAGGTCTTGTGGATATCTTGTGCAAAATAAAGATTTTGCTCCTTGCATACCCACTGGATTAGTTATTAGGAGTGTCCACACTCTACTCTTTCCCCTCTTTACTTTGGTTCCTTGGTTTCCCCATAAATAAAGTAACTGTGGTCCTGTTCTAGGCCACTTTCAAATTTTTTGGAAAGGCAAATGGATTTTTCTGCACGTATTGCATGTTGCCACAAAGATTCTATTTTTTTGCTTCTCTTTCTCTCCTTGTTCCCTTCTGGTTCAGGCTGACTCCTTCATCTCTGCAGGTTACCAGGTCTAAAATTCTTTCTTGCATTTTGTTCCATTTATGAAAATTCATTTTTGTTACCTGTGGCAGTCTCCAGGTCCCAGGTGATGGTTGTGATTGTAATTCACTCTGCCAGTATCTGGCCTAAAGGAGCAGGTTTGCCCATGAACACATGTGATTCTATCTGTAATAAACAGATCTGTGTGGTTGCACTAAGGAAGGAAAGTTCTTTTCCTCCTTACTGTAGCTTTAAACACCTTTTGAAAATGAATGAGTGTGGTTAGTTGCAGATGTTCTACTAAGGTTTCTTTTGAATAATGTGATACTCTTTTTGGATGGATCTTTGCTTCTTTTAACTAAAAGATGAATATCTGGTAAAAATCATTGGTTAGAACCCTGCAGTGATGTACTTCATTTTCCTTGAACCATTTTTGATATGCAGTTGCGAGATATGAAACTTATAATTTCCTTCTATAGCCAATAAATGTCACTGCTTACATTCGAACTTATTGATGCTTTCTTTTATTGTAAATTATTTTTAAAACCTCAGAAAATCATCAGTGCTAAAATTTATGTTTCTTTTCCAAGTTTCCTCTTGTTTCACTTTGTTTAGGCATCCTGTCAAATTCTTGCTCAAAAGCTTCTATAATGGGATTGGGGATTAATTTCAACAATATCAGTAATTTTATGTATGATTTACACAAATCTCCTGTTAATTAAGGCTCCACTTAGGAACCTATAAAAAGGAAAAGAATGTTTATGTATTTTCATGGATGGACAGTGTGATTAACTGAGTTTTACATGTACTCATATCCTCAGAGTGCAGCAGATACCTTGACGAAAAACTAAAGCAAGATTTAATCTTCTATCAGCCCCTATTCAAATGTAAAGTAAATTTAACAGGGAGAGAATTCTAGTGTTCACTTTCTAAAGCCTTGTTAAAGTGTTCTTAGAGTAATGGAGCTAAAATTTGGGTTCATATTCCTTGTTTCCATACACTCATTGTCAGTTTAATTGACTCTGAAGATGGCAGAGATGTGCACATCAGACATTATCAGCCACTTTAGGTGGTTTTGGCTCAGATTCTCTGAGTCATCTTGACATGATGCTCCAAAGAGTCTAAATGTGTTTTCAGAATTTAAACCTTCTTTTCTTCTCAGTGTTGGCACTGGTGTGTGCCAGAGACCTTCTGTGAATGTATTTCACTATAATACAACTCCACATTAAATCCCTGACTGTATTTACAGTGATCTGTGTGTCTTCTGCACAGTGCCATTTAAAAATCTTAGTTCCTTATTATCTGCCCTTCTTTTTCTGTTTTAGCTTACAAACACATGCATGTATATCAGATTTTTTTTTAATTTTTTTTTGTGCATTGTTGAGAGATTTATTGCAGAAAAGTGGATTTATGAACAATCTAAGCTGCTCCAGGCTGAGAAGCTTGCTGCCCTAAGTCATGAGAATTTTGCTGATATGCCAGCAAGAGAGGTTGTTTGCAGTTAGAGAAAATATGCAAGGCCGAACACCTGGTGTTTGCTAACGAGCCTTAGTTGCTCCTTAACAGTACATTCTTAAAGGAGTGCCTCTAGGCCTAGCTTCTCCGGACACAGAACCTCAAAACATCAGGATGAGATAATGTAAACATTGGAGCTTGTGAGATATGAGCTTGTATCCAATTAAAAGTTCTAACGTGCTTGAGTTGTGATTCCTTTAACCAATAAGATGTATCTGTAACCCTATATAACCTGTGTGCTGTGTGAAATAAATGTCTTCACTATCAATCCTATGGAGTTTCGTGGTGAAGTCCTTGTCTCCGCACTCAACTTTGTTTACATTAGTGCATCACTTCCTGTCATTATCACATGGGGGCTCCTGTTCCACTTCTGATATTTTCTGCTTCCATTTGTTTCGTTCTAAGTGCCACCATTCCTGTTTTCTTAAAGCAAGTTTTATAATGCAAAGCTGTCTCTCACCTTATTTCATGAAATCCTTCATTAACATTAACACAACTAACTTTGTGGTTCTTTTCTGCTTTGTAGAAGATTGGGGAAACGTAAGTCACATTCACTGCTCAGCTACAAATACTGTTTATGGTGTTTGATAGCTCTCCTAAGATTCAGAGCTTAAGTCAATGGTAAAGCAACCAGATCTGCTTATTCACCTCACAGAAATCTGAAGAAGAAATTCAATACTCAGGAATTTAGTGCAAGGACAATGTGCATCCCTCAGTTATCCAGACAGATGGACATCACTGGCAAAGTTCCCTCTTTTCTGCAAAGGTTTAAATTTGCTTTGGCTGTATTTTATATGGCAGAATTTCTCTTGGCTTAGGGAAATATCTTGGCAATTCTTCTTGAAGAAGTTGCTTTTGGAGGTTGAAAAGGGGTTCATTGTCCATGTGTCACCTGTTCCTCCAGGGTTTTGTGCTCAGATGTACTGACAAGAGGTTGTTATGTTGTCATGAAGCAAAAGACAGATTGCAAACACAGATCCTGTGCTTTCATGGACAGTGATGTTGGTGGGATATACTGCAGAAGTGAAGGAAAAAACAACACCTTTTGAGAAGGGATAAAAGCCAGTCACTGTCCAGCTGCATCCTAAACATGGAGACAATTGGTTCTAGTAAGAATACAATGTCTACATGCAGGGAGGAGGGAACTTCGTTGTTCAGAATGGGTGTGTAACTCCTAAGCGAACATATTAAGCAACCCAATTACTCTGATTTGTATTTAGGACTTTAGCCTTTCAGAAGTCTGACATTAGGACCTCTCCATGTTTTTTTAGCCCTTGTTTCCACTAGGGAAACTTCAATACCTCTGTCACTTCCACTTACATAAGTTTGGTATATTCAGAGTAGTTTTGAGTAAATAGTAGAAACCCGTGAGTACTCGTGGGAGAATTTCAGTATACCCAACAGTTTTAGCAGAAGCTACTTCCAGCCTGCAAACTCTGCACTTGGACAGTTTTCCTCAGCCACAGAGCTCCAGTGCAGCTCTAAGTCTCCACTATCCAAGAGTAAATAACTCTGCCTGATGTACCAAGTTGGACTCAACATCTACCATGAGACATAGTGCAAACAATATTAAAACGGCTTTTAATTAGCATATCAAATGAATTAAACAGGACTGCTTCTAGACAGAGACACTGTGCTGAGTTATGGCCTGTTTAATGAGAAATCATTACTATGCATTTAGTATTTTTGAAAGGCTGTTGTCCTGGCAAGGTAAATCAGTTTGACACTGCCATATTTCCTAATCTTGGGATATTGGTAAATACATTATTTTCTTTCCACTGTCAAGGAACAACCAGAAAAGAAACTGGAGAGTCGGAGTTTGTATTTCTAGAGCAATTATTTCCTGAATTACTTAGCTAGGAAACAAGAGGCATGAGGTTTCTCTACTTACGTTTTTCTGTAAAGGAATAACAGAACAAAACTCCATGGATTTTTAATAATTTTTCCATGACTGGCTTGGTAGGTGAAATAAAAGAACATTTTTTACTTAAACATGCCACTTCTTCCATCTGAAAAAAAAATAAAAATCACAGGCTAAAACTTATAAATAGAGTTTAATTCTTCCTTGAGCTGACAGCTTATTAAGTGGAAACTTGTATTCCAGGAACAGCACAATGGCACCATCTCTTTGTGTAAATGCCTTTTCGAGTAAAGTTTGAATTTCTTTTTGCAAATATATTATTTGCTGAAGTATGTTTCCCCCACTTGAGCAGAAGAGTGCTTTATATTTCTGTGTGCATTGCATTCCATGAAGAGATAGAAGAACAGGTAATGGCTTTAGAATGGCAGAGGGTAGGTTTGGATTACGTATAAGGAAGAAATTATTCCATGTGAGGGTGGTGAGCCCCTGGCAATGGTTGCCCAGAGAAGCTGTGGATGTCCCATCCCTGGAAGTGTCCAAGGCCAGGCTGGTGGGGCATGGAGCAACCTGGGATAGTGGGAGGTGTGCCTACCCGTAGCAGGGGGATGGAACGAGATGGTCTTTAAGGCCTCTTCCAACACAACCCATTCTATTATTCTGTGATTCTGTGATGAAGACATAACCTCAGCAGCAGAGGATGTTACCAGGGTCCTCCCAGCCCCTGCAGCTCATCGGGTGCTGCAGCAGCCTCAGAGAAATGATGTGCAATAGGAGCTGACATGTTCCGTGTCCAGGTCCTGGCAGAGCTGGCACACGAGGTGACTCAGCCTGTTCCCAAAGTGATGCCTTGTAACAAAGCCGCTGCTGGGTCCCTATTTTCACTCTGATTGTAAGCTGCTGGTGGTTGCCATGCTGTTCCATTGTGGGTTCATGCAGTGAACTTTAAGCTTGGACATCTCATGACAAGGATTCAGATGGAATATTTTCTTCAAAGTGCAGTTAAAAATTCTAGGGTATTCTAATAAATGAAAGAACGCTTTTCAAAGTTTGTGAAGGAAGTGGGAAAGAAATATAGGAGCATTAGCTTATGTTTACTCAATTTGACATAAGACACTTCTCTGAGGAAAAAAAAACAACAAACCCTGCATTTTGTAAAAACTTTACAAAGATATTGAAATACAATGTGACTCTGTGTTAGAGATTCATATTCCCTATGTGAATGTGGGACATGATGGGAGAAGATATGGATTCACCTCACTGTTTGTATAAACTTAACTAATGTAGGGTATGTTTTGCTGTCACAATTTTGTGTTTCCAGAAAACCAACTATATTTTTATAAAAGAAGCTCACTGTGTATAAGATTCTTTTCTTAAAATGTTCTGGTTTTATTGGTAGCAATGAAAGAAAAACAAGTTTAGAGGAGTTCTGAACTCACCTCCTATGGGAAACTAAGACAGGAGATGTGTATTGTTTTTTAACTGAGATAACTCTTTAGTTGTCAGTACTTCTCTATCTTTTCTTCATTATCATTTTGGCCAGGAAATGTGTTTCTAAATGCATAAATGAAAGAGGCAGATGCTGCCAAACGCATGCAGATGTGGCTTATCCTTTCTTTCCTCCCCTTTCATTTTCCTTTTCGTTTTCACTGATATTGTTGCTGCTTTTACTTAGTTTCCAGGTATCATAATATGTATCGCGCTAAAGATTTAACACCTGCATTTTTCCCATAGATGCCATTTCATCTTAAAGATTTGTGCTGCTTGGAAGTTTCATATAACTTTCCTGAATTCTGCTTTAACTTCCTTTGTAAAAACTTTGGAGGCTAAACCTCTGTCTCTGCTGGAAGGATTATAGAGCAAGGCTCAAGGAAAAACATTGACATTTGAAGTCTAAATTATCTATTTAAGAGACAACAAATCTCAATAGCAACAGTATGGTTAAGAGCTATTATAAGGGAAACTCTCTTACAATATACAGGATTCTGATCTACATCTTTTCTCTGACCCTTTGTTTTGCTTCAAGCATTTCCCAGCATACAGATGAAATGGGTGAAATGTGGAGTGGGGGTTGTAGTAAGTTGTCAGCATCCCAGATTCCTCAGTGTGATTTAATGATGAGGATTTCTTTCTTCTCAGTTTTGGGTCCACTAGGGCTTATTTTTGTACTTATCAGTTTATTAGAAAAATCTGCTTGGACTTTTCTGGTTGGTAACATTTTCCAGTTGGCTTTACCTGAAACACAAGAGGCTGTTCCCCTCTGGTAAGCACTGCGATCTCAGTGTAAAGGCTGGGTCCTCTGGTGCCATCTCTGCACTCTTGACACACGACATCTTAGTCTACAAGTGTTGTAATTTGGAATTATTATG
>VWZD01003903.1:334881-403304 GCA_013396695.1 Sakesphorus luctuosus | reverse complement strand
AACTCTGTCTCTCCCTCTGTGTCCCTTGTCCCGAACAAAGAAGGAGAACTGGAAGCGGAGAAACCGCCGCATGTCCTGGAAAGCAGCTGTAACTTCTCTCTCTGGTCGCTGCCCCAGCCAGGGCTGGCAGGCCGTGACGCTGCAAGTGGCGGTGAGACTGGAGCAGAGAGCGGGACCCCAAGTGCAGAAACCAGGAGAACAGCCGTGGCAAGGAGAAAAGAACCGGCTCAGCAAGAAGCAGCAGCAGCAGCAGCAACGAGGAGCAGGAGAGAAACGGCTTCCCTCTTCAGCAGCACACACACTGCTCCTGCATTCAGCTGAGCTAAAAAGTGGAAATGTCCCCAAAACCAAAAGAGACAGCCTGGCCCCCACCCAAGTGATCAAGAAGAAGATGGTAGCCATTAACTACTTCTTTTTGTTAACTAATGGCATGGGCAGTTAGTGGCAGGGGAGAGAATTTACATAATAATTCCAAACTACAACTGTGCAAGATAGAGTATGTTTTATTTCATTGTCTTCACTGAGCATACCTGTCTTGTAAGTCACTTATTTGTTTAAAAATAAATGCTGCAGTTTTAATCAAATTCACAGCTGGTTATTACTCAGGAAAGTAGTGATAGAGTTCACCTCTGTATAAAATGATGGCTTATAATTTTTGTTGTTTGTACAGCTGCAATTTGTCAGTAGTTGTAGTGACATATAAAGGAAAACTCTTTTTCCCTGAAGTATCTTTATCTGGAACAGCCAAAGCAAGAGAAGGCAGAGCAAGTGCAGGTTGGCACAGAGGTGAAAGGCACAGCCCAGAGATTCCTTTGTATTCCATTTTGTGCTGTGCTTGCATTCAGGTTGGTGCAGATTAAAACCCAATGTTTAAAATTCCAGGGGAAAAATGTACTCTTTTTTATTCTTATTCATCTCTTTAATTCAACTGTTTATTCTTGATATTTCCACACAACTTTATTCCTTACTGGACCTTCTCATTCTTTCTCTTTGCATAAGCTGCTATAATTCACTGTGAAGTTCCTTCCCATATAATTCACTATGAAGTTCCTTCCCACAAGCATCCCACAGAGGCTTTCTTGGCTTCACTTATCAACTTTGGAATTTTTGTATTGATTTTGAAGTTTTCCTTCCATTTTTAAGTTCCCTGTAAAAACCCCTGAGGTTTGATTTAGAAGAAAAAGTAAAATTATGACCCCCTTTACTAGAAGACACACACTTGGAATAGGTAATTCTACATGCAAATAGGTAGAATGTGAAGTCACACTGTCAGTTGTTCCCTAACTTCCCCTTTTTCATGGGAATGTGTGTGCACTCTGAGTCATTTCCTTCTTTCTTAAGACACCTCTAATACTTTGACAGAATTTAAAGAATTGATACAGATGAAAAAAGTAACACAGGGACTGTGTGTGTGTGTGTGTGAATGCACTTGTAATAAATCTGGAGTGTCCTTTCATTTTTTGATCCTCTGCTACATAAAAGTTAGATTTTAATGGATTTTATCCTTTTTTAAATAACAGTACTGTTCTTTGGCAAGACCAAACAAGCTTAGAAGACAATTTACGTATATAAGCAGCTCAGGCTGATGTTTGAAATCTTAACTAGGGGTTGGATGAGGATGTACTTTGCAACTGTCAGAAATACGGAAGTCCACAGACTCTGCTGTGATTCCTGAGTGTGTGAGTGAGAACCACAGAGTGGAGCACAAATATATACAGCCTGTACAGTGGGGGATGTGCAGGGGATGAAATTAATCAGGATTTATTCTTGAGCTCTGCCAGCCAGAGATTTAAACACAGACAGTTTGGGAGGCACTGCTGATGTAATTGTGTCTGAGGTTGGCAAACACCAGCCCAGCAGCTGGAAGGGGGAATCCCAACTCCTCTCTCCTCCAGCCTGGCTGTGAGTCTGAGGGAGTTTGGAATATTCTGTGATTCTTAACATTGTCCTTGTGTTTTGCAGAAACTTTCATGTAAACAATTCACTTTTAACTAATTTTGAGAATTAAATTAAAAGAGAGTTATTGGGCAGTACAAAGTTACGGAAGAGCTTTAAAAAGACAATGAGGATCTCTCATAAATGGGGCGTCTTGACCAAGCTTTTTCAGCCTTATTTCTGTGACACCTGTTCTGTATTTCATATTAGAAATGTCTCATACATCCCACCATGGATCAGGGACTGTCTTTCACTGAATAGGGACAGCATGGACCAAAATATATGATCTTGCCTTGTCTATTTTCCTCATTCTAAAACCTTCTTTGCAGATGAAGCCTGGACTGGTTTGCCTGTGTATCCTTCTGGCCCCTGAACTTGGCCCAGCTCCAAACTCAAAGTTTCAAACTTCCTCAGTAGCATTTCTCTGACAGCAGAACCATTCCAGGAGAGGTTTGGGAGCAAGACCTCCCCAGTGACATGTACTGGTTTGATTTTATAGTGACTTGAAGAGCTGAGGGCATCTGATCANCAGCCTCCTCTTCTCCAGCACAAACACCCCCAGCTCCCTCAGCCTCTCCCCACAGCACTTGTGCTCCACTCCCTTCTCCAGCCTCGTTGCTCTTCTCTGGCCCCGCTCCAGCCCCTCAATCTCTTGCCTCAACTCAGGGGCCCAGAACTCAACACAACACTCAAGGTGTGGCCTCCCCAAGGCAGAGTCCAGGGGAAGGCTCACTGCCCTGGGCCTGCTGGCCACGCTACTTTGGATCCAGGCCAGGATCCCATTGGCCTTCTGGGCCACCTGGGCACACTCTTGGCTCCTCTTGAGCTTCCTGTCCCTCAGTCCCCCCAGGTCCCTTTCTGCCTGGCTGCTCTCCAGCCACTCTGTGCCCAGCCTGGAGCGCTGCAGGGCTTGGGGTGGCCAAAGGGCAGGACCTGCACTTGGCCTTGTTGAACTCCATCCCATTGCAATCAGCCCATCTCTCCAGTATCTCCAGATCCCTCTGCAGAGCCCTCCTGCCTTCCAGCAGGTCGACACTCCCTCCCAACCTGGTGTCCATTTATTTGGGTTTTGCTTGGATCTTTCACTTTTAAAAGAAAGTATTAGAATATTACAGGAATTGAAGAAAAAAAACCCTCTGAAACAGTCTGAAGTCATTAAAGCAGCTTGGTGAATTTAATTGTATGCTAATTACAAATAAACCCCACAACTATAATTTAAGTGCACAAACTATGTTTTTTTCTTTATTTCTTTTGCAGTGTCTGTAGTATAAGGTATGACCAGTCTCTGTGAGCTGCCAGAGACAATCATTGTCAGTGCTGCCTTTGAGAATATGGGAAATGGTGTCATTTACATATCCAGCATTTTTTACAGCCTTTTACAAATTGTACTGGCCAGAGGGCAATCTGGAGCCTCAGGAATTGAGGTCCCCTGAGGTAATACCCTGCCCTGAGCATGCCTTCATCACAGTTCATGGCAAACATTTGTCTGCACCTCATCTGGAAAAGTTTATTGCATTTTTTTAATTGACTCTTAGTTTTGCTCTTCCATCTGCTGTCCTGGTCACCAGCATGTAAGGACAGAGTGTTAGATAAGCCTGGTAGGGGTGGCACTGAAAAATAAATATCATTAAATATATAACTTTTAAGACCACATGAACGATTTGAATGTTTATTGAGGTCTCAAGCTGTAAGTAAGTATTCTATTGAAATGATTGTAAATCTAAGGCTATGAAAGGTAATTCTACAAGGAATGCTGCAGTCTGTTCAGGAAACTGGCAAAATCCTAGGGAGAATTTGAAAAAAAAAGTATAAAAATAGTAAACACATACTTTCACTATGAAAGTTTTTTGTGGATTTGTATCTGTAAATGTTAGATTTATTTTCTTTTTGATGTAGAAGCGTGAGTAACATGGTGATTCAGATCTCTCACCACTCAGCCACTGTGCTTCCATCCTTACTTGGAAGAATAAAGAACTGGTTGGTGACTCCTTCCTGTGTTTTCTGACCTCCTTCTGTTATTATTTGATATTTTTCCCCCCTTGGGTATGATTTTATGTTTATTCAGTTGAGTTACTTTGGTTTCATCGGCCCCAGAAAGCAGATTTTTTCAAAGTGAGACATAAAAGGTAGAACTCTTTGATACTGTTTCCTTTTCCTGTATTTTACCTGGTTTTATAGCTTATATTATCCAGTGGAAAACATTCTCCTCCCTAAGTTCTGCACAGAGATTTCATTTTGCCTTTAATAGTCATTCCTGTCGCTGTAACTGTAAATACAATTTTTGGGAAGTGTGTTTGCCTTGATTTATACTTTTCCTGACCTTTTTCGGTTTTTTTTCCTTCCCAGATTAAATTTGACAGCGATGGTGTCTGTGTTTGCTGTGAAATGCAGCACCAAACCTCAGGCTGCAGCAACTTGGGAGAAACCCTGAAGCTGAACCCCCTGCAGGAGTGCAATGCAGTGAGGCTGACCCTGAAGGTGAGTTAGGAGGGCACTGACAGGGGCACAGGTTTGGCTGAGCCAGGCTCAAGTGGCTGCTGGAGGCAGCAGCAGCTGGGCTTGTCTGTGTTTGTCCACTCTCACATACAAAATAATTAATCTTCCTCCAGCAGAAGGTGGTGCTTCTGTGCATGGCAATGATTTTACACCCAGGATCTGCACTTGCATAGGGTGCTGTTTTGTCAGAGGTTATTTAAGAAGCAGAAGTTCGGATGGGTCAGACCTGAGGCTGGAAGTGCAGGAACAGGTGTCTGCTCAAGAAAGGCAGAATGGGAGAGGGGGTTGTTATTAGTGTTGCTGTGGACTGAAGGAACAAATCATTGCAGAATGATGAAGTGTTTCATGATGTGCTGCTAACACAGAGGTGGGTGGGCATCACTCTGGGAGGGGACAGGAAGAGTTCTCTCCAGACAGTGCTGGAAACGTGCTCATACACTGCTCTGCACTATTATAGCAATTCTAAATCTTGTAGCATTTTCTGTTATAGCTACCCAGATAAAAACCTGAGAGCAAATATTCAGAGTATTGTGTGTGTGAGTTAGAGTTCAGTGTAAGTACCCACATCATTGCTTCACTTTGTCAACACCAAACTGGCAAGACATGGTGTTGTTTTGAAAAATAGTAAGGATTCAGTGAAAGAACTGGGCAGAGAAAGGAACCCTGGTCTAAAAGGCAGGTATTAATTCATTCTGGGTTTAATTGAACCATGGACAGAACTAATTCTGCATCTGTGACTCTCAATTTCAAATTGTGTATTTTAATAAAATTAATAGGAAATAGTGGAATAAACGAGAGAAATTCAGTGTGAGAAGGATCTCATGGAGGCAGTTTATAGGTAGGGCCTAAAAAAGTGAAGTTTTATTGATACAGTTTAAAGTTCAGAACATGTAGAAATCCTGCAAAAGGTATGTAGTAAATACCTAAATATTCTTCAGATTTGTTAAGAAAAAGAGAAAAGCTACCACTGAGTAATAAGGATCAGACCCCAAAATTAAGGAGGAACTCTGAGGTTTTAATGAGGACAGTAAAGGAGATGAAGCAAGGACCTACTGGGTAGCAGGAATTTACTGAGAGGAAAAGAAACATAACCTGACATTGCTGGTGAAAACATAACAACAAACTGCTGCTCAGAATGCCAAATTCAGGGCTGTGTTGGGGTGCAGTGCAGGGAAATGTGCTATGAGAAGGTAACTCCTCAGAAGGCCATGGCTCAAAGTGTGGCAGATGCAGAAACATGAACCTGTCCTTCAGGAAAAGCTGACTTGCTAATTCCCTAAAAATAAAGACTGAGGGAGCATATGGTGGCTTCCTGTAAATATGGCAGGAAGGTGAACTTTAATGAGAGGGAAAACAACTGTTTATCTTTGAGGACATTGTCAGCATATGAAGTGACACGTGCTGAAAATCAGGGTAAGGTTTCTCACTATGCAGCAACCAGAATACAAGAACAAGATATAATTTCTTTTACAGTGTAACTCAGTCATTTATAAAGGGAATTTCCTTTTCTGCTTATGGAAGGAGGTGATGGTTTTAAACACAGGAGCTCCCATCAGCATAGTCTGAATGCAGCTTTAATTATGTTTAGAACTTTTCACCTAAGACAGGGTAGTTAAGAAAATAACTGTTTCAGAAGTTTCTTGCATGTTTTCCAGGTTTAATTCTAGATTTGCTTTCTATTTGTCTGAGAGAGCTCTCTATTCCTGGCTGTTAATTTAAGAATAGCTTCCTACTAAGCCCATAGGGGAAAAAAAGTTGCAGTTCATTAGGTAAACAGCTGAGAGTGATAAGGCTCACCCTCTTTAATTGCAATTGATAACTGCAATGTGATTTTAAGGGAACAGATGTTTTAGTACCAAAAGCTCAATTGTGTTCACTGTTTGGGGAGCCAGAGGGAGAGAAAATGTAGAGAAGCAGAGTTTAGATTATATATCTTTATGTATACCATTATGTAGGTTTCACATTCCTTCTCTTTGTTAAGACTGAGGCAAAAAGCTCGTTTCCCTTAAGCCATGTGTGAAGGTTTTGGTGGGAGCAGCTGTGGAGCTGCACTGGGGGCAGAACAATTGTGCCCATCTGGCCTGTCCCATCCTACTCCCAGGCAGTCAGACAGGACAAGGAGAAACAATCCTTTAGATGCAGGTAAAATAATGAATGATATTGTACTTTCATACTTGAAATCTGTTTTATGAAGTGTTGGCCATCTCTGCATTTGCAGTTCGATGTGCTTTGAGACCTGTGTGCTTCAGAGCTGATTCTTGAGTCTTCCCTCTGTTAGTGCCTCCATTTTCCCAGTGTTTTTCAGGCGTAGCCAGTGAGAACAACTGAAGTTATAATTTGAGTTAAAGGATTGTTGTCCTTGAATTCATGAATAAAAGAGGTACACCGACACTAATTTCATGGGTGAAAAAGCTTTACTGCTCATTATCTGCTCTCAGGATACAGCAGGATGAGAAATGAAGCACCGTAATTGAAGTCAATCAAGGAGAAAAGAGCTGATTGTCCCAGAACTGCAGCAGTGGAGCATTGATGGCTGTGGGTGCTGAGACCCACCTGATCAGCCCAGGGCTGCTGGTTGCACACTGGTCCTTTTGCACAGCAGCAAACTGATTTTGCTCTTTCTATTCTATATTGACTGAGGTCTCCTAAGTGCAAAGAACAGAAGAACCTCAAAGATTCCAAACCTTTTATTTCCACAGGAAAATAATGTATTGAACCAGCAAAGTATGAGTGTGTTGTAAAGAAAGTTGCCAGTTCAAAACTGTTGCACAGACTGGAGCCCATAAGAAGCAACAGGTTTGTGCTACATACAATGAACCTGAGTAACACATTTTAGAAAACATTATAAATATCTTAAATGTTGTAAATAAGTGTGGAGACTGAGTAATAAGTGGGGCCAAAAAGCAATTATATGTACCTTATTTCATTCTACAGCAAAATAGGTTTAAATACAATTTCTGAATTCTGGGTAAGCAGCACAGCTGGTTCATTTTCTGTATAATACTTGGCAGAGTGAGTATTTTCTGGTAGTAGTGCTTTGTCTGTGTGGGATGGTCTGTATTGAATGTCAAATCCCTGCTTTGATCTTGTCAAGGAGAATGGGAGCCTTCCTGGGGTAGAAAGGAGGAAAACTCCCTCCAAGTTATTATTATTATTATTTTGAAATTCAGAGGCTTCAGGCACAAAATGCAGAAAAGGGAAATAACAGTTCTTTACTAATAAATATCACTTTGCTCTGGCCCCCCAGCCCTCACATTGCTGTGTTGGCAAGGGACAGAAAAATTCCATGAAAGAATTTGAAACTCTGACAGAGGTTCATGCATGTAACTTAATTGACTGTACAGTTCATTGATATGATATGAGGAGGCAAGGGAGGGATTAAATATTTATCAGCATGTACCTTTGGGTTGTGAAGATGTCTAGAGAGTCCTGGTTTAGTTTGTCTGACTTGATGGTTCAGAAAGGCAACTGACTTTGGAGGGAATTCAGTTCTGAGTTTGTTTTCTAAGATGAAGGAACTCTGTGGGATGGCCCATGATTAGAGTGAATTGATCAGCTTCAGTTTTGCTTTAGATTTGCTGTGACAGGAGGTACGAATTACATCTGGAAGGGCAACATTTCAGAAGGGTGAACTCACTTGTCTTTGGTCATAAAGGGCCCAGCCCTGCCAGTGCTCCCATCACTAATGGAGAGCTCCTGCCATTGTCATTTTTCATTTTAGATTCTATCTCGTGCCAGAGATTTTCTTTTCTTCTGTCAGGTAATTGCAAGTGCTCACAGCTGCTTTAAATTGCTTTGTTAAATGGTTGTTTCTACAGTTGAGTTATCGAAGTGACAAATCAATCAGCAATTTTTAAACTTACTCCAGTTTAATACCACCTGACTGCCTTATCACCCAGCATTTGATGGAAAACAAAGAAAATCAGTGTTAAGGACAAATTGCTTTTTAACTGTATTACTGTACGGCGTTTTTCATACCATGTTCTTACTGAATTATATCCTAAAATTACATTTTTTGAATACAAAATAGTAAAAAATATTCCAATTAAACATCCAGATTTTAAAATATACTCAGGTTTTGCAGTACAGCTCCTATTTTATTGTATTCTGTAAGCTTTTGGACTACACATTTAGAGAACATCCATTTTTATGTATTAATATATTATTTTAATTGTGCTCATGAGCTAACTTTAAGGTGTGGTGGCACAGAAATAGTGTCTGAAGAATAATTCTGAAAACAGTTCGAATTGGGAAAAGAAAAAGAAAAAATAGATGTTCTGCCCTTAAGTTAAGGGTGGACATGTGGGTGAATGATGGTGTGAAGGAGATTAGAGAATGCATAAATATCCTTGAGGAGCACAGCATAAGTCAAAGGTGTCTGTTACTATGGAGGGAAAACATGATGAACAGTTATGTAGATAATGGCACAGTTAATTTGGTAACTGTTTAATAGGAACACAACCACGAAATCTTAATTTTTTCACGTATCAGTAATAAATTTTAATTCAGCTTTTGAGATCTACTGAGAGACCTACTTGGGAAAATAACCATCCACAGAGAAACAGCTCCCAACACTGGCCAGCTCAGTGGGTGTGTTCCTGGACTGATGTGGATTTGCTTGCAGGGAATTCTGCAGCTGCTCCCACTCTGCAGGGGATTTGTGACCTCTGCACTGTGTGAGTTGAGGGGTATCAAGAAGATTGAATGTGGAACCTGTAGAAGAATAATTCTACTTAGTATGTTATACCTACAGATCATTAATTATATAAACATGATTTTCACCTTAGAAATGCAAAAGTACCCTCAGGAGCAAAGAAACGTATTTCACACCATTACAGATTCATGTGTTATGTTTTCTGATTAGTGTTGTTGCAGATGTCAACCAAGAATCTGTTACTGAAGCTCCTTGATTTTGTATTTAATGTAGTTTTCCTGTCCCTTGAGCCCCCTGTAAGTGTAGCTGTCTGTGGCCAGCTGCTGTGGAGGATTGAGATTGTCCCTGTTGTGGTTACTGCTTTTTCACAGACGTTTCCTAAGGGATGTTGTGATTGGCATCATGTTCCACCTGGAGCCTGTGTGAGCACCTTCTGGTAGCAGGTTTGGCCATGGAGGGCTTTACATCTTGAATGCTGTTCCTGCTCCTTTTTTTATCTATACTTGAATAAATGGGTGCCATGAATTACCTCATTATTTTTCCTACAGGGCACAGGGAGTAAATTCCCTGAAAATGGTCAAATGCCTGAGGCTGGTAAATGTTTGTGGGGTGTGTGAGGGAGTGGGGAACAGAGGAGAAGGGCTTGGCTGTGGGTTGATTGCTGTTTGAGTGGAAACAGAAGTTAGGAAAAGAAGCCAAAACAAATAAAGAAGTGGCATTGCTCCAAGAAATACCTGGTGGTGGTGAGGATACCTCAGTTATTGCTGTTAAACATTTAAATTTACCATCAGTACCATTGTTTTGATAGAGAAAATTCTGCAGCAATGCATTTGGAACACTCCAGTTGTACCTTCACTTTCAAAAAGATTGCATTGGGATTATTTATTAACTGTTGCATGCTGAGCCTGCAGCAGGAATGTTGTTCCTGTGCATGGAGATCCCTGCCCTGCATCCAGCACGAGATGCTCAGGAACAAACAGAGCACAAAGGAGTTGGGATCACTGGCAGTGTCCAGTCTGGGACACTTCTGCTTCTCAGGGTGCTTGCAGAGTCAGCTTACTTTGGGTTTTGTTTCACAACAGTTAGCAGTGAATGAAAAATTAAAACAATTGGTTTGACACTGTCTGGAGAGGTTTTCTGGGGTTACTGGTAAAGAAAAAAAATAACTGACAATGAAAAGCCTTGTTTTGTTTTATTCTGTGCTTTGCAGTATGTGAGGAAGTGACTGTGGAGGAAAATGTTATCCTTTTTCTGTCCAAGTAGAAGGAAATGGGTTGGATTTATTCCTCATTTTTTATAAATGAAAGATAAGTATATTTGAGAATAAGGCTTGGTTTTACCTTTTCTCTTTTAACAGTTTTATCTTTATGATGTTGCTTCTGTTCTTGCCTAGTAGTGGGATGGAGAGGGTAGTATTTCTGCAGGAAAGGATCTGGGCTTCTGTTGCACAAAAGATGAATCAGTGATGAACTGTTGCAGAAAACCTCTGCAGGATGTGTAAGGATGAGAGTGGCTTTTAAGAAACAAGAAATAATCCTTCTGCTACAGTCAGCATTTGCAAGGCCCTCAGTTGTGCCCAGTTCAGGATTTTGCATTGGAGGGAAAATGTGGACTAAGTTGAGGTAAACCACATAAAATTAATGAAAATTATCTGAGACAGGAAGTTGATTTCAGTTGAGGATTGGAGGAAATGAGGTTAATACGTAGTGGAGCAAAGGTGGAAAAGACTTCAAGAACGACAATAAAGTTTAAAGGTGTGAAAGTCTGCTGTGCTCTGCCAGTTCTCAGAAGCTATAGAAGAAAAGGAGCAATGGTTTTCTGCTGTGGGATGGATGTAAGGAGGACACTGATGGTAAAGATAAACATTGGAATAGTGGGATAAAGCTGTGGGATCTTTAGGAACAGATCAAAGAAACATCTGTCATGAGTGTTAGAGGCACAGCTGAGAATGTCCTAAAGCACATGAAGTTGTATGAGGGCCTTGGAGATGCTTTGGATCCTAATTTAGGACCTTGATATCAATTTTATTATTTGGCATAAATGTTATTAAATTATGTACTCAGATTAGCTAGATCTTTTGGATCTAAATGGCTGTATTAAGCAATGAGTAAAGTTTCTTACTGCCAGGAAATAGTCCTGTTTCTACCCTAGATCCTGTCTCTGCCTCCGTGTTCTTTAGGTAGCTTTGCATATGGACACATGAACATGCACAGTCTCTCTTAGTGCTCCTGTGAACTGATTGAATCTCCAGGGATCACACTGCCTTTGTACCTCCATTTGAATGCTCTAAGTGGGTCTGTATGACTTTGTATTTGACAGAGTCCTCTGGAGCATTGGCCTTCCCACTATTTTGCTGCTGATGCTGGGGATTCATTACTCCCTGGCTGAGGGGCTGCCTGAGAAGGCAGAATCATAGAATCGATTGGGTTGGAAAAGACCTCCCAGATCATCAAGTCCAACCCTTGGGCCAACTCCAGTCCCTTTACCAGATCATGGCACTCAGTGCCACGGCCAAGCTCACTTGAAAAACCTCCAGGGATGGGGAATCCACCCCCTCTCTGGGCAGCCCATTCCAATCCCTGAGCACTCTCTCTGCAAAGAATTGTTTTCTGCTCTCCAACTTCAATTTCCCCTGGCAGAGCTTGAGCCCCCCGTGCCCCCTTGTCCTATTGCTGAGTGCCTGGGAGAAGAGACCAACCCCCACCTGGCCACAACTTCCCTTCAGGCACTTCCAGACAGTGCTGAGGTCACCTCTGAGCCTCCTCTTCTCCAGCACAAACACCCCCAGCTCCCTCAGCCTCTCCCCACAGCACTTGTGCTCCACTCCCTTCTCCAGCCTCGTTGCTCTTCTCTGGCCCCGCTCCAGCCCCTCAATCTCTTGCCTCAACTCAGGGGCTCAGAACTCAACACAACACTCAAGGTGTGGCCTCCCCAAGGCAGAGTCCAGGGGAAGGCTCACTGCCCTGGGCCTGCTGGCCATGCTAGTTTTGACACTGCCCAGAACAGCCAGAGCAAATCTGGCTCAGTGGGAGCTCTCAAAGGACTGAAACTCGTTGGCCTGTTCATTGTCTGCCTGGTTCCCATGGCTGGTGTTTCCATCCTCAAATGAGGGTCATTCAAGGAACAGGCAATTACAATGGCAGCAGCAAATCTGCACCTTTCTGTCATTTTTCTCAGTATTGTTGGAAATAAAGTGAGCAATGCATTGATTTTATAGCATGGAAGTTATTTTATGCACTGGCAGTGACTGAAATACTCTTTTAAAATTAGTTCCCACAGGATGTTCTTTACCCAGTGAGTGTTTTTACTTATGATATTGCAAAAATTTTAATTTTGTTTTTCGTCTGTTCCCTCTGCTGCTTTTTCTGAAATGCTTTTACTGACTGTTCAGAATCCTAACTGAGCCATGTAATGGCCACAAGTACAAAAGATATACAATTGCTGTGCAAGGATTGTAGCAGCTCTGAACTGTAGCCAGCATCCTAAATCAGTGTTTCTTTTCACTGGCTGTTGGGAAAATAAATACAAATCCAGTGATTAGAAGGCAGAGGGATGGTTTGGGTTTTTTTTAATGATGTCATTGCTATAAAAATGCTTCTGGTTTAATTTAAATATTTCTTTTATTCTACTTAGTAAACAAATACTTTGTGTTCTATTTTAAATGTCTTGGGGATTTTTTAAAAACAAGGTGGCCATATGCACTCAATTAATCAGCAGAAGGTGAAATGCCCAGGTGTAATCATTGCTTTTCTGTCATATCTGAAACTGGTTTAGATGCACAGAGTATCTGACACAGGATAACAGTCTCTATTTCATACTAGAGATGAATATTTTTTATCACACAACCTTAAGTTGTTGATTTCAACTACTGAAAGCAATGGCATTTCTGTATATTGTTGGTTTTAATCAGATGTCTCCTTCATAGCATCGTTCTTGTGCTGGCAGTGGTGTGGAGTTCACTGTGAAAGCACTAATTTGTCTTTGCTTTCTGAGAACTGGGAAATTGAATATCAATATTTCTGAGGAAATATCTAATAGCAAATGTGCTGTGAGAAGTGGGGGAGGGAAGGTGTTTGTTTCTGTAATTGTTCCCTTTGCAGATTGCTTAAAAAATTATTACAGGCTAAATGAGTCCCACACAGTTATTTGAGACCAACTGATGGCAGTTGACAGCGATTATCACCAAATTCCTCCAACCATTCTGTGTCCCTGGTGTCCCTGAGCTGAGAGCTGACACTGCTGCCTGTCTTTGCAGGACCTGTTGTTCAGTGTGTGTGCCCTCAATATCATCTCCACCATTGTCTGTGCCCTGGCAACAGCCATGTGCTGCATGCAGATGGTTTCCTCTGATCTTCTGCAAATGGTGAGTATGTTCCAGGGACAACACAGGATATTGGCCAACAGAACATATTGTCCTGAGCTGTCTGTATTCATTTGCACCTACTCTCTGCTTGTAAACTGAAGACTGTTGGTGTGTTTGTGTGGTGTTAGAACTTGTGTGTGCATGGGTGTGTCTTTTTATCTGCATACATCTTTGTAATGTAGCCTCTAGATGTATGAACAGCTGCTGTGTTTTAAATGTCTGTGTATTAGAGGGTTATAATCAGGATTTTGCAATGGGGAGTATGTTACTTTTGTTAACGAGGTTATTAACAAGATTCAGTCATATAAACACACTAAATTTTCTATTCTTACTTGTATATTCTCCTCAGCTTCCTCACTATCCAGAGCAATTGAGATACTGGTTTTCACTGCTACTTTGGCATGAGAACTATGGAGTACGAGTTGTGTAAGTTCAAAACAGGAACTTGTCACACCCCTGTGCCAATAACAGTGTTTTCAAAAGGAAAACATGATCAGCTTCAGAGTAGCACTTGTGTTCCAAACAAGATGGAAAAGGACCATAAGTCTCCTGCACACTCAGCTGCATCACAGGATACTGTCCTGTTGTGGTTGGACAAAGGCAGCTTTTCTGTCCCCAGTGATTTGCAAGGTTTGAATGTGATGTTGAGACAAAAAAAGAAGGAACATTTTAAAACCTCTGTATTTTGCAGGCCAGCTCTGCTGCTTCTGTTGCTGGCTAATCTAGGAAATCATCCTGATTAATAAGGGAGAACAACCACACAAAGCTCAGACCAGGCATTTGTGCAGCTCGTATTTTAGAAGGTTGCATAGGTGGGAGACTGGCCCAGCAAGTTTGTTACAAACCATTTAAATAACACACAGTTGTTGTCTGACCTGCCATGCAGGCATGTGGTTGCTTAAAAAGTAAATAAATGAGTATGAATACAGTAGGTGCCATGGATACTGATGTAAGTGCATGAGTTAGAGATAAGGCAGTCCTTTCCAGACAAGTGTTCCAGTCACTGGGTTACAAACTCAGTTAAAGACTATTTTTGGTTTGTGATCTGGTGTTTACTTCACATAGTAATAGATACAGCAAATTAGGTACCTATGTCTGTACAATGGCTACAAGCAGCGCATAAATGCATTTTTTCTTACAGCACTCTGAGTGTGCATATTGTGCATGCTTGGAGAGGCTTTAAACAGTGCTTATGGAGTAACTTTGGTCTGGATGGCAACAACTGACAGAATCATTTCAGCTGATGACAAGTTAATCTTTTAAATGTTAAGGGATTATTTTCATATTTGGCTATTTTTCTTTCTCATACATTCTCCCCTCTGTGATATTTGCTGCAGGAATGCTCATTGACTAAAGAACTTCTTCACCTTGCAGTGATGATGGGGAGATGAAGAGATCATCTACCTCCAAAAATGTGTCTAGTGTAACAGTGATCCAGAACTGTAACCGTGCATATTCCTGGAATCTTAACGTACACTTAATTTAATGGTATTTAACAATGGAAGAGGAATAAAAATTGATAGATAACAATGAAACAAGAACAGTATTTAAGTGCTTCTGATGGGCATTATGCAAGAAGGAGTAACCTCAGTAGGAAGTCAAATTCCTTAAAACCACATTATTTTTCTCTCTACCATCTCATTCTTGACATCTTTAAAACTCTTTCTTTGCCACCTGGCATTATGTTCATTTCTTTTTGCTTCCTCTGCCTTGTGCTTCCACAGCTTTCTGTCTTCCTGCTTAGTTGTCTGTGCTCTCACCTTTCAGCTCCATCGACAAGAACTTCCTTCCCTCTCCATGGATGAAGGCAAATAGGTGGATTTCTTTCTGCTCAATCCCAGTCTTTCCTTGTTTCTCAGTTTTCCCTTTCTTTTTCCAGGTTGCTGAGCGGGGTTCCTGCAGGGCCTAAGTGAGCGCAACTTCCTGGGGCTACGCTGACTTAGACCAGCTGAGATCTGACCTGCAGAGTTCTTTTTCTTTCATTCTTTGCAGCCTGTTGTCCCATGACCTGCAGCTCCCTTTTGCTCCACTGCACCCAGAAATCTGATTTACTTCCTTTTTTCTTGCTTGTTAATGCTTGATTTGTGCTTTCCCCTTTCACTTTTCCCTGCTGTGTGCATTTTGTCTTAGCTGGGTTGTACCGTGCTGGAAGTTTGAGACAAGCAGCAGCAGGAGACACCACCCCTCTTAGATGAAAAAGGTTTAATGATTTTCCTGATGCTTTTACTCTTGCTCTACAGCATTCAAGAGTTGTGAAGGCTCTCAGGGCAGCAAAAGCAAGAAGAGGCAGCAGGGAACACCCTCCTTGGACATCATTAGGTTACCATTAGAGCCTCAGTTCATGGTCCATGTGCTGTGTTCATGTTCTTGTCTCAGAGATTAATCAGTTAGGATGGTGAATTTTTGCAAATTTCAAACAATTCCAATTTCCTGCTTACCAACATAAAGCAGGTGTATAGTACAGTCTGAGGGGAACCTGCAGCAGTGATTCTGTGAGCATGTGCTTTGTTGCTGCCTTTGGCAGACAGTGGGAGTCTGATTCATGCAGGCAAACTGAGGGTGTTCCATTGGAAACTGCTGGCCTCTGACACACTGATCTTCAGGAAAAATGTCCCAAAAATGTACACACAAGCTGTCCAGTAGTAAGCACAGATTAAATTTTCCAATGACTTTGAAGGTTTTTTTTTTGTTTAAAAATAATCCTACCTAACAAACATTTGGTTTCAAGTGTTAAGGGAAAAATACTGCAAAACATTGCAAACTCTTTTTCCTGCTTTATATTTTATCCCCAATTTTTTTCATTTTGCTTTAAGCTTTCTCACTGTTTTAAATATAGGCAATTGCTCAGGTACAGAAAACGGTACCAATTGCACTAAAGCTCCAAGAGTAGGTGATACCATAGTTAAAGATTGAAATAGCATTTGTTATGTGTTTCACCAGACAGTTTAAGGGTGCCCTCCATTCCAGGGCTTCCCAGAATTGTTCATTCCATGTACACAGCCCTCCAGGAGAGAAATGGGAATCAAATCAGATTATATCAAGGTTCTATAATGTGAAGAAACCTCTCTTAATAACCACACTGTCACTTCCACGATGTTTCCTTTGTTGCCTAAGGCAGTTTCAGTTTGCATTTTGTCTGATGAGTGGCTGCTGCAGAAATGCTCCCTGCTTTCTTCAAAAGGCAGCTGCCTGAATTCAGCAAAGAAAGAGGAGAAATGATACCCACTGTGGCCAGGCTAAATCATGAAGCAGTTCACCTGTTCCCCCCCTCCTCTGACTCCAGATATGTTTACACAGTACTCATCCTGGAAGTCCTGGCACTGATATAATTGAGTGTGCTCTGATTTTATCACCATCCCTGTTGGTGGCTGTTCATGTTCTGTGATACCTGAACCCACCTGTTATTTTGTAAAGGAAATAAGGTAATGATGACACATGCAAATGGTAGCATTTAATTACTGTTTTCATCAGTTAGAGTGATAATTCAGCATGTGATTAACTTAATGAGCTCTAGTTAATATTTCCACTCCAACCCCTGACACAAAGCACCTCTGTCTGAGGAGGAGAACATCTTGCTGGCATTGTTTAACCCCTGGTTATATATCCTGGTGAGAGAGTAATAAACCTCTCAGGGTGAGGCTTCACGGTAAGTGAGAACTGATCTTACATTATTACATATTGTTTATTATTTAATCTAATTACATCAAACCCAGAATATTAGGGGGTTTGGGGACAAAAGTCACTTACAAGTATTGTAAAGCCCAGATGAGCCTGCCTTTAGAAAAGGGCATTGCAAATTATGTACATCCATGGGAAGATCCTAAATGTAAATGTGGTTGGGCAAATATTCCCTTCACACCCACCACAAATAAAATGGTAAAATGCAAACCTTTGGTGCAGGAAAGCTTTTGGACATCTTTAAAAAAGGGACCATTTTTCATTAAACATTTTATTGTTAGAATAAGTATATTTAAGACTATTTAAAATATGGTCAGGACTTTGAGAAAGATTTTGTTGTCACAGACCAATCCCCCTGAGACTGCAGAGCTAATGGTTTGTGATGGTTGTAGGAACAGCAACTAGAAACAATGGAGCAGAAAAATTTGAGTGTTTGCCTTATCAAAATACCTCCTGTGTTGCAATTCCCTTTAAGATCAGGGAAAGAGTAGAAGACTGAACTATGGTCCTTCTGTTCTTGCAGACAATTGCAATCCACATTTCCCTTTAGGACATACTGATTCCAGTGTTTCAGACAAGGAAAACAGCAACCTGTCCAGGAGGAAGACAGTTAATTGAAGACAGAATTACAGACTGGAGTGTATTGCCAGGAGCTTCTACTCAAGATAACATGCCAGTATTTCATTACATGCAATTAGGAATTTTTACTTTCCATTCTCAAGAATTAGCAGATTTTTATAAATTACATATAGAGACTGAAATGAGAATAAGGAACCCTGGAGTCTCCAAAGGATGCATTTCAAAGTTACACAGTGCATTTATTAAATGTGATATGGAAGGCAGAGGTAATTACATGCAGATATGGGAAATACTCCAGATAAGAAACTTGCTGGTTCAGATAAGTCCTAATTGCTGAGCAGTGAATCCCAGCAGTGCCATTTCCATGGCATCCCTAGTGCTGAGCAGCTGCAGGATATGCAGACTGGAGAATGCCTGGGGATGTCCATAGGGTGTCCCACAGCTGGGAATACTCATGAATCCTTCCTGGTCTCACACATCTTGGGCAGAAGGATGTACCACATGGGATCACATGAGGAACTGTTCCATCAGAGAATTATATTTATATGTCCTACTTGCTGTTTCTTCAGCTTCTTAACTGGGACTCCTCCATCAGCTTTTACTTCAATGTACTCAAAATATTCATAAATAACCATTCTGGTTCACTTTGGTGCCCAACTTTTAGGTGACCTGTCAGTGTAGAGCTGGAAATTTGGTCTGGCAAGAAAGAGAATGAGTTTTACAATCATCTTCATATCTGTCTAATAGTGTTTATTTCACCTTGAAGAGCTGGAAACTGGGTGAAGAGTGGTGTAATTCTGCCCAGCACTGCCCTCCTGGCTGGGAAGGGGCAGCTGCAGTGCCCTGCTGCAGGCTGGCAGCTGGCACAGGAGGGCACTGCTGCCCAGCCACACCTTGCTGGCTCTGTGGAGTTCTCAGTGCTACAGCACATGCACCTGTGAGCATATCCTGCATTTTCAAACAGCTTTGACCTCTTCTGGGAGCAGGGTCCTTCCAGTGTTTGTGGTTCTAGTTTTCTGCTTGCTGACAAACTTGCTGCTGAGGACTAACTTCTGTATTGAGCAAGAAGTGGGTACAAACCCAGCGTTTTACAGATTTCTTGTTTACTCTGCTGCACCCGGATATTTTATCCTTCCCTCATAACTGCAAACCAAATAACAAATTAAGTAGTTCTCATAATCAGAGCTGTTTAAATCAGGCTGTTCCAAGTTAGATGTGCCCAATGAAAAGACACAATTCTGTGTGCAGTCTGTGCACTGTGTGGCACATCCATTTGTGCACAGATCTGTGTAATGGCCTGTTGGGGACCAGACACATTGCACAGACTACAGTAAGGCCTTCTTTAGTCCAGGAATGAGAAAACACCTGCAGGAGTGTAGTAGTTGGAGTGCCAAGCTTCAAAGGCTAGGGTAGTTATTTCCTAAAAACCAAGCATGAATTCTTGATCTGTCTTTCATTGTCAGAGTTCTGAAAGCTCCCAGACTCCAACAGCTCCAGGAGCTCAGCAGAAATGCTCGAGTCTTTCACATTTCCAGAGCTGGGGGCTTTCTATTTATGCCTCGTAAATATATTTGAAATATTTATTGATACCTATAGAGTTTTGCTAAGCTTTTTAACACTGTGTTTACCAGTGATGTTATTTGCTGTTTACCCTTGTCTGCAACCATTTTCTATCCATTGCTTCTGCAGTGGCCACTAGTTTAATCCCAAAAACCTGGCTAGGAGATCTGCTTGGGTGAGGTGTTTCATAGTGTGAGTTACAGTTTTGGAAATTGCATTGAGTTCACCTTGGTCTTGTTTGTATTGGTGACTGAACAGGTCACCCCCATTTTTTGTTTGGCAGTTCTTATTACTGTCTGTCCTACTTGTCATCAGCATCTTGAGACTGATTATTTAGTAACAGCTCTCTTCTAATACCAGTGCTGTGTGTTTCCTTGTGAAAGTGTTTGTCAGTGTTTCTTCTCCTAGTCCAGCCTTCTCAGTTGTTTGCATTTTCTGACTGTGTCTTTTTCTGACCTATGGAATTTGTATTAAGTCTTTGCTGAGTCCCTGCCAGCCTTCACTATTTGAGGCTAACCCTTAAAGACTTTAAAATACATTTTATTGCAGAAAGAATAAACTTTTGCAGGCTGATAGAGATTAGTAGGTAGGGTAGTATGGAATAAGATATGATTTAATTCCCACTTAGTAGCTTTCCAAATGTTTTCTTGAGGATGTCTGTTCTTTGCGGTAATCCCTGATATTTGCTATTGTTTCATTTCCTGCTAGTTTCCCTCTTACAGCCTTTTTCACTTTAATTTCTGTGCCTTCCAGCAGGATGATATCACACAGGTAAACTGTTGTTTCTGACCCCCCCAAACATGTGCATTTCCATGTCCATCCTGCTGCTCATTGTGGGTGTTGGTCACAGTTCGCTGCCATGGTTTGTATTCCCAGTGGCGGTTCCTGGCAGGGATGCAAATGATTCTGCTCTTTGCACCTCAATGTTAGGCCTTGTCCTTCTTGCCCCACAGCCCCTTCTGCCCTGTGTGAACCTGTGCCCTGTGTCCCACCCCCAGAGTGTGTGCTGTGGTGCCCCTGCTGTGACAGTGCTGTGTTTATTGCCCTGGTCTGGACTGTGTTGGGTCTCCCTTCCCTCTGTGGCTGAATGGAACCAGCTCCAGGGAGCTCCAGAACTGAGGGGATGGAGCCACATGTCCCCTGGTGCCAACCAAAGCTCGGGTTCCATGGCAGGCTGTGGAAATAGTCTGGGAGAAGGCCAAAAAAGAAAACTGTTTGGTTTCCAGACTACAAAAATGACCCAAATTATCAACGCTTGTAGGAAAAGAGCTGCAGTCCTGAGTTTGGTGGAATCAAGCAGGGTGCAAAATGAGACCCAGAGTATGCAGATATTTCTCTTCATTATGATAATTTTTTATACATATTTTCGATAGGTAAATTGAGGTGTTTGTCTTGCTTCCCTTTTTTCCCCAAAAGAATCTTGCATGTATTTGGGATGGTAGCAGACTGATGGTTGCAGAACTTAGGGTTGGAGTTTAATGGTTAATGTTAATGTAATATTACAGTTTGGGAAAAGGCTGTTTAAAGATCAGGTGAGTTTAGACCAAATGACTGCAAGAATGTAGGTTTTTGTGGTTTTGGTTTGGGTTTTTTTTTTCTGTAAGACAAATACAGAAATGTCTGATAGTCCCTGGGATAACAGCATCCCACCTCACATGGAAGATGAAAGAGAGCATCAGACATTTCATGTAACAAAGAATAAATCAAATAGATGTCATGTCTCTTTTCTGCACTGTGCCATCAGTGGCACACAAGGGCTGGAAGGCTTTGGTTGGCTGTGAGATATAATGATATAATATACCCTGCAGAGGAGGTTCTCTATTAATAGTTACACGTGAAAATGTCTCTGGAGAGCTGATTAGTAACAGTTCATTTTCACAAACAGTTGAAATTGGTCCTCTTGACTGTTGTGTTGTTTTATTACAACTTTGACCTGTGAAACAACACACATAGAGTTTAGTAGAATTAAGGTGTAACTCAACCTTTTGAACACCAAAACCCAGTATCATTTATTTGGTAATGTAAATTCAGCAGAACTACACCAAGTTAAATTTTAAAAAGTGAACAATATAAAAAGTCTGATATTAAAATTTGAGGTAATTTACTTTCTATTTGCTGGATCTCCTAAGCATAAGCATTTCCCCTTTTATTTCAGTGCTTCCTAAATTTTTACAATGGATTTAAACAAGTAATAATGTAATGAGAGAACCTACAAAGACATGTTATCTTGTTCCAGTATAAAAAAGGAATGTGCCTTCAGCAAAGTTTCTTGGCTGACTTGTTTTAAAAGGCAGGAGGTAAAGATCAAGTCATCTACTGATCCAAGAAAAGTGATATGACAGCAGAAGCTGCCTGGAGAAAAAAAAAACTTCAGTGGTTTTGGAGTGTCTTTTGATCCCCTTTTATCCGTGGGGATCATAAAGAAGCAGGTCAAGGTGACAGAGTTCCATGTGATCTGCAGGAGGGCCTGTATTTGATCTTGAATGAGCTCAGCCCTTTCCTAGGACAGTATTTCCAGTGTTCCTGAGATCAGGGGCATTGGAATGGCTTCCTTAAATCCCTGCTCTGACAGAAGGTGAGGAGGTTCCTGGCACAAATGTTGATAGTACTTCTCAGTTTGATTAATTTTTATTGCCCAGTGTAGTTATTTTCTTTTTGGTTTTGAGATGTTTATGTGGAATAAGTGTCTTTCTTACTTTCGTTTCAGCATTTGAAACCTTTATACCACATTGAAATGTGCAGTGTCTGTATCATGAAAACACAAACAGCTATTAAGTATTTATTATTTTACAAGAATAATAAAGCAGAGTTATAAATGGCCCTTTTTCTGGAAGTGAAAAATGGGTGGGATATTTTTAGTCGTTTCATTCAAAATTTAGTGACTATTTGGTAGCTTATTTCTAGTTAGTCTTATTTGGGGTTGTTTGGGGCAGTGGCATTGGGTTTTTTTGCTCTGTAAACACAGGGCAGTTCAAATCAGAAACAAAAACATGTAAATATTTGTTTTAGTAATTGTATCTATTGTTCATCAGTTATTAAAAACAACAGATAGATGAGCTCAGTTGGTTCAAACTTGGCTGTAATAATGCCAAGGTCATGGGTTCAATCCCCTGTGTGGGCCATTGACTGAAGAGTTGGACTCGATGGTCCTTGTGGGTCCTTCCAACTCAGGACAGTCTGGGATTCTGTGACATGAGATTATGTGGTATTATAATAAAATTGTATACAGGGTAGAAACATTTCTTGAAAGGCTGTTTAATTTTAAATGTCTGTCCTGCATCTGAAGAGTGACTGCCTTGGATCCCCAAGGCCTCTCTGTCTCCACTCAAACCTTGTGCTGTGTTTTGGCAATCTGACCCCTCCCGACTGATCCCAAGTGTTCTTCTGCTTCCCCAAGTGCCTCTTCCATTTCAGTGTGGGCATTAATGACATTGGATCTCGGTCAGAGATGCTAGTACTGCCCTTTTTTTGTCATTTTTATTAGTAGTCATGCTGTTTGTGCCACCTGAAGGAAGTTGTGACGTGTTTGTGTTCAGTTCCTGCCGCAGAGGCCGCGCTCCTGCCCCGCCGACTGTGCCACTCCCCACGGCCCCGCGCTGCACCACGCCCTGGACTTCGACGAGTTCGTGCCACCGATGCCACCCCCGCCCTACTACCCACCAGAGTACACCTGCACCCCAGTGCCAGAGCCACACAGGTCATTCTTCTCCCTTTCCTACACTCCTCTCACAGTTTTGCAGCTGAGGAGCAGAGTGGGAGTTCTGCAGACTGAGATCTGCCAAAGAACATGAAGGCAAATAATGTCCTTCACTCACACTGGGTGCTTTTCCCCCAGACATTACATAGGGATTTTGGCAAACTTGAAGGGTTACATATGGAAATATTTGTGTTAAAGCATTGCTGTAACAGAGACATGGTTGAACTTAGCTAAGACAAGGATAAGAATATCTGAACTGAGAGCAGAGATCATCTTACAGGTTGATGCCATGAGAGTCCCCCCAACAAAGCAGGACTCTGAGCCACTTTAGTGTAGGCTAAGATAAAAAGTAAAAGTCCTTTAATATCAGGTCTAGGGCATGCACGTGTCCTCCAAGCCTGAGTTTCCATGGCTTTTATAATATGATCCCTCCAATCATTACTTTACACATTTCTCAGTCCAGCCCTGGTTCCACCCCTGTTCCAACCCCCAGGAATTGGGTCTGGGGCCATTGAGACCCTCTGTCTTCATCGGCTCCTCTTCCTTGGGCTCCTGGAGTTCCTCCAGTTCTGACTTCTGGGACACTGCCCTGTGTTTATGTTTTGTTCTGCAGGCCTTTCTGATAGTCGTCAGCATTCTACCTTGAAGAGAGTCTAAACAAGATTAAATAACTAAAGGAATTTGAGCTCCCCATTTTGGGGCAGGGGTAGTGATAGAAAGACATTAAACTTAAGCCAGAAATATTAACCCACTAAAAATCTACAGCTACTGTGTTCCTAAAATCTATAAAATGAAAAAATCAAAAACCCCTTTGGCACCAGGTGATCCTTTCACAGTTGTTGCCATTATACACTTGAAGTTGAACATGAGATTCAAGTTTTTTAAGGAAATAATTGCAGTTAATGTATATTAGTGTGGAATAGTGAAGGACATGAATGATGACAAAACAGGCTGGTGGAGATGGCTGGCATCCTAAATGGAAGAGAGTTTTGAAAACCACCCTGTGAACTTAGGGCTTCATTTTGGTAGTCCAATAAATCTCTTCATTGTAATTCTTTGTAGTGTATTGGCTTTGAATTCAGAGAAGGCTTTACATCAGTGAGGTGCAGGTAATAGTTTACCAAACCAACCCATTGCTAAGTTTGCTTGTCTGTGTTTGTGTACAGAGGACTCCACCTGGACTTCCCTGCCTCCCCTTTCGGAGCTGTGTACGAAGTGAGCATTAACAGCCCGGGAATGCTGTACCCCAGCGAGCTGCCCCCTCCCTACGAGGCCGTGGTGGCAGAGGTGCCTGCCAGGCAGGTAAGGAAACCAGAGGCAATTCTTTAGGTGAGCTTCAAATTGGAATAATGCAAAACAATTCTGGGTAAATTTTAAGGAACAACCAGTTAGTGCCCTGTTTATGGACAGGTGGAGAATGGAGCCAAAGTCTGATAGTTTTAGGCCTACAAGAGGAACAAAATGGAGACATGAATTCTTACATAATGCAAATGCTCCTGTAGAATATGCACCAAGCACAGCAAAGTATGAACTGTAGTAATGAGATTTATAAACCCCTCAAAGGCAGACTTTGCCATGGAAATCATGGCAGATTTAGCTATGAAAGTGCTTCTGGGAACCATTACATAATAATGTCATAATTGTTAAACCTTTTACTGAGCATCGGGCAATAGCTTTTATTTGTTTTTAAATGTATTTATGTCCTTAGAATCTCATTAAATTGTATCAAATGAGACTCAATAGTTCATTAATTTCATGAGCAACAAATGTCAGTCCCAGTCTATGTGGCTGCATCAATGTAAAAACTGTTGTCATCTATACTGACTAGGAATTCCCATTTCAGGACTATGAAAAAAGTGGTTTTCACACTGTTTTCCATACAAAGTATTGACTAGGATATAGAGAATATGAGAACAAACAGATCAGGGTTCAGTAACTGTATTTTAAGGTTTGCTAACCTGTGGGCTCTGCAGGTTGTTTAGAAGCACAGGTTTTCTTGCTTTTTCCTGTTGGTGGCTCAGTGCCTGTCTGTACCACCTTTATGTCTGAGGATGTGCAGTCAGGGAGGTTTTACTCCCCTTGGCTGTGCAGGGACCTGTGTGAAACCCTTTGCCATCTCTATGTGAACCAAAACTTTGACCTGACTTAAAAATTGTCCCTGTTACCTCCTGCAATTCCAACTGTGGTTCTCCTTCCTCCAAGCAAGAAGGTTAATCAATTCCAAGTGTACATAAAATACACTCAGCAGTTATCCTGAGAGAATCTCGGGTCAATAAATGTTTCAGCACAAATATTCAGTAGATATTTTTCAGTCAGCAATTAAGTTTATGAAAGCACCTGAATTAAGAATTTATGGAAGTGCCAAGAACCCCATGATGCTTAAAAAGAAATGAACACCCTTAAAACATTATTCTATTTGTTCCAAAATGTAGTCTGAATTTTCTCCAATGACAAAGAGCATTTGAGAACACTTCTTACTTTTCCAGTTGGTTCCCAGCACTTCCACAGTGAGTTTCCAGGAATGATCTGCAGCTTAAAGTGACACCACATTTTACTTTTCACCACAGATGCAATACTCTGTTACAATGAAGAAAGATCTTTAATAAAATTCCAAGGGAATTGTTTTAAAATGGGTGTGGTTACACATTTTCTTCCCAGTCCTCTATCCATCTCTTGCTGAGTTTTAAGTATTTCTGGTGCTGTTCTTTATTTAGAGATGTATTTGCTAACCCTTAAACTTCAAATCACTTCTAAAAATTAAACTTGTATCACAAACATTTTCCTAATCAGTTGCTTTTAGTAAGGGATAGATTAGATAAATAGATAGATAGATAGATAGATAGATAGATAGATAGATAGATAGACAGACAGACAGACAGAAAAAAGTAACAGTTAGTTATGCATATATATGTGTGCTTTAATCTCCACTGGCATGTGAAATGGAAGGGCTTTCCTTAATAGCTTCAGACTAACAGTGTCACATCCAATTGTTTAGAAGGCTGAATGCAAATTAAGCACTTGACACAAAGGTTTACACAGAAGTGACTGATGCTCATTTCTAGAGTGTCACCAACCATAATAAGCTTTACTGGTTAATTGTGGCCCTGCAGACAGAAGGAGATATGATGCTTTCTGCTGAAGATGATATCAGTCTCATTCCTTTCAACCTTTTTTATATTTTTTCTCATTTATTGTTACCAGCTACTTACTAGAAATAATTTTGATAATCACATTCCCAAAGAACTGCCAAAAATCTATTGAGATGGGCAGCAAGGTCCAATCCAAAGCCTGTTCAAATCAGTAGAAAGAAAATTTCCTAAATTTCATGTCTTTATGGGTCCAATCTTTCCAGGAGAACTGATTCTGTATTTTGTTCCCATGATTCATAGAAGTCAAGGGAAGTTACTCACTTATATCCATCCCTTCAGGGAAAAGGTGAGTTAGAATATTACCAGCAATCTGCAGCATTGGCACCTTGGGTGGAAATGATATTATAGAGTTCAAAACACACTGGGAGTTAACATCTCAGCAAATAACCAAAGCAAAAGACTATTTTGTGCTTTGTTTTGTGGTTTCTGTTTTTCTCTCTCCTGGTTTAGGGTAATATTATATGGTAGGAAAAAAAAGCATAATATGGAGAAGTGCAGACTGTGGAATCAGAGGTTGCTTGTAATGAACCTGTTAGTTTTAAGCTTTGCAAACATCAGGCTTTGTAATGTGGGTCTGCAGCCTCAGGTGCCCGTCAATTCAAGATGGATTTACCTTGTAGATGCTGGAAAAATGAAAAATTGTGTTTGGTTCCTGACTCAAGGACGTTGTAAAATACTTCAGCTTTAAATAGCTGTCAATCTGAATAGCAGCTGATAGGGAAGTTATTGGCTGATGTCAGGTGTGTTCCCAGACCCTCAGCGCTGCCCTTTGGTTTGGTGCTCGCAGGTTAATGTGCTGTGTCATTACCAATGTCCCCTTAGGTCACCGGCACCGCTCAGCCAGTGTCCCACTCAGCCCTGGGAGAGAGGAACACGACCCCCGACTGCAGCACACAAGGTTGGTCTCCTTAAAGATGCAGTAGCAGTTTTGAGTGGGCTTTTCCCTCTTCTGTCCTTCCCCATGGAGAAGGAAAGATTTGCTTTCGGATTATTCACGGCAAGAAGAACCTTTGCAGAGTCAGCGACTGATGTGGCTGGAAATGCAGAGGGGATGGAAGTGTGGCTGGAAATGCAGAGGGATGGAAGCGTGGCTGGAAATGCAGAGCAGGGCTTGGCTAAACAAAGCGTGGTCTCTAAAGCCCTTTGAGGCAGATTCCTCTTTGGGGAGTGCAGCACATCACCTGCAGCTTCTTTCTCCTTGTCAGCAGCCATGGGTGCCTTTCTGATACTTCACAGAGTCCTTTCCTGCCTGGCTTCCTCAGTAGAAACTTGCTGCCTGAAGCCCAGACGTTGGGAATGCAATAACTGAGGAGCAGCAGTGCAGAGCCTGTTTGTTTGAAGTCCCAAAGTCAGTAGCCTTGACATGTCTGTTGCTCCAGAGAGGGCTTTTTGAACAATTACTGGAGTTAAATTTCCACTAAATGCTTTTCTTCCTACATACTCATATTGCATTAATAAGCAGATTGGCATGTGTTCTCAGTCCACTGTGGGCAGAGGAGTGGTGGCAGAGTGGTCCAAGGCACAGAAGCAGTGCCCTCTTGCCCAACATCCAGCATGGCGGATCAGTGAGGAGCATCTGGTCCTGCATGCCCAGGGTACCTGCTCTGTGCAGTGCCATTGCAGTTCCCAGAGCCACCTCACCAGTGATCACCTTCAACTACTGCTAAATATTTATTTTTTTTTAAAAACCCTAGTGTTTGAGAACTGCAAGGATGGGTTACAGCTGAGGGAAACTGAAGGTGGTTTGTAAGTGCTGCTGTTAACAAGGGCTTTGTCTAGAGAGAGTCTCTGAAGTTTTAAATGCATTTGGACTTCACATCCACAAATTACAATCTAAATTTTAAGGCCAGTTCTGGAGTTTTGACTGTTGGGAAGTAGTGAACCAGCTCTCAGGCCAAGGTTCTGACATTACATATTGTTCTGTGTGCACATGAAAGGGAACTAAGGAGGTCCTCAGGCATGTTTTATTCATGTAAAATCAATCAGGTGCTCCATTCCATGTCATCTGAGCAGTGATTGCTTCTCATCTGCTTCAGACCCTTCTTCCTGCTCTCTGTAGTACCAATGTCAATGGAAGAGCAAAATAGTCAGAAGCCAAAAATACTGTTTAAGTCTAGATAGCAAACAGTACAAATTACTACCCTCCTGGTTGTTAATTAAATCGAATCATACCAGAGAGAGTTTGGATAGTGGAGATGTATGCTCTGAAACAGGCACAAACTGGATACTTTCATTTATCCACACAGACTTTATAAATATATCAAAGCTTGAGTTAAGGGAATATGTTGCAAACAATCACTTAACTATGCAAAAAATGTAAATGGTCCAACAAACAAATATCAGTGGTCCAATAAACTGCTGCAGCTTTGCACATAACACATAATAAATGGAGCATATGATGCATTTTTAGCACAATGTAGATGTATAGATGTCTACATTGTGTCTACATTTTCATTACTGATTATTTTGCCCTTTTTGACAATGTAAGTGTTAGAAATTTATTTCATGGAAACCTCAAAAGAAAAAGAAAATAGTTGTGATTCATTTTGTGTAAGAAGATGATGTTCTTCACAAAATCCAGCCTCAGGAATGTTTGATTTTCCTTCTGAGAGTTAATTTTCCTACTGTAGAAAGATTTCTGCTTTCTAGACCTCATAACATAACAAAAGTTCTGTAACTCACTGAAAGATCCTATTCTTCTATTCCTGAACAAAACAGTTAAAATACATTTGTCTCATCAGTATGATTAGTAACAGCTGTTATGCCAAAAGAATGATCAGAGGCTGCTGAGCTGAATAGAATTGGGTGGGTTTTATTTTCTAAATATTTTAATTTTAGATGTAGGACTTTCAGGAATTCCAGTCTGATATGGGAAAGGTGTTGTCTGTATTATTGAAACTTGGAGACTGGGTTATCTAGTTTTATTTTCTTTATTTTTCTCTCGACTTTGTGAATGATGCAGAACCAAACACTTATTTTCATAGAGGGGCTCATTTTCATCCCTAACACGTATTTGTAGACATGACAGAGGAAATGACAACAAGGTCAGTTTTTAACACAAAGGGCTTCAAAGATGATGTGACTTTACACAGAATATTTAGCTCTCACCTGGAGTGTGTTTCACCTGTGTTTCATGCCAGAGATGTTCTATGATGATGAATTCTTATTTCTAAACACCTTTCTGCTCCAAGGAAGTGTTGATTGACTGAATACAGTGTTTGGTGCAGAGCTAACACTGACAGTAGCGATGGGTTTAAACCTGATCAGAGCCAGGTTTTGTCAGCATTTGTATGAAGTTTTACTTTCCCTACCACAGGCAGTTTCTCTCTGTTTACCAGAGAAACCAGAAGTGAAGGAGCTGTTCCTGTCCAAATGTAGCTGCAGGTGACACTTTGGTATCAGTGCTCAAACATGCTCATACTCAAGGTCTTTGCTGAAGGACACCAGAAAGAAGGAAATTACTTCAGTGTGTTTTGCTTTGGCATTCTCTCATCTGAGAGGTTTTCAATAATTATTGACGCATTTAAGTCAGCATATTGAAAATGGGGCGGGAGAGTAGTGGGAGGAGGGTGAGAATTTTCTCTTTGTCTCTGAATCTCTCATTTTGCAGTGTCTGTTGAGAGCCCCCCTGTGATGGTCTCGGAGCCTGGTGATGTCCCCGACCACAGCTGCTCCTCTGAAGATCTTTACTCGCTGGAAGTTCAAGGATCTCCCCACTCTGCAGATCTCTCCCCCTACTGCACAACCCCCAAGAGGGCAGCAGCCCAGAGCTGCAGCTCCCTGGATCACAGCACTCCCTGCAGGTGCCACAGAACTTGCACAGAGGCTTCTACTGACGAGGGTGACACTTCCCACGGCCGAGCCTCCACAGACACGTCTCGGGGGCAGGAAAAGAACTGTGCCCATGGCAGGTCCTCAGACTGTTCCTCAGGGAATTACAGTCCCTCAGCAAGAGAACTGCAGAGCTCTGCTCAGGAGAGCAATGCCACGCCGCCTTTGGAGCGAAAGCAAACCTTCTGTGTGGGCTTGAGCCAGCCTGCTGTCCCCTTCAGGACCTCTCCCTGTTTTGGGCCTGCCAACACTTCATCCTACACAAGTGGCCATGAGACCCAGCGTGCTGGAAAACACCCCATTTCCAACATAGTGCGGTCAAGCAGCGCCCCTGGGTCGTGTTCGTCTGTGACAGAAGGTGGGTGCAGTGCCCCATGGAACTGATGGGTAGTGTGTGGTTTATGCAGCAGTTGATGCTGCTGGGAATTATAGGCAACATCCCAGTGAGGACTGACTTACACAGGAAGGCTTTAGTTCCGGGCATATTTTCTAAACTTGAACATTTTTAAGAATGGAAATGGGAAAATTGACAGAGTGAAATCAATTTTGGCTTTTCTAAATGTCACCATTCTTTCTGTTCTGCTCAGAAAGCCATGTGCTGTTTCCACCTCTGTATTACTCTTACTTCAAGTAAGAAGTTGAATGGTAGCTGGGGTGCCTTTATGACATGATTAACAGAGCTGTCCCACTGTAATGCAGCAGGTTGTGTTTCCCAGAGGTGACTCTGCCATTGGAGGTGTTGGTGCATGGCAGAGGCAGCCAGTGTGACCCATGGCAAGCTGGAGTGTACAGTGAAAAGTTTTAAAGGACAAAGAATTGAAAATGAGGCCTATAATAAGATGACAAATGGAAAGGAAAGCTTTTGGCTGTTGTGGATAAGTATCTTGTGCTATAAATCTCCTCTTAGACAAGTAGGGAAGATGAGAGGTGATGCTGGCTGGACGGTGTATCTTCATAGAAAACCTGCTTCTAAGTGAAAAAGAAAGCATTGATTTAGTAGGGAGGAATAGCAGGAATGCAGCACTGTCTAAAGCATTGGAAAAGGGCAGGTTTCACAAAAGGATGTAACCTGTTCAGAGATGTTCAGAAGGGTAACCTGGAGAAATGGCTTGAAAGTAAAGATTAAAGCCTTGCGAGGTGCCATAGATTGGGCTGTTAGAAGATCTGTTCCCTGGGCTTTCTAAGGGATCTAGAGGAAGAATCATGTGACTAACTCAGCAAAAGTAGAGAAAATGTTGAAATAACTGGTTTCATTTAGGATGACGTGTTGGTCCTGTTACACTCCATACGTTTCAGACCCCTCATACTTAGCTCAATAATTGACTGTGTGTTACCTTTACAAATGTAGCCCCAGCACATGGGCCAGGAAAAGTGTATCTTTAATCTAGAAGAGTTCATTTATCTTCTGACATTTACCCATGACATACATGCTCTGAAGCTGCTGTGCAGACAGTGAGTAGGAATTTCTGAACCCTTTCTGTGCCACAGACAAAAAGAACAGCCCTTTCTTTCCCTTGTGGGGGAGGCTCTGCAGCTCCCCAGTGTTGTGCCCCATGTGCTGGTGAGCAGTGTGGGAGAGGCTGCTGGGGGCAGCTGTGTCCTCCTGCTCCTGCTGGGACACCTGGAACAGCAGATGCTCTGCCTGCCTTTTAAAGTGGCCTAAATACATTCATCAGCTTTTCTAGAGAGGTGGCATTGAGGGACAGGAGCTGAACATTATCAAGATGTAACAGAGGCCAGCAAAGGTTGTGGTAAAGAGGCAGAGAAGGCTCTAGAAATACTGACTCACAGGGAAGGGCAGTCAAGAGAAGTGACTTGGAGGGACTGCTGACCTACTTTGCCTACAGAGGACTCTTTGAATAAACCCTGAGGAGAAGCAGTTGAGTCTAAATGTCCATATTTCTTTCATGTATATGTTTGGCAAAATACAGTTTGCAGAATTTTGCTCTGTGAAAAATTTTACAACTTCACATTTCTGCCTCTTCCTATTCCTTTTATTGAACTTTGTTTGGAAATCATACACAGTTTAGAAGCAGCCCTGTTCTAAGTATTGGCTGTGTTTGTAGCAGCCCTGAAGGGTATTTTCCCTAAGCTGTGACAAACAGCTGAAGTTCTTTACAGTCTCTGTAACTTTAAAAAGGCATTTGATCCATTTTTCACAACTGGCTATTAGTATTCACTGCAGAATTTAAAAATATATCCACAGAATTGAGCAATAGGCAAAAATTAAAGGGAACCACTGAGCTCCCTCAGTCAACCCAGAAGAAAAAGTGCTTGCAGGTTTTTCTTCAGTAAAAAACACTTTTCTTTTTAAATTATCCTGGAGTAGAAGAACTAGTCAAATAGACTGACTCTATGGAAGACAGAGCTGTAACTACATATTGTTAATACTGATAACTCATGGTAGGGACACACTGTGGATTTTGGAGACCTGAGGCTGGAGGAGCTTCACCCACATTCACAAAAGGGAAAATACAGGGATCAGATTGTAAGTCAGGTTTGGATTTAAGACCTGGTCTTCCTACTTTAAGAAAAAGGTATTAATTTAACTTCTGTCTCACCACCCTGCACAAGCCAATGTGAAGAGATTGAGAAGCAAAACCTTCCCACTTAGGGTGGAGATTTTGGTTAAATGGGGTTTGAATGTTATGGTGATTGCATTGCCCATAGTTTGGAACATGCATTACCTGACATGTGGATGTTGCACAGGTGTCACAGCACAGTGACACAACAACAGTGAGACATAATAAATAATTTGGAAATTTTAGTGCTGGCATGAAACTCTGAGCTTTTAGGTCAATAAAACACATTTCTTGTGCTCCAAGCACACTGTGACATGATGAGGCCTTTATGATATGTGTAGTCAAATAATTCTCCCATTAATCCCTTAATGTGAGCTTGATTATTTGTTTTGAAATATCTGTAATTTCCAGTGGAGAAATTATAAATGCAAATTTAGTTTAATAGGTGTTGTTCTAGTCTCTGTACAGTCCCTGGACAATGTAAGTATGATGCATTCACACACAGTCTCTGTCAGACATAGTTCCCTCTTAAAATTACTTAAAAGTTAATACTTTGCACATTTTTTCTGTCCTTTCCCTGTAAAGTTTATCATAACAAATGAGGACAAAATCAACTTCTAGCACAGATGTTTGTTACAATAGATTTAATGTGATAGACTGTGTGGCTCTATCAGTTGAGTACCTGAGTGATTATTGTAGTGTTTGTGTTCCAGATAATTCAGGGTAATGTCTAGTGGTGTAGTTTTGACTTGCTGCAAGTACATTTAGCAGTACAGTAATGGATGGGAAGGCAGAACATCTGAAGTGTCTCTCTTAATAAGCGTGCCATGACTCATGTCCTGCAGTACTTCAGCATAATAGAGCAAATTAAAGACAGAATAGAAGCTGTCTCTCCTAATTTCTTACAGATTTTGTATGTTTGTAGCATCTTAATTCTGTTTCCTTCATTTAATTACTCACTCTACCAGAGAGGATTATATGGGCTTTCCATTAGAAACTGTCCCTGGAGATATGGAAGAAAACCTCTTGTAATCCACCTTGAAGTTCAAAACACTTTTCAGTCTTGGAAGTAGATGTAAACAGCCATGGCATGAAAGTGAGGGCTTTTTCCACCTTGCCTCTCACAAATGCAGAAGACTGCAGTGGTAATTACTGTCCAGGGTGATCTCATCCTTGTTGATCCTTGTGTTGGCATCCCAGAACCTCTCATTAGATGGCAGCGTGTCCAAAGCTGTTTGTAGATGCTCCCTGACCACTGGTTGGCTCATCAGGTACCACAGTGGTCACCTGCCCATTCATTTCATCACTGGTAGATGACATGTGTCCTGCAAGGAATGAGAAGAGAAAAAAGGAGGTAGGAATACTGAATAAAATGCTGGGTTTGTAGAAATAAGAGAGCTCCATCTTGCTTGGGTTTAGCATTTTCTCATTTAACCTCTCTCTGCTGAGGAAGTGTAGAAAAGTCTGAGGTTTGCCCTTTGTAGGGAGCCTTCCACAGCTTCAGCACTGAAATATTTAGGATTACAGAGGAAGCCATCAGGCAGGAGCTGGATCTCCCTGTTTGCATCTCACAGCTCACAGGCATTTCTGTGTGCAGGAGCTTCTGTTAATGATGGGCATCTTGAAAGCAGTATTTCTTCTGGGTAGCTTATTCTGTGTAGGAGACAGTAAAGATTCTAATGTGTTCTTCCTTGCTTTGGGCAGAGGACAGCAGGGGTTGACTTTGCTCTTTCTCTCTCTCTCTCTTTGATTAAAGGTGATAATTGTGCCTGGACTCCTGCATGCAGCCAGTGCCAAGATGCAGGATTATCTCCAGCTACAGTAGAAAGAGGTGAGAATCAGTTTTCTAAGGCAGGATATGGGCTTCCTTCTTTTCTTTTAAAAATAATTAAAATTTTGTGATAGAGAAATGAGCTTTAGAAAACTTGGGGCAGAAAAGCCACTTAGCTTATATAATGTACAGTTCTGATGGAAGCAGCCTTGAATGAAAATAAATGCTGCTAATTAATTGCTTTGTTTTTGATTAGTATTTTTGCTTTCTCTGTGTTTCTTACGAATGTCTCTTGTATTATTCACTGCATTATTCACTGCATAATTTTTGAGGCCTAGAAATAAGCAGAACTTTAGACTTAAATTGGGGTTGGTGATGCAGAGCTGGGCCTAAAACTTTACAAGTTACATAAATAATCCAGAGTAGGTGGTGTATCTCCTTCTCATTAATGTCAAGTGAAGTCTCTGAAGGTAGAGGAAACAAAAACATCTGTGATTTGTGAAATACTTTAGCTATCCACCCACTCAAGGAAGTCCTCCTTGGTCACAGCAAAGAAAGCCTTGCCCCCTGGTTAAAATGACCCATTTTGCAGTGTTTCCTTGCTGGCAAGTTTTTGCTGCTCTCCAAACAAAACAGACACTTCATGACGAAATAAAAGCTTTGTGACAATATTCGTTTTGCCTTTTTTTCTTTTCTTTTTTCTTTTTCTTTTTTTAAACTCTTACTTTAAAGATATTCTTCCCCCCCTTTTTTAGTTGCTGTTTCTGGTTCTCACATGGCTGCCTCTGCTTGTCAGCATTCTTTGAGCAGTTTCCTGCCAGCTGGAAAACACAGGGATACACGGAAAGTGGAGCTGCACCTGAAGCCAAAGGCTTTTCCCACGGCCTCCAAAGAGAGGCCACACTCCCTGGTGGACCTCAAGGCCTATAAGGACACCAAAATTTTAGTGGCCAAGTTTTTGGAACACTCCAACTGTAAGCTGCCCCCCGAGGTCCGGCACGTGGTGAACAGCATCCGCTCGGTGATCCAGTCTGATGAGAGACACATGGAGGAAGCCATCTTCAGTGCCAACATCCTAGACCAGGTGGGCCACTTGGCTGTGTCCAACTTGGACTGGCAAACACCTTCTTTCAATGGTTTTACTGTTTTAACTACTTCAGACAATTGATGTATGGTGTATTTTACAGTGAAGTGTCATGAATGCATTTAAAATCGTTCAGCTTGACCCAGTAAGAACCTTGGAGATCCACAGGGAACTAATTTCCACATTGATAATCATCCTCTCCCATCTCCAGTGTCCTTCTGGACCTGTGTCTGTTCCATACATCAGTCTGGGTTTCTATGTGGAGATACACAGAACTCACTTGGGTCTGTTGTTTTTTGAGGCCAATGTATTTGTGCAGCATAAGCTACTGTCTGAAAAGAAGGGGTAGACACCCAAGCAGGGCCACATCCATCTAAACAAAAAGAATTATAATGGCCCTTCCTGTTTCTAAGAAAAACGTTTGAGAAATTGTACTTTTCCAAATGAAAGAAAAAATACACTTCTTGCCCTGAGTGACAATAAAACAGACACAAGGTGTGGAAGGAATCCTATAAAACAAGGGAGTTAGTAGTGGAAGCAGCTTTTAATATCTCATGCATGTTTAATAATACATTATTTTTGCAGGAAAGAATGAGTATTGTTACCAGAATGACAGCTGCAGAAATGAAGTTCCTTTTCCCTTGTCCAGCTGGAAAAGCAGAATTCTCTTAGCACTGGCTGACCACACTCAGGGTGTCTGTAGGGTTTCCACAGAGCTGGACAGATGATTAAGGATACACCCTGGGGGGCTGTTTCCCTCCCTTCTGAGATATTGTAATTCCTGGGATATTAGTCTGCTGATCCCTAAATGAGGGAACCTGTCCAAGTCTTGAAATAGGATGATGTATTAACACTTGAGAAGCACATGAGAGGGTTTGATGTGCAGCAGGAACCACGCAGCACTCAATAAAGCTTTCTGCCAGTCTGCAGCAGCAGCTTTGTGTCACTTCCCTCTGTAGTCACACGGGCAGAAAAGCTGCTCTCTCATGATGTCCTTAGTACTGTCAGGATGGTGTGAAATGTTAATGGTTTTATTGCCTTACAAAATGTGTAGTTCATCAACTCCTCAATGTTAGAAAGCTGAAAACAATTTTCTTTGCATTCAAAAAGCCACAGTTGCTCGAACTTTAATTGCTTATGTAGATCACGGAACGAGAACCAGGAATCAATAGCCCAAATTATATCCTGTGTGGATTTCTTAGATCCAGGGAGACACACCTTTTTTCACAATAAAGAAATCACTTTAGTAGTTATATTTTTCAGACAAAAAACATAACCAATTAATGAAAGCCCAGGGCATCCTAGCAATCTACTTGAGAAGTCACAACATTTTTGGTAAAATAGTTGTGTAATTCAGAATTGTGAAGCAGCTTGACAGTTCTATTAAAACTAAAGTGCTTATTTCTGAGGCTTGCAAGGTTTGAGTTCTCTCCTATCCTCACAAACCTAGTGCAGCATCTCTCTGCTAAAAGAAATGAGTTTAATCTGCTCAAGACTGCTCAGAGCTGCTGCCTTTTGCCCAGATTTCCTTTGCATGGAGAGAAGCAAAGAGCTGTTTGCAGCTTTGCTGGCCCAGCCCTGCAATGCAGACAGGGAGCCTGGCTGTGCCTCCAGCCCCGAGTGCTGAGCAGGGCAGGAGCAGCAGGGGCTCCACAGGGCTGCACAACACCCTGACTCCTCTCCAAGAGTCCCATCATGAGGCAGCTTAAACAAACTGTTATTCAGAGACTGAATCTTTCCAATGAAACCCTTCCTTACCCTCTTTTCCCACGTTTTCCTTCCCCACTCCTGCCCTTTCACACAGGTGATGACGAGTTCCCAGCAGAATGTGACTCCCTCCAGGAAGAGGCTCCAAGGAGACCTGCACCTCCAGAGCTGTGGTGCTCTGAGCTCTGCAGTGGCCTTGGCACGCAGGTGCCACCTCCCTCGTGCCCTGGAGAGGGACAGGCCCCACAGTTTCACTGCAGTGTGCCGGGAGACCATCCTTTGAGGGCAGCCACAGGTACGTGAGTGCAGCAGAGAATGGTGAAGAAACCAGGACTGGGAGAAAGCCCAGCAGTGGGTGACTCAGGAAGAAGTGTCTTCCTTTGGAACTCCACTTTTTTCCAACAGCAGGAGAACACCCGTTGTTTTTCCGAATGTAAATTTCAGCCTTGATTTTTGCAAAATTTTAATTGATTTATTAGATAAGTCATAACAAGTGTTTTCCCAACCAGAAATGCATTTATTTCACTGTACTTACAGAAATGCTGCTGATGCTGCCCAGCATTTCTTGAAAACCATTGCAAACCCACCAGAGACTGACTGTACAACTTAAGAGTTGTATTTATTTAATGTACCTCAAAGTGTTTTAACTATCGTCAGTGTTTTAATAAAAAGTATTTCTGGACTTTGCTTTTTCAGCAACTGATTTGGATAGAAATGTAGAAGGGGATTCATACACACATAACAGTGCTGCTTCTAATCCATTTTCCCAGTGTCTCTCATTCCAGACCAACCAATCTGCCTGATTAAAGCTGCTCCCCCCTCCCAGGGTTGCCCTTTTAACCTACAGGAATGGCTGCAGTGTGGTTTCTTCTTGCTCTGTTCTGGATGCTCCTGAGTTTCCTCCTGCAGTAGCATCTGCTGCTCTGCAGTGTGTGACCAAAAGATGCATTAGGGAAAAGAAGGCTTTGAAATTCTGCATTTGCAAAAAGCACCTTTCACAAACCTTTTACCAACCCCAACCAACAGCAAGAGAGCTGAGTTTTCCTCTAGCAGAGCCTTGCATGTTTTTTTCAAAAAGAATTGTTACTCCAATTAGTTTTGACAATTTTATTACTAGAACATGTCCTTGTTGTCCTGCTGTGTTTATAATTTATTTAACATTGATCTTAAAAAAAATATCAAAAAGTAAAATCTCATGGACACTAATTTGATTACCAGCATAAACAGGGGGCTGCCAGCAACATCTTCCAGTGAAGCTCCACCCTGGCTCCTCAAAGGAAATTGGGAAGGCCTTAAACAAAAGGTTCTTTAGGAACCACAGGCTGATGTTTGTGGGGTTCATTTTTCTGCAGTAGTGCTTGTCAGTAGGGTTAAGTTTCCTCTGGAGGTTTAATCATACACTGGTTTCATTTGTGCCACTGTGAGCTGGGCAGACACCCTGTGGAAAGGTCACAAAGGGATGGAGCTGGAGATGGGCAATTCCAGTTTTACAGAATGATCCATTGCAGTGTGTTTTAATGAGAGCATGCTCCTGTATTGGTGTGAAGTTACAGTGACATCCAGTGGCAACAAGGTTTGCTAATTAAAAGCATCTACTCTCAGGATAATGATGATACAGAAATCCCTAACTCAAGAGAAGAATTTCCTTTTAAAAATGAATCTGTGACCTTTGCAACTGCACTTAGATGAAGAATTAAATGATTTTCTACTGGGTTTTTTACTATGCCAACTTACACAACAAACAGAATAAGCAAGCTTCCTTTCTTATTTCAGATTTATTAGTGAGAGGTTAATTCTTTCCTAAGCTCAGTTGCATGCAACACACTACTCTTGAAGTACAGTCATCTAAAGCTCTTTAGTTACTGCATGGTAAGGCTTCTTAAGTCACAGTGTATTTTCTTCAAGGCCTTGGCCAAAAGAAAAGAAAATTAGACAAAGTTACACCAATTAACATTTATCTCATAAGGAATACAACTTTACTACTAGGTTTTTTTATCTACACACATTCTAATACTGCTGATGGTGCTATAGGTTATTGGGCAAAACAATTTACATTCAGAACACATTGCAGTAGGAGGAAGAATGCTTTATAAAAGACAGGAACAGGTAAGCATGGCTTTCCCAGTCTGAGCTGATATGAACAAAAAGGTAATATGCAAAATTAAAGAAAAAATCCCCAGCCCAATACATACATTACACAACCTGTGCAATAAGTTATCCATGAAATAACTCTGTTAAATCATAAAAATCACAAGCATTAAAAATAAATATGTATCTAAATAAATATTTTGATTTTAATCTTGTGGCAATTATTCTTTATTTAGCATATGAAACACTTGTTACATGTTTATGTTCACACCTTGCCAAACAGGTTACACTTGTCATAACAATACCAAGTACTACAGTGGTTTTCTTTACATTAGAATCTAAAAGTTTAAACTGCACTCATTCCTTCCCACTGAAATACCATCTATGCAGCACCACTTTGAAAATTATGCAAAGTCATCAGTATTGGACCACTTCATGGGACTGGGATTTTTTTTCTAATAACTTGAGGCAGCCAGGACTTTCTCTGATTGCTTCTCTTTGCCTTTTCTTGCAGTCTCATTCATCAAATATTCACATTCACTGTGTTATCAAACAAGACAGACATACATCACTCCACATAAAGGTTACAAATAAATATGTTTTAACTTCCATGAGAAAAGAGTTTAGAAGATGTTGCAAAATACTGAAATGTTTACAAAGATTTTTGTCAGTGATTATTGTCCTTGACCATCCTTCTCAACACTTTTTGTCAGAGAAATAGAAAGGAAGGAGAGAGAAGGCAGAGACACCTGTCTGGTCCTTGTTCTGGAGTCCTCAGGTCAGCTTCCAAGCCTTTCATTCATATAAAATACAAAATTCTCCTCAGCTGTGGCAGCTCCAGCTTGGGTGGAAGATGCTAAATGTACAGGGGGGTCTCCTGCCCAGTCAGGAGCCTGAACATGGCAGCTGGCATGGTCTTCATGTGGATCTGTCAATTGATTGCACACAAATGAACACAGTTGTTACTAGTTTACCATAATCCAGAGTTCCCATCCATCTCTTCCTGTATTCTGGGTGCATTTTTTGTCCTGGTTTCTCTAGACATGAGTGTTACCAGAATTTCTAGTTCAAAGTTCTCTGATTTTAAGATTCTGGGTCACTGTCTTTGCTTTTTGGTGTGGCTTTTTTATTATTATGTATTAGTGACAATGCCAGCATGTAACATCATATAGCTTACAAAGATACCTAAACACTTTGTACTGTTCCAACCTACTCCAATTACAACCCTTAAAAAATGAAGCAACACAAACCTCTCTGCAAATTCATTCTGCTGTTCTGGTATTAACTGAACTTAAGATTTTTATTCTGCCTTCCTTCCCTGTGGGAATGTCATTTCTTATGTATTTTCTCCTAATTGGAGTATGATCTTCTGATCACAACACTTGGACTTCAGCACCTGATGTTCAAATGCCAGTCAAGGGGTTGTTGGAATGTGTTCTCTTGTGGCTCCTGTAATGAGCTCTTTCTACAAGGAGTGCTGTGGGCAGTGCCAGAGGGGGTTTCCAGATGAGAGGGGTGAAGGCTCAGGGGCTCAGGATTCTGCCAGAGCTGTGAGTAGCAGGGGAATGAAGGGACACTTCCCTGGGTACGGCCCCTCCCCAGCCACCCCCTGCCTTGGCATCTCCTCTTCATGCTGGAACAAAGTTTTGTACTGTCCTCTTGTGTTTGGTGAGAAATGACCCAGCAAAGAGGGACCATGAAGGTACCGAAAACCACAGCTTTGCTCTTGGCAACCTGCACATGCTCTGGATTATTTGTCACGTGTCATCTTCCCCAAGGAAATGAGCTGTCTTTGATTTTTGGCAAAGGAATGAGTGCTGAATTGGTGATTTCTACCAAAGATTTGGCTTGGAGTCTTTTTTTACAGACTTTTTAGGCAACACTGGAAAGAGGTGTCTTAGCTTATTCCCAAAGTAAGCTGGAAATTAAATTAATAAAATGTGTATCAATTTATATCTCTCAGGCCTTTGAATCTTGATTTATTTCTGTGGCACATACGGTAGTGATAAGCCAACAGACATTTCACAGCCAACGTGCCTGAGTGATTTCTTCCTTTCATCAACTGGTTTCATTCAAACATGTGCAGAAGGCACAGAATTATGCTAGGAGCTCTTAGAGTCATAGAATCATAAAATCATAGAATTGATTGGATTGGAATAGACCTCTGAGGTCATCAAGTCAGGTCTTGAAAATGAGTGTGCATCTAATTATTGAAAAAATATTTTATTGTTTCACATTACTGCCTAACTCCAATTTACTGAGGTGGTGGTTTTAATGCTATGTTAAGACACTTTTCTAAACTGAAACCTACATTTTAATTCCTTGACAAGGTACTTGTTCCCTTACCTCCCCCACTGAGTTGGACAGAGCTTGCACGATCTTCTCGTGGGCCGTGGCCACGACGCTCTGGCCGTTGATCTCGATGATGCGATGGCCCACCCGGACCCCGCCCCGCTCGGCGATGCCTCCTCGCATCAGGCTGCAGATCTGCCAAGGCAAAGCACCACAGTCTGTTGGAGCTTAGAAATACCAGAATGAAGCAGTACTGGGATTTGATACATAATCAGTGGGGACACCAGAAGGATCCTACAAGATGCTGGAGGAAAGTAGTAATCAATCCTGTGAGGGTTTAAATGCTAATGGTTTGTAAGGGTTTAGTTTATATTCAAGATTTCTGCTAATTATAATTTTCATTTTTATTCTCTTGGGCTGAGAACATAAAAATGTCACAGTGACACAGGTAGTAACCATGCAATAGTGGAGACAGGGGGAAGAGAGAACTTTCACCCACTGCCAGAATAGAAGAAAGTGATTTTTAAATATTTCTGACTGGGTAGTGGAAAATACAAAAAGTGATAAAGTAAAATCCCATCTACAACAGCAATTGTTTTCACACACATGCAGAAAAGTTCTGACATAAAGCTTAATCCTTAAGCTTGCACAAATGCTAGTTTAGGCTGAAGGGAGCTGCCACCATTCTCTGCTGCCAGCTGGCACACTGGCCAGCTGGGCATTACATAGAAACTGTTGGGAAATTATTTCAGAAGACTAAGCTCGTGCATCACATAAGGCAGGTAATGCACAGCTTGAATCTCTGGAACTAAGCAGAGTTTCACAGTGCTGAGATTTACCTTTTGTTCACTGAGAAAAACCTATTCTTGAAGGGAAAGAAATGAGTGCTGGAGCATCCAGTAATGGCTGTTTCTGCAGTTACTGTCAATGGTTAGAATTAGATGCCAAGAATTATTATTTGCTATCTGGTCATTTGCTCAGAGCTAAATACAAGTATGATAAGATGTGGCTCATGTCCCAGGGAGTTTGTAATCTGATTCAGGAACACAGTGTGTGGGGACATGGCCAGTCTGGACTGTATTGAAGGTGAAACATTGTCTATGCCTGACTGGAATCCTTTTCTGTATGTCACTAGCAGTTTTCTTTCCATTCCTCTTCACAAATAACAAATGCTATAGAAAATGAAAACCCTTCTTCATCCAAGTTCAGACTGTCTGATATGGGGAGTGAAGATGTATAGTTATTCTTTGTTTATAAAAGGCCTTTCTCAGCCTTCAGGAATAAAACCTTCCTCCTGTAGTGAGGTTTCTCTTCCCCCCTGCAATCTCTGGGGCTGAGTGGTTCAGGAAGCATTTCTGATGGGCTCCCATGGACAGAGGCACCACCAGGCTATCTGTGGAATTGTGTCCTGGATTTCAGTCACGTACAACAGATTGTTTGCAGGCAGTCCACCTTCCAGGCAAACACCTGCCCAGACACACTGTGCTGCACAGAGCTTCTCTTCTGCAGAAAGCTGCTCAGTTCAACTCACTGCCAGAACAGCGGTTTGATCCTTGCTTTGGGGGACTGTAGGCAGTAATCAGAAAGGACAAAAGCAGCATGGACCAAAGGAAACACTGTAAATACATTTTTCATGGTATAAAGGACAATACAGACACTACAGCCAGCTGAAATAAAAGCCTTTGGAGCAAATGGAAAGGTGACCTCTCACCCACCGGCATCCGGGGAAAGATAATGGCTTGCATATCTATGCAGAGCACCTTTCATTGTGTGGTTCTCAAAGCACTTTTAATACCATCAGTGAGTTTCCTCTTTCCATCAGCCTCAGACACAGAAAGCTGACTTTTCATTCCAGAACGTGATCCCTCTCCAGGGAAGGCAGCAGCTTCCTTTTGGTAAGCATTAACTCTTTTAATGAGGTGGAAAGAGAAGCAGCCCCAGAGGCTGAGTGGCTGTGCCCACCCTCCCAGAGCTGCGGAGCCACAGCAAGAGCACAGGGCAGAGCACTCTGTGCTCACAGCACACACCAATGGGGCTCCTGGATTTGCAAGGGGCTGACCCGAAGCAGCCTTAAGGGTTTTGTCTCCAGCCAGTGGAGCTGTGGCAGGTCAGTTTAAGCTCAGCAGTACCACTAAGTATCTCTTTATTCAGCCAGGACTCTTTAACATGCTCTGTTTGTTGAACGTGGCAACAGCTGTAATATTATTAGATAAAGTAAGACAGATCTGGATCTTCTTTTAAGCAAGATTCTATATTGACTGTGTAAACTGAAGGAAACAGAAAAAAAGGAATTGTTTAAACCATACTGGTTCAATCTATTCAGCTATTACAGATTTGCAAAGTCTTAGACAAGCTGCAGAGCATCAGATGTGGAACTTCAGTAGCTTCACAGTTTTATTGCAACTGTCCATCATGTAGTAAAGCAGAAAGTATAAAATCGTGTAAATGCCTTAACCGTAACCTACTAAACCAGGTTCCTCCTCATCTCACTCCTGTATCATGGTATTTAAACCCTGTCAATATTTTCCCAGTTTAAATGATAATTAAAAAAAGGCAGGGAAGAGAGAATAAACTGTTCTGTCAAGTTTTACTTAGTTTTACTCTATTTTTAGCTAGAATTGGGCTAGGCTAGGACCAGGGTAGATACACTTCTTAGAGAAAGAAGATCTCAGTCTGAGATCTGGGCTGAGAAGTGTTGCTTTATCATCATTAAAAATACCAGTGGTAATACACAGATTTTTCATGATCTAGAAACCAATACTGTGGTACGAGAGAACCACTTGTATTTAAAGAACATAATTTTAAAAGAAGTGTAGCAGAACGATTTTCAGAAGGTGGCTGAGAGGTCACCTTGTATTTACCTCCTCAGCACACAGTAGTCACACTTGTTTCATTTGTATGCACAATACTCCTTTTCCTTAGTATTTTACAGTTCAAATTTTAGATTCCTTTTCATAACTGTGCAACGAAACTACATAAGTAACTTTCAAGAGCCATAAAGAGAGAACTTGCATCATTAGTACAAGAGGAGTTTTGCAAAACTAACCTCCTGATTTATGCTGTTGTGCTGTTCTCTAGCTAGAACTTCCAAAAGCTGGCACTGCTGGTGCTCCATGGAGCACAACTCAGGCTTTGCATTAATTAAACTAAACCCAATACAGCAAACCCAGTCACCTGCAGCAGTGCAGGGTCTGCCTCTGCCTGATCCCCTGTGCAGGCACACCCAGCTCAGACAGTGCTTTGTGTGTGCAGGTTATGGATGGGCTGCCCCTGACACAATGGCTGTGCAGCCTGCACAGAGCAGATAGCAGGGGGAGAAAGCTGCTCTCCCAGGGTGCACAGAAACCAGGCATGGATAATGAGGGAATGGCATCCCAGGGCCAGCCATCTCATTACAGCCATTCTGGCAGCAGCTCTTTCTTTGCTGTGCTAATGCTGAGCCGACGAAGAATAATGATATTATTTCTGAATACTATCATAACTTGCAACAATTGCTGGCAAGTACAAAACTGTTTTTAAAAAGTCCAGTGTCAAACTGCCAGAGATACTTTACATAGTCATATTTTCACATTTGGAGTAACAGAGAGTTTATCAGAGATTTCACAGGCTCAGAGGCTTGTCTATATAGCAGCCTAACAAAAAGATGTTAATATCAACTTTCTGTTCATTGGTTTTCATTCCCAAACACAGACTTTTCATAAAGGAAATGCATTACAAGGGTTTTTTTTTAAATCTGAGAATTATTTTTGTGCTGAGTTTAGTGAGCTATATATTGGGTGTCATCTAAATGTCACTCATTTAACTGGAATGAATGATGATGCTCCAGTGTGGTGACTCTGACAAGCAGCCAATAGATGGAGGGAGCTCACTGTGACACACAACACCCAGAGTCTGCAGAGCTTCCTGAGCTGAGGCTCCAATTAGGTAGGAGATGATTAGCTGGGACATGATAAACAGATTGTCTCACAGACTCCATAACTATCTCTATCTATGTGAAGATGTGGATGTTTCAATCCACCCTGGCCTCCTTCTTTTCCCCAGCCCTGAGCCAACCCCCACCAAGGCTCTGAACTGGAGAACCGATAAATGCACCAGTGATGCTCAGAGACCCTTAAATACCTTCTCCTCTTTGTACCACAGCACCAGCTGAACATAAAGATTTACAGAGGCTGGAAATGAGATCATGGAAAACCAGATCTCACTCCTTTTACTCTTACACCAAGACTTGGGATTTGCTAACACTGAGTTAATTATCAGCAATGCCCACACCATCCACACAGGTGAAAGGGGATGAAGCACAGGCAGAGGGCACAGAAATACACCACACACCTGATTATTCTGTATTTTCCTACAGACCTTTCTGCAGTCAAGCATCAAAAGCATTTATCCCAAAGATGACAAATACTTTAAACCTCTGTGGTGAAGGATGTTAACCTGGGGCAGGTATCACTTTGGAGCGTTTTCAGCTGGACCGAGGCTCGTGTTGGTGTCCTTTATACCAATCTCTGCTGACCACAAGGTGATGTGGGATCTTAGGTAGGCACACTTAAAAACTTAGGCACCAAAATAACTTAAGAGATGGCCAACAGAGCTGAAAACCCCCTCCTGAGCCCCCTGTTTGCTGAAGGGCAGTAAGACCCATAAACCAAATCCCATGGAGTTACCTGCTACTCTTCAAAGGGTGGCAAACACAAATGTGGCAACTCCAATTGCTGAGGTTCCCAGAACAGGGGACAAGAGCCCACAGTCCTTTGTGGTGTGGTTTGCTGTGTGAGCAGCCTGGTTATTTTTTTTCCTAGACTGGAGGAGGAGGGAATGGTGATGGTCCTGCACTACAGACAATGTCTAATGCTGGTACCAGCCCCCAGAAGGGCCAGTTGCCTGAGCTGGTTGTGAGGGGAGTTTGCTTTGGAAAGGTATTGGAGAATGGCTTGGGAAGGAAGAACCCCAAGAGGAGGACCCTGAGCTGCACAGGGTGAGTGTTCCCTGCCACGTTGGTTCCCCTGTTTGCTGCTGGTGTTACAAGGAAGCTGCAGCACACAGGGAAGGGATAACTGGGCCACAACCTACAAAATGACTTGTAGTCAGAGGTGTTCAGTTTTAACAAGAGGAGGTCACAGCTGCATTACCTGCCTACTTCCTTGTGATCCATATAAACTATGCACAGCAGAAGAAAAGTTAACAGTCTTAGTGAGTGTGTGCTGAGATTAAAAAAAAAAGAAACTGGATCAGAGCTAAGATTAGGATGTTATAATTGCAAAAACCTGTTTCAGCAGAACTTTTCCTTGCAATGCTGGCACACTAATGACAGTTATACATGAACCAGCTGATCCAGATATTGCACCAAACACTCTGGGCTATAAATCCAGTGGCTGTCTTATGTAGGAAAATCCTCCCAGAATGTTCTCCTGGTGGTGTCCATTTGCAGTATATTGCTCAGAGATGGGATCATAAGGTTTTAATAAATTAAGGGGTCACAGTACAAGAAAAAAAGTAGTGCAAGATTTTTTCAGTACTTCAGTGAGCTTCTTAAAGAGCAAAAAAAAAAGAAAGGGGGATAAAACCAAAGCAATGATTGACCACAGAGACTTACAATTCCATTCTGTACACTGAAGCCCAGCTGGTATTTCAAGTCTGGCCGTTTTATGAGGACAGTAGTAACAGGAGGACAGCTGACAATGTTCAGTTTGACTTGAGTTTGATTCTTGAGTCCCTGTAAGAGATTGCAAAAGTTAATATTTCTGAAACGGATCTTCATTTGCTCTCATTTGTGACTTCCTAAATGCAAGCAGCTGATCTGAGAAAGAACAGCTCTAGAGTTAAGAGAAATTTGTTGATAACTTAAGAGACACATTTCTTATTTCATTTATTTCCCAAGATATTTGGCCCAACAAAACATCAAAATTTCGCCTTTAATTGCTACAGAAATTTGAGGAAAGTTTTCAAGAAAAACCAAAGCTGACTACTGCTTGCTCTTTACTGATATCTGGCTAATTAATCTGCTGCTGCTGCTCTTGGTAAATCTGCACAGACATTAATTTAGTCTCTAGAACTGAAGATAATACATTCTGAGATTCCACTGTCTCTGGGGAATCTGTGTATACTCACTTGATCTGTCCTGCAGTCTACCAACCTCCATCCATTTTATCTGCATGGAACCCCCACAATTTTAACGCTCAGCTTTTATTCTGGAGGATGTGGGGAAGCCTGAAGCTTTGAAGGTAGCTGAGCAACTTAATTTAGGCAAGGTTTTCTGACCTGGCCTCACTGGTTAAAGCCCAGTAAGAAACCTACAGTCATACTCTCCAGCCCTAAATTTCTGTACATTATCACCCCTCAATCCCTGGTTTTAATTTGTTTAATGACAGATTACTGAGTTTCTTGCAGTGATATGACAGGTTGTATCTGCTGGAAATCTACAGGCTCACTTGTCAGAAGATTGCATCTCTGCTGGCTTACAATCTCCAGCACAAAGTTGTGAGTCTGGGGTACCTTTATGATCCCTTGGCATGTGGCAAGAGGCAGCCCAACCAAACTGGTGCCATTAATGGACATAATCTGGTCTCCAATGCTCAGCTTTCCCGAGCGAGCTGCAGGGCCTCCGTTCATCATGTTGGCCAGGATCACAGTGGGCAGGATGGAGCCCCAGCCAGACTCCACAATCACCACCCCAAGGATCTCTCCCTTCTGCTTTTCCAGCTGGAGCTGCAATTAGAAAGGAAAAACAATTTTTTTTTACTTTGATTTGTCTAAATTTGAGCATGACTATCTCAGTTGTTCCTGAAAAACACCTCCAAATTGCAAAGCAGGTGATGTTCTTTGCCATTGGGTAGTAGCATGACTTCAAAACCACTGTTAAAACTGTGTAACACAGACCTGTTTCTTTGTTGAAGGTCATACAGTTCCTTATGATCAGTAAAACATTCTGTAGAAAGTGGTGGAACTGGACACCAAGGGAGTGAATGCTGCAGAATTTCTGTCCTTGGAACCTGGGCAGCCAGAGCGGGAGGCTCTAACATTTGCGGCCAAGGCAATGTCTGCAACACAGGCTTGTGTTCAGCTCCCCTCCTGCTATTACTGCTCAGGCTGTCCCTTGATCTCAGGGTCTGTCTGTCCTTCTTTTCAGGCAAGGATCTCTTGAATATTATTATTAGCGTTATTTCTATTAATGTTATTGAATATACCTGTGCCTAGCAGGTTAATGTAGGATCCCTGCTGTAAAGTAAAGGATGCCCTCTCCTGCAGTGTGGTGATGCCAACTGCTCAGTAACCACAGCACATCTATCATTTACAGACATGGAGTAAGAGTTAAGTAGAGAACATTCCCTTTAATGAAATACTGGGAATTATTTTCTTTCCAATGTGAGGACAGGGACACTCCTTACAGGAACCATGATGGCTGCTGACTCTTGTTGAGGTTACTGGTTAAGGCTTTGAACTCACCACCATCCCACAACTCTGCCATCTCTTTCCACATCAGAAAATCCCCTACACTGTGTACTGTGAATAGCACAGAGCTCATCTACATCAGATGTAAATGTACTTTATTACTGTTCTCATCAATGGAAAGACCCTGAAAATGAAAACAAGATACTCTCTTATAAAGCTGACTTCATAGCCTAATACTGATGAAGCCACACCTCCTGAAATTGTAACCTCATCCTTACAGTGCCAATATTTCCAAGAACGACATTCCTCTGGAAAAAATGGATCAATCTGAAATGAAATTGCCAAACTAGTTTACCTCTTTGCAGTTTTCTGAATTGGAGAAGTGTATGAGATCATCATTGTACATCTCTTGGGTGTTGATGATGTCACTGTATTCTTTCTGACTGAGATCCTCTGGGTTAATTCCATTGGCTCTTAAAAACTCCTGGTAGGCCACACTGAAGGCCTGACCAATGGACTGAGCTATCAGCTGTGCCTGGAATGGAGAACACAACACAGCTCAGAGAAAGGACAGGGAAAAAATTTACCACTGAAACCACCAGAGACCAGGAGAGAGACTGGATTTGAAGCCAATCAAAAGAAAGGATCCTGCAAAGTTTCTGCATTAGCATTGGTATAAAGTCACTTCAGGGTCTCTTGTATGGAAAGAACCCACTGCATCCAAAATCCAATTGCAAACTCCATTTAAAAGCCCTGTTGATGTCCTTCATGAGCACACTTCAGCAGCAAGCAGCCACCTGCTGCCCATGAGCTCCTTCCAACATGGGCAGTGGCTCTGCCCCAGTGCGGAGCAGAGCTCACAGACAGGACTGTCCCAACCCCTGCTTCTGAACACAGCCTGTCTGCAGGAGTGAGGAGAGAAGGGATGCTCTGCCTGCACGTGCCTTCACAGACATGGGCACTGATGGCTGTGGTGGTTGGGTCACCTGCTGCTTCTCTCCCTTGGATTAGTAGGACTGCAGACAATGCTCCAACAGGACCATCTGCTCTCCTGCTACTGCCACGATGCCTGTCTTGTATTCCCTGCAAACCAGAACAGCCCTTCTCATTAGCACCTCAACTGGCAATGTCAGGGGTGATTCCCAGAATGCAGCCAGAGCCATGATTATTGCTGGCTAATGCTGAGAACACCTTCTCAGAATCACCTGTCTTTCTTGAATTTTGGAGCACTGAGCTGCACATTCCACTAGATGGCAAGAGAACACAGAGCAACAGAGGCAGAGATCAGGAAAAGAAGCCTGCAGCCCACTCTGTCCACACTAGAATTATTTTATTTCATATTTGAGTTTACTGCAGCTCCCAGGAGAATCCACACTGAGTTTCATATATTTTTGAGGGGTTTGGGTGCTTTCTTCTGTCATCTGGGAATATGAGTAACTCCCATTGCATCTCACAATAGAATCTTATAAAAATATTAGTAATCAAACCTTTATTCTGGAGATGCAACACACCTTCTTAGAGAGTAGGTACATGCCAAATGCACTAAGAAAGCAAAGGGCTTTCCTGACAACATTTTAAATGTGTATCTTCTTACAATCTACTGATGGTGTATTTTCTTTGATGCTAAAAGATGGCTTTCTTATTTCATTTGTGCTGCAAAACACAAAAGCACCAATCTGTTTGAGTGGAAGGTGATTTTAGAAAATAAGTAGCCCAGCCAGTCACAAATTTAAAACACATTTTCAAGTCTTATCACTATACCAAGAGGTTTGTGGTAATATGGTAGTCCAAAAGTAATCCAGAACATTTTCATATCCTTCCATTATTAAAGTTTATCCCCAGTCCTTACTGACTTCTTTCAAACTCCACTGCCATTGCTTTCTCTGTAGTTAGTCCTTTGCTTTTGCCTCCATTCTGCAATTTCAGAACCAACATCTCCAGATGTCACACTTTATTCTGTTACTGCTGGTGGCAGCCAGTTCTCACATCTTAATTTCATCTCTACCTCCAAGGTCTTGTGACTGTTCATTAAAGTCTTCAGCTTTATGCACAATTTAGAGATAATGTAATTAAGTTGCTTGAATAGGTCACCCCACAAAGCAGTGACAGAGCTGAGATAACCAGGTCTCAGAAGAGCCCCAGTGTAGCACTCTGACCTTTAGACAATGACATTTCTCCTTCACAGGCTTAATCACTTTCACAGAATCCCAGACTGTTCTGAGTTGGAAGGGATCCACAAGGATCACTGAGTCCAACTCTCAAGTCAATGGCCCACACAGGGGATTGAACCCATGACCTTGGCATTATTATAACCAAGTTTTAACCAACTGAGCTGATCTCAGGGCACTGAGCTACTTTAAAATAATGACAATGATTGCTTAGCTCAAAAATATACAATATGTGAGTTATGACCATCTGAACCACAAAACTCACTTATTTTTAATTGGTATGAGAGAAATTATATTTAAAGCTGTTCCCATATAATGATGAGAAATGTTTAGTACTGCCTTTGCTGTCAAGTTAGGAACAGACAACAAATTTTGCTCTTTCTGCTTTACCAAGCTTGGTATGTTTTTCCATCAATGTTTTAGGTTGAAGTCCTCTGGTCTCTCCCTTCAGACACAAGCATGTGCTTTGCTACAAACCCAACAGTAGTAAAGCAAGGTCACCTTCCTTTGCCACCAAGGGTGTGGGATGGCACCTCAGGGCTTTTCAAGCAGTGAAACAGGATATAGAGCAGAGATGGACAGAACTCTTGTGCAACCACTGCTTCTGCAATCCTGTTTTGAGAATGGCTCCAGGCTCTTCCACCTTTTAGTATTTCTGATGCAAATGAAAATTAGAACCTCAATTCTGAAGTGGTCAAGCCTTTCTTTGAGCAGAATTTTAAAAAGAAGCGGGTTAGGGTTTTATACAGTATTGGATCTTAGAGTAACTTTTGGCATAAAATGACTGAAATTATGGGTGCTGTTATATAGAAGTACTAAGGGTAGTGAGAGTAATGGCCATGAAGAAAATTTTCTATAAATATAGAGAACAAAACTATCTTAGCTCTACCTTCCAGTAGCTGAAGGGAGCCAAGAAGAAAGATGGAGGGAGACTTTTGACAAGGGTGTGTAGTGACAAGGCATGTAGTGACAGGACAGACAGAGTAGTTTTACATTAGATATTAGGATGAAATTCTTTACTATGAGGGTGGTGAGATACTGGCACAGGTTGCCCAAAGAAACTGTGGCTATCCCATCCCTGGAAGTGTCCAAGGCCAGGTTGGGTGGAGTTCTGAGTAACCTGATGGAGTGGCAGGGGATTTGTAACTAGGTGATCCTTAAATTCCCTTCTGACCTGAGCCATTTGATGACTCTCTATAAAAATTCTAATTCATAATCTTTGCTGGGGGTGAAAAAAGAGAACTGAAAAATAAACAGCTGAATGTGTTCTTAAACATCAAAGGATCAAGTGTCATGCTTGAGAGTAAGTATATCAACTCCAGGTAAATAAGCCATAGGGAATAAGGACTGGGTAGAGGGCAGCCTTGTGCCAGGCCTGCCAAGACAATGTTCTCGGCATTCTGGCTTCAGTTTGAAAGTGGCCCAGAATGGTTCCACCTCATTCCAAGGTTATGGAGGCATACATGTGCCAAACAAGGGGCGGTCCCGTGGCGTAATGGAGAGCACTCTGGACTCTGAATCCCAAGGTCGCGAGTTTGAGTCTCAGTACGGACTGTCCCCTGGCAGTTCAAGCCTCCCTGCCATCCCATCCCGTCAGGTCTCGGATGCTCAGCAGGGTCAGCCCCGGTCAGTACCGGGTGCTATAGACAGTCCCGAGGACTTCACTGTCACTGTCCAAGCTTGCTTGGCCGTGGCAAATCAACCTCAGGACTTAAACGGTGGGGCCAGCTCTGTGCATGCTGAGCCTCACCTAAAACATCCACTGCACAGGCTCGAAGGGCACACCCACGTGGGGAGAGCCCTGCCCAAATCTTCGTTCACGAAGATTGGCCATTATTATTATGTGCCAAACAGCTGAACTAAGGGATCTAATGCAGGATGAAAGAATAATTTGATATCCCATTTGTCAATTTTGAGATTTGTTAACTCAGAGATTCTCTCCATGACAGATGTTGTTTAAATAGATTCCACTCCATTTACTCACATCCTCAGATTCGAAGACGTGGCAGATCATCTTGTACTGCTTCTTGCCCTCCTGGGCGCCGGGGGTGGTCTCGATGCAGTCCTGGGAGGCCGAGCGGGGCATGCGGCGCCGCGCCATCAGCACCACGATGTTGCCGATGTCGGCGATGTAGGAGATGGTGCGCAGCGCGTGGTCCATCATCGTCTCCTGCGGCGGGCAAGGACAAACAAAGCTGTTCTCGGTGCCCTCTGCTGTGCTGCCCCTGCTGCAGTTCCCCTCTCCTGCATGGCCTAGTGCCTGATGGGCGAGTTTTGGCTTTAGTTTGAGCCAGGCTTCAATTCAGCTGGCTCAGAGAATTCACGTAGGTTAGAAGAGACAGGTGTCACCTGACTTAAGTAACTAAAGAAATATTTTATACCAGATGATGCAAACTTGAGGTATAAATACAGTAGAGCAGGAGTGTTCTTTCAGTTGGCATCATGGTTGCAGTAGAGGCAGGACACGCTGCAGCTGTCCCAGGCTTTGCTGCTGCTACTTTGCATTTTGTTTTAGTTCAGGGAAGTAGAAACATTTTATTGTTATTTTCTTTTTTTTTTTGCTTTGCTGGGTGTTTTTTGAAGTGCTTTATGAGTCTAGAGTAATGAAATCTGGTTTTGGTGGGAGGTAGAAAATTTTTGTTCTATTTAACTTGTGTAAGTGTGTGTTATATTATAGTTTTCTTTTTTTCTGTAAAAATATATATAGTTAGTTTAAGTTTAAACTTGTTTTGAGGTTTTTTTTCTTTCCTCCCTTTTCTCTGTGGGGGGAGGGAGGCTGACACTCTGTGCTGGGCAGTTGGCATTTTGCCAGTTCAACCCAAGGCACCTGAGCATGGCAAAAGCTACAGAAGCACTTTCTATAGCCCCAGATCTGAGACTCACTACACAATCCATGGGCCCAAACTCACTGGAGGCTGGTCAGGGAATTGGCTCGAGTGGAAGTGCTGCCTGAGGAGATACAGCATGGCTGTTTCTATACAGCAATAATGAAGAACTGTACAACTGTTTGATAAATATGGTCAGGCCACTGGAAAATTCTGTTTCCCTTTTTTATCAGTTTTGCTGAATGAAAGAGATGCATTTCACAGGGACAGAATAAGTTTTAGGAAAATCATAGAGATATGAGAAGATTATGATTTTCTGGTTTTTTAATGATGTTCTACAATAGCAATAATAGCTAAGGCAGCATTTTCTCATACACAGCAAAGCAATACTTGCTTTGTGAAGAACTCTGAAGGCAGTATTTCACCTTCTCTGTAGGCAGAGCTTTTAACACTTTTTTTTGGCTACCCACATATCTCAGACCAGTTTGGAGGGAAGTGCTCTGGGGTCTTGGCTCACAATCAAAATCCTGCTCCAGTCACTGTCATCACTCTGCCCATTTGGTTGGGCTGGGAGAACTCAACTCAGAAGAGCCACTGCCTGTGAGAATGATTTTAAGTGAAAACCTCTCTAAGCTTCATCCTAATGAACATTTCTCATAAAGAGTCCTAAATTTCAAAATCCCTGAGCTTTGCATCTTTTTAATTACTTAAACCTTTTAAGCTCTTCCTTTCTGCTAACAGCAGGGAAATCCCAACCTCTTACTTTCAACAGAAAGGGCCCATCTGAAAATGGCTCCTTGCTGGGCTCACTGGTCAGTTTGGAGAGTTTTTCCAGACATTTATGTAGTGCTCAAACTAGAAACAACCAGAAGCATAACAGTTTTATTGATCAAACTAGCTGAGGATGTGTCCTGACCATTCCTGTCACTCACCCTGAACAGTTAAAAATATCTGCCAAATTCTGCCTGAATTGGAATTAAAAATGTTGTATAAGATAATTCATGTTTTTAATAATTTGTCTAAGCAGCAGAATTCTTTCTGTAAAGAGCTTGGCATTAGCTTACTGTCAGTTGAACAAATTTCTAAGGCCTAAGAAAGAAAGGCTGTTCTGCAAGTCAACAAAAGTAATTGTTATAACAATGTCAGTACAATTTAACTTGACAGAGAAAAATACAAATTACCATTGTTTCTTAGGACCACCTGTCTTACTGAAGATAATCACTGCCCATAAAATTATTGTTATGATGCTTCTCAGACTTGAAATAAAATGTCCTGTGCTTATCCCTAAAGTATGAAAAGTAGTGATGGGTAAGAGGTGGTCTGGGGATGTCTCTGAGGGTTGAGGGGCTCAGGAGGATTTGCAGCACTCCTGTTTTCTAATGGCCATGTCTCAGCAGGAGCCTGGGAGCTCTGCAGAGATAATTGCCTCTCAGCAGAGCAAGGCTGTAATCACACATGCAGCCTGCACCAGAGTGAGTGCTCTGGGCAAGTGGAGGCATTTCATCTCACCTGCCAGGAGAATCTTTCTGTGCCTGTCATCACACAGGAGTTACTCAAAAGGGGTTTTTTATATTTTTCCCCTTGTAGGGATGAAAGCATCATTCCCCCCAGCCCTCCCATGTTTTTCCTGTCCAGGGCAATTACAATTAGGAGTAAAGCAAATATTATCTAGTGATTGTAAATGTGTTTACTTTTGGCTTACTTGTGACTTGCCTTTCCCCCTTCTCATTCCATATTCCATTAGACAGAGTTTTCCATTACCAATATCTCTTTTTCACTCCCTCTGCTTTATTACTTTCCCTAGAGCCTCTCTATCTCTGTCTCTGCCCATTTGCTTCTCTGTTGTTTCCCTCATCCCTTTTCTAGTCCCATCCATTCCATCTTTGTTATCTTTATATTTGTCCTTAGAAATTCAGCCTTTCTCAGCCATTTTCAAAACCACTGTTCTGTCTTCTGCTTAGATTCTGCTTTCTCCCAGAATCTCCCTTTTTTTCCTAAGGAATTCTTTCAGAATCCTGTTTGCTGCATCTCTTGACACCCAAGAGTGCCTGAAGGACAGACCTGGGTGTTCTCCCAGGCTTTCAGGTGCTGCAGTCCTGTGGGAGTGGGAATTAGACAAACCTGAGTCAGACCATTTTATGGCACCAACCAGCCACCAGAGATGTGTCCTGCACACACACAGCTGTCATCTCTGTATTTCTCTTTCTTTTTGTTAGTTTTCCCAGTTGCTTCACTCCCAGATTCTCTTCCAGGGAATGAGCAAGAAGCTGAGAGGCTGCTGTGGCTTTGCTGCTGATGGTGGGCACTGCTGCAAACCCCAGAGCTGTGGCATGAGGAGGAGTCCTCAGGTGAAGAAGGCAAGTGGCCAGCCTCTAAAGCTGCTCACATTGATCAGGTGCTCCACTTGGGCAACTAAAAGCAACTAAAAAGTGGCAGGGTTGCCATTTCCCTGTGCTGCTGAGGGCAACAGAATGCCCCCAGCTGGCTCTGCTCCAGCCTGGCAGTGCCCCTTCCTGGTGCTCCCCAGCACTGGGAACTGTTCTACATGTCACTTTTGGAATGAGAATGGTGGATTTGGAGTCAGCTCTTACATCATGTGAGCTGTGCAGCACTACAGATGGGTTACAGCACGTTTGGCACACTGCAGGAAAAGGTTTTATGTAATTGATAAAGCCATGGAAGTACAGATTGTCTCTGGCAGCTGCCACAGCAGCTGAAATGGCCTGTGGTAATTACACCAGTCAGGAAACTGCACTAGCACTGCGAAATGTTGGCAAGCCAAAAATGCTTTAAAGTCATGGGAATGAGTCTGTTACAGCTCTCTGAAAGACACACTGTGAAAAGATAAAAGAAAAACCACTTCAAAAAAACCCAACCCCAAAAAGCCAGGGCAAACACCAGAAAGCTTGGAATTACAACCCTTTCCAGTGGCACTATTTTCATCTGGTTAAACAGCTCATATTAGACCCCACTGGTCATGGTGCACTGAATTTTACATCACTGGAAATCTCAGGGATTCAGAATAGGATGACAGTTTCTTGCCCACTGTTGATGGTCTACCTCAAAGAACTTTCCTTTTTTAGTTTTAAAAGATTGGTGTTCAGCTGAAATGCTGAACTCTTTAAAGTAAATTAAGAGGAGTGACTTCCACTAAGACTAATCCTTACTCAGCAAAACGAACTTACAGATTTACTGCCATACATTCTCACTATAAGCTGTAGCTGTTCATGTATCAGTAATTGTCTGTAGGCATCTTTACACTGATTAGCATTTTATTTTCTGCTAATGCAAAAATTAGTTCTAAGCTCTGATCATGTACCCTCTGGGTGATGCATATTTACCACAAGGTCAAAAAAAGGCTGAGCCATCACTAAGAGTGGGGGTGCTTATCATGGATGAAATGCAGGATCAGCTGATTTATGGCTGGCACACTGTAAATATTGGTGCCCATCCTAGATGGGATATTCTGCTCCTCATCTGGCTCTTTCTCTTGGGAGTTCTAGTGGCATGTTAAGGACATCTGCTTATGTTAAAAGAAAAATAATGCATTTCCTGGGGATACTATCCTTGCCCTCACATTCAAGGAAAGTAATGCTCTCCTGCATGTCAGAAAGAAGTAAGTGCTTTATGGTTTCCATTATACACTAATTGAAAACAAACAAAATCCTGAACATAGAGTGCTACATTTATCTGTCTTCAAGTATCTCTCAGAGTTTCAGTTCATTTCTTCAGTTAGCCATGGTCTTTCTGAACCCTAAGCTTGGACACCAAGATCCAAGTTCAATAACCATTATCTCTTTCCATCTTCCAAGTTGTTTCTGAAAATATTGAATTTTTTATTGTAAGACACATGTTTGTGAATCTCACTCTGCTCTTTTTATATTGCCACATAAATGGTAACATAGAAGCCATAATTATACTCAGAAATTATTTAGCCTGCTTCTATCTCTTGTGTCTAGATCATATAATTTAGAAAATATGGTATGAGATAAAAGCCTTATTTAAGTCAAGAGGTGGCATGTGCTGCTTCTGTGCCCTGGGCAAATATATTGCCTGGCACAAAAAATCCTGACTGCTTTGACATGGTTTACTCCTGCCAAATCTGTGCTGACTCTTGCTCATCCCCACTCACAAACTGCCTGCAAAGGGTTTGTTTCTTTGGGTATCTTTCTGACAGTTAAACTTATTTACTGTAATCCCCTTCTGCTGCTAAAAAAAAAGCCCCAAACCTAAATAATACCTTCCTAATTCTGTAAGAGTATCATTAAAAGGATAATGTAAGGTCACTCCCCCCAGTTTTCCAAATGACACAAGATGAATGTTCTGGTTTGGCTCTATCTACCTCAACTAAGAACTTTCTAAATGGTTTGTTCTTTAGTGTGGCTTCAGGTCTTACCATTTCTCAACTGCATACAATGGAGTTTTTTAGTGAAAACTAAAGAAAATGACATCACTGAAATTCCCTTTTCAACACTCTCATAAGAAGGAAAATTTAAAAGCTTTCCATAAGTATGATCAGTCTAAGAGATCTTGTGAGATTATTGTACTAAATATTTGGATCAATGTATAAATTATTAGTATTTAATTGCAAATTTCTTCAGAAACTCCTTCTTATGGAGATCACCTCTTGTGGAATACAAAATTATTCCTAGAAGATGAGGCTGATCACTGCTGTGCTCTCCATGAATGATTAATAATTTACCTTTGTGGGAGGATGGTGGCTCAGATGTGATTTATGGGGGAAAAAAGGGATTAAATGTTAAAAATGGCAAGATATGAATGGCTTAGTCAAAGCAGCAAATGACTTCCCTGTTGGGCTGTAAATCTGAGCTCTGAGGCTGTTCACAGGAACTGTGCACATGCATTCTGAAAGGCTTCTGAATCTTTTCCTAAATTGAATTATAGCTCTCAGCAACACACAGGCATCTTCCAATACATCAACTAAGCCAAACTGGTATTACTCCACTGGCAAGTGTTACAACAACAGGAGCTCTTTCTGAGCAGTCTCACAGCAGTGAATTTATCCAAATTTAGGAAAGTGTCCCACTAATCATATAAAAGTGTATTTTGAGTCTAACTCAACATTATTCTTGAAGAGGTTTAATCCCAACTTACCTGTGTATCTGCATTTAAAACTTTAATTCTCTGTGTGGAAATGAACAGATCCACCTCAGTCAAGGCCTGGGACTCTCCCTCTGAGGTCTGGAAGAGAGAGGCTTTGTTACAACAGGGTTTTAATTCTCTCTTTAGAACCACGAATTCACTGACTGCTTCAGGGATAATGTGATGTGAGGCAACTGCACTTCAAACCACCACAGAGATGGCTATTCAAAGGTGTTTCCAGGGACATGCAAAGAATACATTTATTGCACAGAAGGAGTGAAGCATACTCTGATTTTCTGGGTAAGGGAATTTTTGGAGCCTGTGGGACTGGACAGCTCATGTATTAAAATTCTCTTTTCATAGCCAGAACAGGAGAAAAAGTAAGGCTGTTTTCCCCCCACTTCCTCACTGATGCACTTCAGTCCTGGAGGCACCAGAACTGGGAAAGCAGAGCTGAGAATGTGACTCTGTCCCCAGCAGCTGCTTAGCCCCGTCCATCTTCACTGGGCTCACTAAAAACGAGGGTAAGCTGATGCTCAGCACTGTGCTGGGCTTTAGGTCTTCTTTTTTTTATTAGTTTCTTCCTAGAAAATAACGAATTAAGCACTGAATTAATATTTCTCTCATGTCACAGAGAGCCACGAGCTGACTTTTAGAGCTCAGCCTGTGAGCACTGCTCACTGGGGAAACAATCCCCATCCCACTGCAGAACATGGTCCCAGAGCAGGCAGGCATCAGTCTCCAGGCCAGAGACTGCTCCTTGGCCAGTGCAAGAAAGAACAAAGTATTCACTGCTCTTTTTTGAGTTATAAAGCCTTAGCCATGCCTATAGTTCATACAGTTTAATTTTATTTTAATTATTATCCAGCAAAATACAAAGCAAGCACATGCTTTGGCAGAGACTGCTTGTAGTGCTTCCACCCTTTCAGTGGTATTTTTGTCAACTGTATTTAGTTGACTGAAATATTGTTTTTAACTGAGTGAAACGTTTCCTGTAGGAATTGTTCCAGCTACTGTGTGGTACATTTATTTTGGTTTTAAATATCAACAGTAATAAACATACAGCAAGTCACAGGCACAGGAAATACACGTCCCTGCTTTGGTTAGTCAAATCAAAATAAGCATTACATTCAGAAAAACTCCCAGATAACAACAGCTGTATATCTGGGCTAAACAAATCACAGATATTCAACAGAAGAAGGGCAGCAGGCAGGCACTGCAGCAAAGGAACAATGAAGAAAATGAGTTCATTGGGCTCCATTCACTATTCTACTGCTTAACAAAGGAAAAACCAAAATGACAACTTCATGAGGCTCCATAATGAAAGACACAACACTCCATGAAAAACAAGGACAACCAAAATGTAAGTAAACATTAGCATTCAAGAAAAACAGTTTACACACCGCTTTTTTCTTGATTTTAGCCGCCTTTTGCATCCTCTGGGGAGCAGCATAAAAAAAGAATGCAGACAGATGTACACACAAGGAAAGAGAAAAGACAGTGGGGCAAGTCAGGGAAAGCTTTGGACTGTGAGTCCAGGCTGTTGAAAATTAAAAAATTTGGAGCAGCAGGAGAAGGATGTGCGAAAGAGGAAGATTTTTTTATACCTTACGCAGTTCTCAAGATAACTGGATTTAATGGCATTATGGATGTGGTCAGCTGATCCCAAAAAAACTGGTTCCAAAGGGTTGTCTGTTAACAGCTGCTCTTACCATTTCTCCTGCTGAATTTACAGCAGTGGAAAATGGCAGTACATGCACTACCTTAGACCCGAGGTTCTCCATACATATTCATCAGGTCTGCATGTTACTGTTGAGCAAACCATCACTCAAGCTCTCTTGCATGACTGTCTGGAGGAGTCAAGTACCCCTGACAGGTTAGGATTGCTATTAATACACGAAACAGTTTTTAGGGATTTAACTGCCATCAACAATTACTGACTGTGGCTTGAGACATCACAATGCTAAATAGAAACAAAGGTTTGGAAAGTTTAAAGAACTGGACCTGCATTCCATTTGTTTCTAAATGCCAACTCAATCATCAATTATGACATGTCTCTTGCTAAGTAAGTGGGTTTTCCAAACTGGTTTCCTTCAAAACCATGGAATTTTTAGCAATTAAATATTTTATTGACTAAGTGCATGCTTTTTCTATTAGCATTGAAAAACCTGCCTATTTCTAACCATGTGCTTATTCAGATGAGGTATTTACAGCAGGGTCACAAAAAACTCTCCTACTTGGATTATCAGCAAAGAGTATTTTCTTTGCACAGCTTTATGAAGCAGCCTATGCTACATTATTTACAAAGGAATTATTCACTGTAAATAACACCAAAGCCAAACGCAACAGTAATGAATGTTCTCCTAAAAAAGTAGTAATCCAATATAGTGAGAGCAATCTTCTCAATTTGTAGTCAGTTAAAGGAATTAATGATATAAGAGTAAAACCACAGTCAAATAAATATCCTGTGTGCTTCACCATTGAAGTATTTTCTAACTGCAATCTGCACCTTGTCTTTAATGACTGAATTTGTCATGAAGCTTCCAAAGAATTTTGAACAGACTCTTGAATAGTTTATATTTTGCTCCTTAGAGATGCTGTTTGTATTCTAATAACAAGCACTGGAAACTAATGGTGTTTACAGTACTTATGTATAGACATATAGATGTCTATGCCCTGAGAGGATGCACACACAGAAGCTCAGGGGGCATTCCTGGGGCAGCCCCTGCCCTACCCTGACCCTGCTCACTCCAGGGGCAGCCCCTGCTCACTCCTGGGGTAGCCCCTGCCCTACCTTGACCCTGCTCACTCCAGGGGCAGCCCCTGCTCACTCCTGGGGTAGCCCCTGCCCTACCTTGACCCTGCTCACTCCAGGGGCAGCCCCTGCTCACTCCTGGGGTAGCCCCTGCCCTACCTTGACCCTGCTCACTCCAGGGGCAGCCCCTGCTCACTCCTGGGGTAGCCCCTGCCCTACCTTGACCCTGCTCACTCCAGGGGCAGCCCCTGCTCACTCCTGGGGTAGCCCCTGCCCTACCTTGACCCTGCTCACTCCAGGGGCAGCCCCTGCTCACTCCTGGGGTAGCCCCTGCCCTACCTTGACCCTGCTCACTCCAGGGGCAGCCCCTGCTCACTCCTGGGGTAGCCCCTGCCCTACCTTGACCCTGCTCACTCCAGGGGCAGCCCCTGCTCACTCCTGGGGTAGCCCCTGCCCTACCTTGACCCTGCTCACTCCAGGGGCAGCCCCTGCTCACTCCTGGGGTAGCCCCTGCCCTACCTTGACCCTGCTCACTCCAGGGGCAGCCCCTGCTCACTCCTGGGGTAGCCCCTGCCCTACCTTGACCCTGCTCACTCCAGGGGCAGCCCCTGCTCACTCCTGGGGTAGCCCCTGCCCTACCTTGACCCTGCTCACTCCAGGGGCAGCCCCTGCTCACTCCTGGGGTAGCCCCTGCCCTACCTTGACCCTGCTCACTCCAGGGGCAGCCCCTGCTCACTCCTGGGGTAGCCCCTGCCCTACCTTGACCCTGCTCACTCCAGGGGCAGCCCCTGCTCACTCCTGGGGTAGCCCCTGCCCTACCTTGACCCTGCTCACTCCAGGGGCAGCCCCTGCTCACTCCTGGGGTAGCCCCTGCCCTACCTTGACCCTGCTCACTCCAGGGGCAGCCCCTGCTCACTCCTGGGGTAGCCCCTGCCCTACCTTGACCCTGCTCATCCCCAGGACAGACCCTGCCCTACCTTGACCCTGCTGACGGCCTCCTGCGCCTGCATCATGCGGATGTTCTTGGAGGGGTTCCTCTCGGACAGCAGCTGGGTGGAGCCCAGGTAGTTGGCTGCAAAGATGATGCCATCGATGAGGTCCTCGGGCTCACAAGGTCCTGGAACTGACACCACATGGACAGTTACTGCCTTGCAAAGCAGAACAGATGGGGAAGTGAGGAAGGATATTGAGGGGCTGGAGCGGGGCAAGAGAAGAGCAACGAGGCTGGAGAAGGGAGTGGAGCACAAGTGGTGGGGGGAGAGGCTGAGGGAGCTGGGNTGAGTGCCATGATCTGGTAAAGGGACTGGAGTTGGCTCAAGGGTTGGACTTGATGATCTCAGAGGTCTTTTCCAACCCAATCCATTCTATGATTCTATGACAGTGAAGCTTGAACTGCTTTTTCAATACCTGTGGTAGTTTTGGCTTTAGTTTCAGCTAGACCTCAGTTTAGCAGGCCCAGAGAATCTACGTAGATTAGAGGGGACAAGCAGCACCTGACCTAAGCAACCGAAGAGATATTTCATATCATTTGACATCAAGTCAAGTATAAAAGAAGGTGTAGGAGGTGCCTGGCTCAGTCCCTTCATGGCCTGTGCTGAGCAGACCTGGTGTCTCCCTTGCTGGGGGTGTTTGGCCTCTGTCACCACTTCCCAGCTGTTTGCTTTGGGCAGTTCCTTTTTTTGTTGTTGTTGTTTTTCTCCTCTCTTGCAGAGTATCCTTTGGGGGGAGTTTGTTGGAGTGGTTTTGTGAGCTGAGGTGGTGGACGTCTGTGTTGTTAGTTATTGTTGTTGGTTTGGGTTTTCCCCTGCATTTGTATATATGTGTATTACATCATATTCTGTTTTTAATTGTTTCTCTTTTGTATAATATAAGAAGTTTGCTGTTTGGGGGTGTTTTTTTCCTCCCTCCTCTTCCCTTGGTGGTGAATTCTCTCTGTGTTGGGCAGTTGGCATTTTCCCAGCTCACCCTGACACAACACCTTTTCTAATACGAAGCAGGTGAAGAAATCAGTGCAAAATAAATTCTGGGTTTCCTTATTTCCCTCCACCCAACAGCACATCAACTGAACATACAGTATTTATAGCATTGCACAGTGGTATTCTATAGGAAAATAATTGGAAAATCTTCCTGTGTTGCACTGTTAAACACATTAGGATTATTTGCAAGCTTCAGAAAAGCTAACAGGTACCTTTACCATAACTTTACTGTTTCTGTGTATGAGCTAAACTTCTGCTTAAATACAGATTTGTATTTTCACTTCTTATTTTGAGATACTTGTAAAAAGACACACTCCCTAAACATCCTCTCTGGCAAGAATACTGATGACCAATGGGCACCAAAGGTGTACTTTGCTTCAGCCAAGTCCACTATGAAACTCAACAGTTCAGAAGGTTTAGGGAAAAAGCAAAATAGGCCTCTTGATGCTGTTTAGTTCTGTGTAAGCCCTGAATTCAGAGAAAGTTTTCTTTCAGCCTTCATTCAACAAATACACTTCATGCTTATTACATTGTGACTCAGGTGAAATTCTAACATTAACTTGTGTTTTTCAGGTGGTTTCTCTCAAAGGATTACAAAGGGGGAGGGAGAGCAGAATAACGGACAGTATTTATGTCATACTGGGACTGTGCTCATCATCCTGTTAAGCTTTATGTCTAATTTGATTAGATGAAAAGTAAAAACCAGTCACTCCAGAGTTTGGCTGAAATCTCTTGATAGTGGATATTTTTTGTTCCTCAACAGTTTTATAGAAGAGATCTGCTTTGAGCCAGATCAACTTGCCAACCTTCTAACACATCTTGAAATTCATCAATCTTATGTGAGGAGAAAAACTACACTGAACATGAATGTCTTTTTTTTTTTAAAGAGTTTTATTGTTCAGTGTTCAATTTATTTATAATCAATTCAATGGGGAAGATTATTATGTGGAGAAGGAAGAATTTATGGCACGGTCTTGCTGATTAAATGTACCAAAAAAGGGGTTTGTGCACATAACTTATTGAGCGTTCCCAGCCTTCATTTTCCCTTTCTCATTTAGCAGAACTCTTCCAACAGAAACTAAACACAGTTCAAAGCAGTGACTTTCCTCTTGTTGCTAACACCCATATTTCCCTGCATTTCACTTCATACTGACATCTTGTTTCAAGGGTAGCAGAGAGGGAAATTAATTAAAGATGTGGATTTAATGTGAAGTTAGCCAAACTCCATTAGATACCTGCATCAACACACTCATTCAAAATTAAAGTGCTTTTAATTTTGTTTTCCTTCATTCACTTCAGGCTAAATTGAATCCAGACTGCTTTAACTCTGAAATATGCTTACCCATATGATGTCTAAATCAGTTTAAGTAAACTCCTTTAGCAGGTAATTTAGATTAATTTTCTTGAAACACTCTGAGTCTGAAGACAAGTAAAATTCAATTCTTGGTGCAAATTCTAATACACTCATTACCACATCAAGCAAAGACCACAGTTCTAAAAGTCTGCAGGATTTGTCAACAAAACCAGTTGTGCTGGCTATTTAAAACATATCAGTCCCTTCATCTATTTGCTTTCCATCCTAAAAGCTCTGGATGAACTCAGGAAAGTTTATTTTCTCTCTGTGATTCTGTTTTCTCTTCAATTATTTTTAATTATGTTGAATTTGGCTCACTTGTGACTCTGTCTGTGCTTTGCACATCTGTAAGCAAGATATTTTTGTCTTGGTTTCCAAGTCATTAATAGGCCACACAACAATTTCTTCTCATGTCTTGGCTGGTTGGTGACATTGGCATTTGTAACTAATTTTTATGAAAAACTTCTTGCACTAGGAAATAACCTGGGATGTTAAGCAATTTTATAATCCTAATGTTATTTATTGGGATTCTTTAAAGACTGGGGGGGTTCATCACCTCTTCAGAGCCTTAGAAAGTGATTTTTTTGCAGAATCATTATCCAAGCAACAACATGTAGAAATCAACAGCTTGTATAAAATGCTTACAGCAATAGATAATACAGAAGAAAAAAAACCACCCAAACCCCCCTCACAGTGGGCAGAAAACATTTCCAACACACATTTCCCAGCAATGGAAGCAACTGCCAGGTAAAACCAGACATCTGTTGGAAGGCTGGAATGATACTGAAAATTTCCAGGGTCAGACTGGGTTACCTGAGTGTCTCCTTCCCTTTTCTCTGCCTGCTTTAAATAATAAAAAATGCACACTTGGCTGAGGTCCCAGCTCATCAGAGCACTTAAGCACAACTTTGACTGCAAGCATGTGCAAGGCTTACTGATGAGGAAGAGAATAGATTTCAGACTTGAAGGTTAGTTTGATGTGAGCAAAGATTGGAATTTTATGTTGAGTATTGGTGCTTAAACATTAGGTAACTATGCCTGAAAAATCTAAACTTCTGCACCATCAAATCAATGCAACAGAGATTATTTGGTTTTCTGCAACAAGTATAAACATTTCTAGACTTAGTAGACTAGGTGCAAACATTTTAAAATTAACTTTTGTGTTCATAAAATACGAACAAAATACTCATTCAATAATTCAGTATAACTGCACTTAATAATCTGCTAGGAACACGTTTTTATTTCTATCTAAAATCATGTGTAACCCAAGGATTCAGATGATGTTTAGAGATGCACTCAAAGCACTGAAGCACCTTCAGCCTCCTGCTGAACTTGGCCAGCCCCTGAAGCCACTGAGGGTGATGTCACTGGAGTGTGTGGCACTGCAGCAGGTTCTGCAGGATGACTAATGGACACAGGGCATAAGTCACCTTTGAGAATGTCTGACTACAACTTCCATATTTTGGCTGATTTCTTGACTTCATCATGCTTGTTACTGTGCAAAGGAGGAAAATTTATGATGATACAACAGAGAGTAAAAAAGCCAGAGCCACTGAACACAGAACTATTTACCACTAAAAGCAAGTAATGGTGCTACTGAAACAACTCCAACAGTAAAAGGACACAGTTCCAATATTTTTGAGCCTGTTTTATGTTCACATGAGATATGAAAAATACTATGTATTAGCAGAGACACAGATACAGCTACTGTAGTTAAGGAGTCAGTGATCCTTCCCCCTGTATCCTGCGTTGGTGAGGCCACACCTTGAGTGTTGTGTTGAGTTCTGGGCCCCTGAGTTGAGGCAAGAGATTGAGGGGCTGGAGCGGGGCCAGAGAAGAGCAACGAGGCTGGAGAAGGGAGTGGAGCCCAAGTGCTGTGGGGAGAGACTGAGGGAGCTGGGGGTGTTTGTGCTGGAGAAGAGGAGGCTGAGAGGTGACCTCAGCACTGTCTGGAAGTGCCTGAAGGGAAGTTGTGGCCAGGTGGGGGTTGGTCTCTTCTCCCAGGCACTCAGCAATAGGACAAGGGGGCAAAGGGGGCTCAAGCTCTGCCAGGGGAAATTGAAGTTGGAGAGCAGAAAAAACTTCTTTGCAGAGAGAGTGCTCAGGCATTGGAATGGGCTGCCCAGAGAGGGGGTGGATTCCCCATCCCTGGAGATTTTTAAACGCAGATTGGCCGTGGCACTGAGTGCCATGATCTGGTAAAGGGACTGGAGTTGGCCCAAGGGTTGGACTTGATGATCTCAGAGGTCTTTTCCAATCCAATCCATTCTAGGATTCTAGGATTCTATGGAAGTGCTTTAAAAGTGGATATAAATATAATCAGAATCTGGCTGTGGGATCCCTGTCAAAGCCCAGGGAAGGACAGGAGTGTTCACTGGCAGAATCCTTTGTTATGTGCAGAAGGATCCTGTTCTTTTTGGGACTCCATATACAAATTAATAATAAAAACCGTGGTTTTCTTTGAATTCAGAGAGCAGTCATGTAACCAACCTATCATAAGCTCCTGGTGGGCCATGTATTTACTTGTCACAGACAATGCCATATCACACCTGCAACAGCAAAAGCCTAATAGGCAGTTTGTTCTCACATACTGTGCAGCTAGAGGAAAAATCAGAGAAAGCAAAATGCTGAACTAAAAAGAAAAGTATTTGATGTCTAGAAGAGTATTCTGAGCTCTTGCCAACACAGTAATGAGCTGACTGCTACAGAAAGAAAAAGACATAACCCATGAATGTCATCCTTTTAATTTATCCTTTTAATTTTAATTAAAATGTGCAGTTGTATCTGCAAGTGCTGTGAAGGTGAATTCTCTAGCCAGTTTTAAAGCTTTGTGCATGCTGGCCTTGCATTATGGTTGCCCACTAGACATCAGCAGATGCTTGTTACAAAGTGCCAGCTTGCTTTGTTGCCTCTGCCACCCGTGGGGAATGCATTAAATTCACCTCTGTTTAGGGCCTGTTAGCCAGGACATGTCAAGTGTTCCATGGAATGTTCCTCAGATATTGGTCTCAAGGGGCAACCTCTGATCTTTCCACTTGTATCCCCACAATGCTCCCATTGCCATGGGGAGGCAGGAGAATATTAAATAGTTCCATACCTAAACTTTTCAGCCCATGGCTTGGACAAGTGTACCCTCTCCTGGATTAGAAGCTGCTAGAGGGCCGGGCCCACAGAGTGCTGGTGAATGGAGCTGCATCCAGCTGGGGGCCGGTCACCAGTGGTGTCCCCCAGGGGTCTGAGTTGGGTCCAGTCCTGTTAAACATCTTTACTGATGAGTTAGATGAGGGGATTGAGTCCATCAGCAGCAATCTGTTGATGACACCAAGTTGGGAGGGAGTGTCGACCTGCTGGAAGGCAGGAGGGCTCTGCAGAGGGATCTGGAGAGACTGGAGAGATGGGCTGGTTGCAATGGGATGGAGTTCAACAAGGCCAAGTGAAGGTCCTGCC